>CM075854.1:28465274-29070274 GCA_037975125.1 Latrodectus hesperus
TATACTTTATTAGGAAAATAATGGAAAATAATTAAATTTTAATAGGTCTCTTAAATTATATGGTAAAAATAGGAGTTTAACAGGTATACTAAAAATAAGTTAATAGGTTGTAAATTAACTTATATTTAGTATACCTGTTAAACTTCTATTGTGAGTTTCATCCTGAGTCTAAGTATCATAATTTAAAGTAATTAGTAAATTCTAATCTAAAGTTTTGTAAATTATATAACTATCCTATTAAATGTATTTTATAATGTAACTTTTCCAAATTTTTATCTCTAATCAATTTTACGAGTCTTCTTTGAATATTCTTAGGTATGCTAAAATCTTGATATACTAAACATTTATAAATCTTTGTGTAGTTCTTATTCCTTATTACTTGCTATAAGGACTTTTTCTCTCGCGAAAGTTTCGTTATAATGGAGAGATATAAAATAAAATTTGAGAAATATAAAAATATTTTTTATTATGACTTCATTTTTTTCTCGAAAAAAGAACACAGAATACTTTCGCTTTTATTTTATTTCTTTTAATAAAAAATTTCAATTAATGTCTTAGTAATTATTATCAATAAGATTATGTTTTTTCAATGTATTAACATTTCTTAATATTCACAATAAAGTGAATCCTCAGTTCAGGAAAAGGAAAATAATAATTTCCAAACCCTATTGTATTGTGCTTCTCTCACATTAAATACATTTCATCGTTTCATAAATTTATAACGCAAATAAATCAACCATTTCAAAATAGAATTTTAAGAAATTAACAGCTTAATTAGCTATGATTTTAAAATTAGAGAAACATAATTACTAATTATATTATATTATATTATATATATATATATTGCTTAACAATATTTACTTAATTTTTAAATCAAATATATTTTTATAGAATCATGTTTGGTACAACACAATTGTACGTATTTATCCATCCGGATCAGATGAGAAAAACGGGAAAAAAATATCCTGATGTTACTTATGAAATGGCACAGGAAGAAATTGCAGCGAAGGCTGGTATTGCAGTGGATGATGATGACCAATCACTTGGTAATATTTTTTATTCAATTGAACTCCTATTAAAGTTAATAGTAGAACGCATAAATATTCATACTATTTTCTTCAAAATGTAAGAAGTTGTGAAATAAGATAATGAGAAATAAAGCTAAACAAAATGACATTTTAAGGGCTTTTGATGTTTTCCAGTAAATGCTGGGTGATCCGAAGCGAACAAAAGTAATAAAGAAGCTATTCGCAATGAATAAAGCGGTATAAAGTTGAGATTTCTTGCGAGGTAATCACAAAAATGGATGTTTCAATAATTTTATCACTCGTCAAACAATTGCCACTTTCAAGCTAGTAGCAAATCAGTAGTTAAGCAGTTCATCAAGTTGCAGGCAAATCAGCAAAGTATGATAAAATAGTTGTTGAAAATATTAATACACGTTTAACGAAAGGGTTAGAAATGAAAAGTCACTTTGGAATTTCAAATTAGCTTATTAATGCTCTTAGTGATGTCCTTATTTTAACTACTCCTTTTTCGCAATTAGTACAGTTGAATCATGCTTCTATGAAGATATTTTATTAAGGCAAAAATGTGTCGATAAGTGTCCCCATTCAACATTGACAATAATATTGCATGTAGGCTCAATTTGATTTAAAGAATTAAAACAGTTAAATATCACTTGATGTCAGATATAAAAAAGTAATTAATTGTAAAAGATAAAGAAAGCGCATTCTTTTCTAAATATTGAACATAGAAGCTAATGTGAGAATTTAATGATATGCCCTGATAGTCCTATTTTTCAATTTGGGGTAAAAATTGAATATATATAATAAATTTTTATCACTTATTGAAACATTTGAAAGCAAAAAACTTCGAATTTATTATATATATTTTTATATATAATGAAAGGAAATGTAATCAAACTGTTTAACAAAATATGTTAAATCTTCTTATTACTCATTTATCATGAACTACTAAAAACTTAAATAATGTAATGTGTGTGTTCTACTGTATATTCACTTAGGTTAACTTTATTAAATATAGTGGATATTAGCATATTCAATCGAAAAAATACCACTTTTCTGGACTGAGAATTATTTATAAAGATTTTCAAAAGCATATTTATTAATTATTTTAATATATTTAATTATTTAATGCTAACCACTCCTATAGCAGCTTTTAATTTCTTTTTCACAAAAAATATAATAACAGTTAGTCTATGTAATCTGTACATCAAACGTTTTGATTTTCCATAAAATATTAATTTCTATTAAAACTTTTTTCACTTCTCCTTTTTACAGAGTTAATATTATTGCTATTGCCGCAAATGTTCTACGCTGCGTGTACTAAATATCATATTTAATTACTTATTGGTCAGAGTAAAATACCTGCCACACATTGTTTTTAATATTTAATGCAAATTGTTTGTTTTAATAAATGTTAATATTATTTAATAATTTGAGATTTGCATATTGAGTTTTTGATTTCTATAGTTTTTGAATATTTTTAATATTTTACTTCTGAATTTACAGCAAGTAACTTTAACTCATATAGTAAAAAAATGCAGGCAAATGAGAAATTACAGTAGTTAATCAATCAAATGTTTTCATTTTATAGAAGTTATAGTAGTATTATCTCTTTTAGATACTGCATTACTCAATAAAGACCTTGTTGAGGTACTACCTGGAGTTGAAGAAGCTAATGCAATCAGTGAAGAATTAGATAAAAAAGTAAAATTTGAAATAGTGCTACTTTCCCCTCAATGGTTAGGGAAAATGTCTGGAAGAACTGAGGTAAGAAATCATTTATTCTTAAACTGTTTGTTGAAATTGGCTTCTAAGATTGGAAATTTCAAACATATAAGTTTATTATATGCAAATATATGGCAGAAATTAAGAGTATTTTTTATATAGTTGGATATTTTCCCTTTAATTCATTCATTATACCTTTATCATTAAACTAAATGGGTTCACTTTTATCAGTTCTTATTAAAATAATTCTCATATGTTTACTATATTGATATTTGAATGTTAGAATCATTCTTTGTGAACTATTTAAACTTATGGAAAAATGATTATTATACTTAATAACACAAATAGTTAAACAACTTTCATAATTAAAATAGTTTCTTTTAGAAGAATATTTTAAAAATACTGTATATATCTATAACTTAACGAGTATTCCAATTTTCGCATATTTAAACATATTCCCATATATTAAAATTGTTCTGAAGTTGCTTATAGTTACCAAAAAAAAAATTTCAATACTTTAAGTTCTTTTAGAAATTAATTTCCTATCTGAAACTTTTTAGCTACTTTCATAAACATTTCATTTTTCAATAATATTTCACACATACATACATACATATATATAATATATATATATATATATATATATATATATATATATATATATATATATATATATATATATATATATATATATATATATATATATATATATATATATATATATATATATATATGCACATACATATGTTAAATATTAATCACCTAAAGTATTGATTGAGAAGGGGAATAGGCATTTGGATACACGCATAGTCGCAGTTTGAGAGTAACAATCTATTTATCTTTCATTTAAGAAAAACTGTATGGATTTGATTACTTAGAATGAATTGATTATTTTTCAAAAAGCTTTTAAATTGATAAAATTTTAATAACTAAATGCTGCATTGTTTTTAAACAATTGGATAACAAAAGAATGGGTTTTTCAAATATTTGAATTTCTAATTGACTTAATACAAAAATTTTACGTGCATAAGAAAATACGAGGATCATCAAAAAATAAAGATAATTTAGTTATGCATAAAAAATACAATGTTTATTGAAAAAAATATTTTGTGATTCTGTTATAATTCAATTATTTTTATGTTATTATTTCTTATTTTATTACATGTAAGAAGCTTTCTTAATTTACCTTGATGAAACCATTTTACCTATAAACATTTGTCGTATTAAGTCTCGACCTTCAGAATTCTCATATTATTCATTTCTGCTGCCAGTTTATGAAGAAAATGTTCACAACATTTCTTTTCAAAAGCACACTACGATTCATGCGAACCATTAATTTTTACCTGTTGCTACTCGTTCCCCACTAAGAAAAGGCAAAGCTCCAGGCTTCGATGGGATTGACAATATTATTATTCAAACCATCAACAGATCATTCCCCAAAATCCTGTATAGTTTGTTCAACAAATGCTTGTCGCTTTCCTATTTTCCTCGCTGCTTCAAGGTTGGAATTATTATTCGGTTCTATAAAGAAGGCAAAGACAAGTCCAATGTCAGCTCCTATAGACCTATCTCCCTCTTACCAACTCTTGGCAAAGTCATTGAAAAACTTGCCACTAAGAGACTGTCTTTTCATTTGGAAAATCACAGCTGCTTCCATCAAAACCAATTTGGCTTTAGACAAGGCCGTTCTGTCGATGTTGCCTTCTTGACACTCACCAAGAAAATCCAAACTCTTCGTAGCCAGAATCTCCACACTGCAATTATCACAATAGACATAAAAGGCGCCTTTTACAATATAAACCATTATAAACGTAAGCAGCAACTCTGTGCCACCAATAGCTCGGCCAATGTTATAAACCTCCTAATCAACAACCTTAACGACAGAACGGTCCTACTACCAACTAATATGGGCCTTGTCTCTAAAAGCCAATCCATAGGGTGCCCACAGGGGTCTTGTAGTGGCCCAATTCTTTGGAATCTTGTCACAGATGCACATTTGAAATTCAACTGGGGCAATATTGGCAAAGATGTTGACACGAACAGCCAAATCCACTTTCAAGCCATCGCGGATGATTTTACATTCGTTGTTGGCGCCAAAAGTGAAAAGAAGCTAGGAAAGGTTTCAACTCTAGCCTTTACACATTTCAAGGCGTAGGCTGATGAAAACCATCTATCCATTTCCCTGGGGAAAACTAAATTCATGCTCGTTGCGAAACTCAAGTGTGACCTGCAGACACTTTGGGGAAACCACAGACTGAAAAAAGCTAACCATATCAAGCTGCTAGGAGTGATCCTTGATAAAAAAAAACTTAACTTTAAAAATCATATCATCTCCAAAGGCAATAAAGCGCTACTTTTGCAAGGAAAACTACGCAGAATTGCAGGCAATGAATGGGGCATTAACCATAATTACCGGATAATGCTCTACAAGACAGTCATTGAACGCGTGATCTGCCATGGTGCTGCCATTTGGGGAACTTCACTCACATCTAAGACATCCCAAAAGCTCTCATCCATTCAAAGAAAGTTCCTTCTCAGCATCACTGGTGCCTTCAGAACTACCTTATAACTCATTACTGTTCCACTCCCACGCTGCCATCTCAAACAAGAATGTCAGAAATGGATTCATGTTAACTGGCAACAAAGCTGGAAGGATGCCAATACAGGGCAGGGCGCCTTATTCATGAGATGGAACCTACTGTCTCAATGAAACCTTTAAGCTGGATAAGAAATGAAATTCTATTTATGTCCGGCCATGGCCCTTTTCCTACGTACTTTCACCGAATGAACCTGGCAGTCTCACCTAATTGCACTTGTGGAGATATTGGCGATCCTCTCCATTTCATCACGGCTTGCGCATTAACAGCTTCTTGGCACCTGTCAGGCCCAGCCACCAGATGGATAGTGGTGTGGAAGAAAGCAATCTTGAATAACAAGATTTCCAGGAGAAAGTTGAAACAACTCGTGGATTTTCTAATTATTCAGGAAGGCCTTTTTACTTGGTTCCATGACGACACCAGCTAGTAACTACTCCTCCAACCCTGTTAATCCTCTTGCCTCACCCATTTACCTAAAACTCTGCCTTACTCTGTATAGCTCTTCTTCATATCTTATACAAATTTTGTAATTTATCCCCTATTTCTCACTTAGTTTTTAGCACAATCACCATTCGTTAATATTCATGAATTCACCAACCAGTTTCTTTTTTTTTACTTAGTATAATATTGTATTATTACTCCAAAAAATTTTGTACATACTTGTTGATTTTCCCTAATTATTTTTAATGAATTGTTAGCTTAATTTGAATTGTCCATAGTGTGTTAGTATTTGAGAGCTCGGGGTCGCAAAATTGGGGTTCTTCTGTAGCGGCTCCTTTTCTCTCCAGTGGCTTCCATCATACTGGTATAGCTCATTTGAGCTGGGTACAGGGAAGTTCACTGGCGTAAACGTAAACTCGTCCCCCGTATTCACAATAGCGTAACGATTTCTTGCCTTATACTCTCAATTAATAGATTTATACAAGCAAATTATTTTGGATTTTGTAGATTTTATGGCGTTTCCTTATAAGAAGTGATAATCGGTATGGTATTACAAAATTTACTAACTGTTGCCCATTGCTCTCTTTATATTCCACAGTAGATAGATTTGTTTTCACATACTTAAGGATCTCATTAAATTCAAACGCGCGAGAAATATAAATAAAATGTATTATTGAGAATTTTTCTATAATTTATATATTGTTGTTTATAAGAACTCTATAATTTGAATTCCATCTTAGAAAACATTTTATGCTCCATTGTAGTATCTTTTAAATAATGTAAGTCAATGGTTTGAAAATATTAAAAAGATCTCTTCGTTTATACTTACTTTTTTTTCAAAATCCATCTGATTGTTTTTATACCTTTTTAAATTCTTCTGTCTGATTTCTAAAACTGAATTCTAAATTCTAAAACTCATTATAGATTAAATATTTATCTTTTATTAATTGATTTAATGTGGTTTATATATATTAAGCTATTATATAGATTTAATATTAATGGTAGATCCATGAATATTGTAATATGGGATTTTTTTTAACGTGATGTACCTATATCTTATTCAATGTATCCATGTAATTTAAACTTTTAAAGTTGTTTTACTCTATAATATATTCCTATTTTTTCTGTTTTAAGTTATTGTTTGAAATGTTATGCTTGGTGTTTATGTTATTAATATTTTGTAGTTATTAAAAAATACATTTTTGATATTTACATTCATATTTAATTTATATAATGAATTATAACATTTTTTATATTACGATATGTGATATTGGATTTTCTAGAAATAATAGAATGTAAACTTATTTTTAGGTATACGTTAAAATGCGGAATTTGGAAACGGGTGTTGAATTTGAATGGCCAAAGGAAAAATTTCTCAATAGAATGTATATGATGAAAGAAATGTATCAAAATTATGAAGCAGGGGATGAGTGGGAAGTTGAAGAAGTAAGGTTTTTCATATTTTTCTCTTAAAATCTACATGATTAACACTTTTTATCTGATCCTTAAATGATTCGGAAATGATTCTGTTTTTTGACTATCACTAAATTAATAAATTAAGGATTTTTTTATATTATCTGAGGAAATATATTCTTTACCAATCCTATGACTGTCTTACTTTATACGCCAATAGTTGTAAGCAATTATCTAAAATTCCAATTAAATATTAATTTCTTAAAATGTAGCATAATATTCATAAATATAAGAATTAATTTAATAAACGATCAAATAAAAACACAATGACTTTATATTTGAAATTTAACAAACAATATTATTTTTTCACACACATGCATATTGCAACGAAACGACCCTAAGAGCTAAATTTTAATCTTTATTTACAGGACAGAGACCCATTTATAGAGGATTTGGATACTGAAGTTAGAATAGGGAATGTTCAAGTGTTTCTTCAACCTTTAGCCTACATGGTAGGGAAATTTTGTAAATTTGATAAAGAATTAGAAATATTTCTTTCTAAAGTTCTATTTAATTTTCATTATTTCTGTGAGTTTTGAAAGTTATGCTTCTTGTACATAGGTTGAACTGAAGGAACAGCTTGAAATTGTTGACTACAAAGGCAGTGAAGTTGGTATCATGAATGTGAGTAGGTTCTGCTTTCATGGACAAAAAGGTTCAAAATATCAAAGAGATAATAAACAGAAAGTTTATTAATAAATTGATTCTATGTGCTAAAAAATAAAAGCAGCAAGATAATATGAAAACAATTATATTTTATTTATGAGTTTTTATATCTCATGATAAATACTTACAAAATTATTTCTAAATTCTTGATTAAAACTATTTTTATTGTTATTTAAGTACTCTATTTATATAAGTATGGGTTATAATAAAGATTACAGTAAACTGTATTTTAGATATTTTTAAACGTAATTAAATTCTGTATTTCTTGTAGAGTAATTCATTCCTAATTTTAAATGGGTGTCATTGAAAGGGGTGATGTTAATCTCAAATACAGTAAGCTGTGTCAATATAAAAATTTCGATTTGGATGATAGAGAATTAATAATGGTCTTATTTTTATTCTCTATTAATATGGAGATTTTTCCTTAAAATAGGAATGCTCTTTTATTTTTTAGATAGAAGTTGTTCCCTGTACTCCTCAAGGAAAGGAATATACTGAATTTGATGATATGTTTGTTGATAATCCAAACGAATTAATTGGTAAAGATCTTCATTTTATGGTCAAACTTCTCGGTTGCAGGGGTCTTCCATCACGATTCAATGTAAGTTAAATAAAAAAAATGTACAATTTTCTAATTTAAAATAGTAGTTTTATTCTCGTAAAAAATAATGATAACATTTAAAGTTTCTAGTTCTATTCAAATAAAATGATCATGTATCAAAAATTGTTTTGAATTTTTAATTTCTTTAACAACTATTTCATTACCCCAACACGAGACTTTAATAGGCCTTTTCCTTTTGCAATCTAAATTTAGTGTGTAATGCTTCTTCAGTTTTTAAAACTGACACATGATATTTTAACTTAATAAACTGAGAAAGAGAGAGAGAGAGAGAGAGAGTAAGCATATCAGAACTTATTATTACCTTTAAGACAGAAAACATTTTACTGATTTTTTGCAAAAACAAAAAATGAAAAAAAAACTTGATACTCCAATATCTTCAGATATTTCTTTATATTGAAAATGCAAATGATTAAATTTTCAATGTCTTAGTGAAAGTCAGTTTTTGTTACACCAAGAATTTTATTCAGCAACTCGCATCGTATGAAAGTGTTTGAAGATAATTTACTTTTCTAGTTGAAGATGGAGACGTAAAAATTATTGCCTTTGTAATACTGTCAAAGATCTTACAGATTCCTGCAAATGAGATTCTACTATAAAAAATGAAATATTGGGTAATTATACCGAGCATTACTCTAGCACATACATCATATGAACATTGTTGCGCACACTCTTACTTTTTAAGTTTGAAGTAAGAATTCAGAGGCAAAATGAAAATTTTTTAATATATTAATTACAACTATGAGTAAGGATTGAACTATAACAAAATTGATTCAAATTGTTTTAATGACATCTTTGTTTTCCATTGAACACTACCAAACATTGGGAATTTTTATATCAGCCATAGTACTTCCCTACCTTACAGAATTTACTTCAAGCGTACCTTACACACACAAGATATAGAGGAGCACCAAACTGTATCGTTTGATTAAGAGATTAAAGTCAAAACAATAATCACAAATATCTTACAACATTGAATTACAGTTAAATGACGAAGTCAATACCAGAACTAATATTCTTCTCTATTGGGTTCGAGGAGTTATTATAAGTATTTAGTTCAGACCGAATAATATTCGAGCCTTTTTTTTAAACGAAAATAATTACTGCATCAAAAAAACATGCGTGTCTTGATGTTTAATCGTGATTAGCTTTCTATTAGAAAAAGATGATATTCATAAAAGGCTTATGGATGCGCGTTGAAATTACTTGTTTAAATGCTCATTAATAAATGGTATTGAAGAATTTAGAAGTTATTAAAATCTTATCCCTCAAATATTTTTCTTCTTATTTCTAATGCCCGGCAGCACTTTGGGTACACCAATTCAGCGCTACGAGGGGCAAATGCAATGGCATCTTGTACAATGGGGCACTCAGTGGGTATACCGTCTGAGCTCCTAAAATGAGGCGATAAAGAAAGATACACACAGAGAAAGGAACATCCATACCCGAGCCAGGATTCGAACTCGTCTAATTTAAAAATTTTATTACTAGGCAATAAGGAAATATCAAAGTATGCAGCATTTTTGGAGGATTTAACTGAATTAAATACGAAATAAAAAAAGAGATAAAAATCATAACTTAAGAAGTTCAAGGTTTATTCTTAAAAAATTTTTAAGTTCCCAAAAAATTATAACAAAACAATTTATAATAATGTAAATCAAAAGGAACTATACCACTAAAAAGAGTATTTCATAAACTTCCAGAATTAAAGACATTTTTAAACAGAAAATTTTACACTTAAGCGCTTAAAAGCTATCACTTTTATTTTAAAATGTTTCTGATGCCTATAACATTAACTTTACTGATGGTTTTTTTTAAATTTAATTTTATAAATAATGCATTTTATTAAAATGCTTAAAAATAAATACTTTTTTATTTTTACTAATATAAAATATGATTCGTTCATTACTAAATAATAACTAATGCACTAAATTTGAGATCTTTAAATACTATATTATAGTTAATCATAAAATATTTTATGAAAAAAACGTGATAACCTTTTTATTTGAAAAAATTTGGTATTTTAATTTTCTAAAATATTTAGCTTTGTCCGAAATATATATTTTGAGGGTATGGTTATATTTTCAAATGATTAATTTATTTATTTAGGCTTACATGTTTTTAGTTTTTATTAAATCATTTATTTTAGTAAACATCAAATAAAGTTTCGTTAAAAATATGTATAAATTTGTAAAGTTTTAAAAATATTTATAAAATATAACAAGATATTTACATCTTTCCTTTATTTGTAAAATGTATGATAGTATTTGTAGTTTTTTAATGCATTCTAGAACTTGTAACTCGTCTGATGGTAACACTAATAGCATATATGTCTTAACTAGTAGAATAATATTCTTATATAAAATATTAAAAATTTAAGCAATATTATTTTGAAAGGAGGTTATATATTTTAAGTTGTGTGCTTGCTGCATAAATATCCTAATAAAGTTACGTTCCTTAGTCACGTACCAAATTTGAGAAAAAAAAAAAGGCTAGAGTAAGGTAATAGATCTGGTAGCATACTGGGTTGTTCGGAAAGTAATTTCATTTTTCCCCGACAGAAGATTTAGTTGTATATTTTCACCTCCAACTTCATACTTAAACCAATGAGTGTTATATGTTTTGAGAAATGATACAGCAAGGCATGTGAGTGTAAAAGTCCAATTGATTCTACACAGTTGTTTTTGGCTGGTGTCCTTTCAAATATGGGGAACGAAAAGCAGCATTTTCGTTCTATTTTACTTCTTTAATATAGAAAAGGTAAAAATGCTGTTCAAGCCAGAAAAAATTAACCAATATGTGTGGAGAAAATGTATTAACAGCACCCCAGTGCCCGAATCGGTTTGCAAAATTTCGATCAGGCTATTTTGATGTCGAAGATGCATCACGTCCTGGAAGACAAGTTGAAGACGATAAAGACCCAATAGAGACATTAATTGATGCAAACTGGTGAATAACAACACGTGAGATCGATGAGAGGTTAAATTTATCAAATTTTTCTGTTTATGAGCCCTTGAAAAGCCTAGGTTTAACCTTAGAGCTCCAGATATGAGCTCCACATGTTCTCACGAGGAGAAAATTGTGTCGCTGCGTTGACGTCTGTGATTCGCTTCTCAGGCGTCACAAAAAGGATCCATTTTTGAAGCTCATTATTACTGGAGATGAAAAATGGGTTGCATATAACAATTTCAAACACAAGAGTTCATTGAGAAAAGAAAAAAATTAAACGACTCAAAGCATTTCGAAAGCCAATATCTATCCAAAAAGGATATGTTATGTGTTTTGTGGGATTTCAAAAGAATCTTTTGTTTAGCTTTTACTGGATAACACAATAGTTGATTCACAAGTCCACTTTTAACAACTGAAGAAACTTAATGAGGCACTTCAACAGAAAAGGCCAGAATTAATCGACAGAAAAGATGCAGTGTTTTCAGCAAGAAGATGATAGACCTCATACAAATTTGATCACTCGTCAAAAGCTTTTACAGCTTGAATGGGATATGCTTCCGCACCCAAATACTCTCCAAATCTTGCATCTTTGGACTATTATTTGTTCCAGTCATTACAAATTTTTTCGATGGTAAAACATTTAAATAAAATGTCAAAAATTACCCAAATCAGTTTTTTACCTTTAAAATCATACATTTTATGAGCTTGGAATCAAACTGCTATCAGAAAGAGGAAAAAAATATTGGATAAGAATGACCAATATATAATTTAGTAAGATATTTATTTATTATACGAAAATTGTCTTTCATTTTCACAAAAAAATGAAATTACTTTCCAAACAATCCAATAAAAAGAAAAACATTAATAGTAAGAAAATTCATTTTATTATTAATATATAAATTTATTAAATTTTATCTATGAAATAAAAATTAATAATTTTATATATTAATACATTAGTCAATTTAGCATCAAATACTTTTTTTAATCGAAAATAGCAATGTGTGCTGATACGTTAAATGGTAATGATATGTTTATTAATGAATGTATACATGCATACACTTACATTTCACTTTCTTTTGAAATAATTTATGCTTGGATGCATGCATTAAATGGTTTCCAAAAGGAATTTTTATGATAGATAAAAAAAAATAGTATAACAAAAAAGTTATATGTGGATGACCTTAAATTTAATCAAGAATTGCTTACAGGAATTATATGTATTGCAAATTTCTAAATTATCTGGAGTTGGGAAAAATACTAAACAGAAATCTTTTTGTGTGTGTACTTTTCCCAATATTAAATAGCTTGCATAAAAGAATATCGGTTGCATAATGTAATTTTACACGAAATGTATATTGTTAATATTTATTTTGCATACAAAGTAAGTTAGTAAGATTTATTATGAAAGCTGCCAAAGTAATATCGATTTTTTTACAGCAAGAATAAAGAAAAAGAAAAATAATGATATGAAATTTGTTCAATGAGCTACAACATTTCATCTCACAAAATATTTAGAAGGGTTATAAAACAACCAAACTCAAGAATACATTTGTCTAACAATTCCGTAGAGTACGTTTTAGTAAATAGAGAACAGACCAAAAAAAAAAAAAAAAAAAAAAAAAAAACAGGGAATCAAAAAACAGAAAATTGATTTCCTAATCCTGTTTAATTTTTATTAAAATGTAGTTGCAATAAAAAATACTGTACTCACTATATTTTAAAATTTGTCTTAATTTTATGCATAATTTTTGATCGAATTTCTCTTCCTCTTTCAACTGCTTTATGCTGTTGATCATACAATCCTTAACGATTCCTAATTTAATTTACGTGATCTTCGTATAATGACGTTGCTTACATTTTGAAGAAACCTTTAAATATGTGATTCATTTTCTTTTTCGGCATATTATATATAAATATTGAAAAGAAAACTATTGTCATAATTTTTTAGCAGTAAAAAGACTACTAAATAAATTTTTTCCTTTCTATTTGAACTTTATATGAGAAAGTAAGTGAATTTCCGTTCTTAATTATGAATGTGTTTTGTTGTAATGTATAGTTAGGAGGTCTACGTTCTCAATCCATAGGTAATAACAAACAAAGAAACAATGCGCATTGACATAAATTTGCTTTTTGACATGAAGCCAAAATGTTCCAGAACACGGTTTATTTCTGAAATATGAGTTGAAATCTTCTCAATATACAACACGATATCTTACATATACACGATATGTTCAATTTATTTGGCACATCAATTCTATTCTATTTGCATTCTATACGCATTGTTTCACCAGTAGCAGATAACAAGTTTTAAATCTAAAAATAGCTAACTTGAGATTAATAATTTATTAGTCTTGGATTTTAAAACTACAATAAAATTTATTGTATAAACGATAAGTTCTGTGAACTAAAATTATTCATTCGATTCTTTTCATTAAATAATGCTTTAAATAAATGTACATTTACTCCATAGTTTAGCATTTCGTATCTTATTTACTAATCAAAAATTAATTTATATTACAGGATATAACATGCAGGTATAAAGTGTATTTAGATACTGAAGATAACATGACAGAAGTGATATCTGACACATCAAATCCAGATTTCAATCATAAAAGAATATTTTCTTTCAAAAGAGTTACTCAGTCAGTAAGTAGACTGGAATTAAGTAATAAATAATATAATTTTGCTTAGAGAAAGAATGTATTTCCTAACTTATCTAGGCTACTAGATAAAAACTTTTTATAATTTGTTTATTATAGAAGCAATTGCAAATTATTTTTGTGTTAAATAAATTTTAGCCTTTATTATTTTTTTTAAAATATATTCATAATTTTAAAATGATGAATTAATTTCATCGTAGAAATTCTTTTAGCACACTTTTAAGAAAATTTAATAATACATATATATGCACACACACATTCTTTTGAATCAACTATTCATCAATCAAGAAAATTAGCAATCACAAAATTAGCACATGAATTTATGTGCTAATTTTAATTAAAAAATGTTAATTTTAAATAATATATATGAATGCGTTCATTTTAATTAAGTTCTTATATTTTTAGCTTGTTGAATATCTTAAAGAAGGTTATATTATGATACAAGTGTGGGGCAAGCAGACAACAAGAAAATCTGCAGTTACAAGAGCGCAAGGAAAAAATACCAAAGAGATGTTTCAAGCAGATTTGTTAAATAATGCCAATACACTAATGAAAGGGTTTCGGATGAATGGAAGAGTAAACAAATTTTAGTATTATTGTTCTATCTGGGAACATTAAGCATATGGTTTTACTTGGAATTGTGTAAAATTATAATGCTTAGATTAAAAAATATAATTTATAATCTTTGTTTTATATTTATGGTGTTATCCAAATGACAATATTTCTGTAGTTTTATTAAAACATTTCAAATATAAATAAAAGAAAAAATTATTTATAATTATTTATTAATTAGGACACATTAGTTCAATTAACGGGATGCATTCAGACGTGTTGTACAAACAAACATGTTGATTAATTTATGCTGACAGCAATTTTTTACGTATATAGAAGTAATAAAAAAAGACTTCCACTATGTATAAAAACCTTTCAGCCCATCTGCTGAATGAATGGGACCAAAATTTTGGACATTGTTATTTGAAATTACGCGCTGGAGATTGTGATGACTTTAAACCACACAGACAGAGCTCACAATTACAGTTACCGCGTGATAATTCCGAAAGTTTCGAATGACAACAGCTGTTTCTTCCGCATACAAATTAATCAGATTATTGTAAAAGTACCAATGGCGTTGAAATTTTAGCAAATGATAATATTGTCATCGTAAAGAGTTTGAGAATAAAGGCATTATAAAGGGCCTATAAAAATATAGAGAAGGGAGCTTTGATGTATTAAACATTGATTCACAGGCTTAGACAATAGAAACATCAATCATTGAATAATATTTATAGGATAATGTCATCCACTATAGTATGTTAAAGGATTGTACGCTTCAGTATCACAAATGAGTTTTTGTTCCTCTGTTCGAACAGAAAGGTACAATTAAAGCGGTGTCGCTAATATGGCAATTTGACCATGTATGATTGGGGCAAAGTTGGGTTTACTGATGAGTTGAACTCTCTCTGCAACCCAATGAGGTGTAGGGAAGACTGGAGAGACTACCAGTTATTTTTAACTTGCATGAGAATCACCAAACATCACGTAGCTCAAATGGAAGCGTCATGGTCTGATTAGGAATTTCATATCTCACTGGTATGTACATCTATAGGCATCATTGTGCAATGCCTGTTCGATACCAGATGCAATCTTAAATTCTATTGTAAAATTGTACACTGCAATAGATAAGCCTACTTTCTTTCGTTTAATAGACGATAATGCGATGGATTCCCATATAGTTGATATCAGTGACTGCCAGGAAAAGGAAGTGCTTACTATCAGTCGTCGGATCTTTAATCAAATTCTTGAATTAATTAATCGAAGTAGTTAATTTCTTTGATACCAAAATACTTTGATACAAACTTCAAAAAACTACTTAAATTTCTTAGTAAAATTAAAAAAGGTATGTTTTATTAAATTAATTTTTTAAAGAAATTATGTAATTAAAAGCTAATACATTTTTTGCAAATAAAATTTCAAATATTATGAAGTTTTTAAATGTGGGGATTTAAATGTTTGTAATCCTGAATTTTAAAATTTTTATTTGAAAATTCAGGATTATATATCAACCAATAATTTATTTTACATTACTTTATAGGTAGTGGATCCCAATAAGCAAAGTATAATAGTTGAGCTTTTATTAATGAAAAAACAGCAGCATAGACAACAACAGAGATTGGTAAGCTTATGTTTCTTAACAAAAGTTTCGTTTTTATAAATTATATTGCTTTTTTCGAAAAAAAGTGCTTTATTGGCTTTTTAATTAAGTGTCAGGATAAATTTAAACCTGCAGTACTCAAACGATTACTCACAAATGTAATGCTTTTTCTTATATGTCCAATTCCGGTTAATACTATGACTTAACCTTTTAACCAACTTGTCTCTTCCAGAAGGTATCGCTATCTTTGTATAGATTATTTTAATAATATTGTCTGTCATTTGAATCATCCAGATTGAAAATTTTCCTTACTCGATATCAATTTCTCTCTTGGACATCTCTTCCTGTGTGAGTTTAAATGGTTAGCTCTCTGGGTTTTAATTCAACATTTCGTGAGTTCGATTTCCATATCGGATTTGAATATTTTAGTGGTTCGGAATCCCTTTTGAACTGTTGGTTCCGGTTTAATTAACCCACGTATGCAAAAGCTACCGTTTAGCTGCAAACAACCCAAATCTGTGTGAATTTTAATCGCATTCCTTGTAGTTTTTGTTAAGTTAAGAACAGATTTCTTCTTCCGATAAACAAAATGACTGGACTTCTTTCAGATATTATTTTTTTAGATATTGAAATGAGAAGGTTTTGTTGTCTGATCAAAAAGGACAATCTTTATTTCCAGATTTTAGCTTCTTCATGACAGTCTATTTAATCGAGGTTTATTTTAGCAGGCCACTCAGAGAACGTTTTATTGTCACATCTAAGTACTTCGAAGTCTCAAAATTTCTTTTACATAATATGATGTGTTAAAAGTTTTAGTTATTTTTTATTTGAATTTCATATTTCTTAAAGGAATCAATTTTTCTTTATTTAATCAATGAACTACAACAGCTAAAGAGAGATAACACATTTTGTATGATCACAAAGTAGCGCTCAAATCTGATTAAGTGCTTTCACAGTAGCCGAATGTCATTTAACAATAAGGCTAAACTATAATATTTATGCAAATTTTGTGAAAATTGACATTGTGGTGTGTCAATTTATTAAAGCAAAACTATTTTTTAGAAGGTTCAAGAAATGAAAATTTGTATAAAATTAAATGAACGTATTTATTTTTAACAAAATGCTTCCTAATTAGTTATAAAAATTATTGTATTATTATTACTATTAAAAAATGATTCTTATTCTCTGTTAACAGATGAAACTTTAAAATGTGTATTAACTTTGAAAAAATGTGCGTGAGCCTATTAATCGGGTTCTTACTGTAGGAAAAACAAGCCCATTTTAAAATGGGCCTGCCTCTAAAATCCTCCAATAGAATAGCAAATCCAGAAGGAACTGATCTTCTGGTAGATGCTATACCCCCCACACACAGACTAATCCTTTTAATATTTAAGTTTTTTGATTCAAGAACAGAGATTTATTATTCTTTAGAAATTTACTATTCTTCAGTTTATCGGGAATGACATATGAGCCACTAAAATTCAATATTAATATCAGTATCTTGCTTGGAGCTGCTCAACCATGATATTTTAATTTAGTTTAATTATCCAAATTATATTATTGTGCTTGCTTCCTTCTAGTGAAGTGGGAGGGAACAGGTCAATTACACAAAGCCCCCACATTTCCATAGTAATTAATTTCGTAAGGTTGTCGACGAATAGTTTTGATACTAATAAAACTTCAAAATGCATTTCTAAATTCTTCTTTGATTGCTGCAAAAAGATTAATGCGTGATTTCTTGTGATATGGTGTACAAAATATCTTCCATCACGTTTCCTTATGGTAACCTACAACATTTTGTGACTGTTTTTCGTAGATAAGATTCGCTGCTCTTAAAACTGAGATATTCAGTTTATGTGAGCACCCTTTATCAGTCATTTCTAAATGTTTTTTAATGGTAAAAAATTTAAAAGCTTCAGATTACATCCCATTAAATCATAGTTTTTTTTCGAAAATTACTAAATTTACTATGAACTCTTAAAATTCTCACAAATTAATTACCTTCCCTGTACTTTGAGAGTACATGGGAAATTGTATCTATTATTGAGTTAATGAGTTTTGTAGCTTTGCAAAACTGTGATGTTTGTATTTTTATATATCACATTTTATGAAAAATGTAACTGCATAACATATGCTTGTATTTTAGGAAAATATTAGGCGTATGATTGATATTGCTGAAACACATAAAAAGAAAAAGTTACCCGTAAGCTTAGTTAAAGATATATATTCAACAACTTCAGCTGAAGTGGCAGAAGAATTACTTCAAAAAGTGCCTACAGGTAATTAGCCGGGTACGTATAAGCAAAATAATAAGCAATGGAAGAAGACGACTAATTCATTTCGTTCTAAGAAATACATGAAAGTAACGGGTGGAAGTCTGGTTGAAATACATGTTGAAGACTGGTTGAAAATAATGTTATTTTTTGAAATTGTTATTTATTTTCAGTGCTTGCTTAGTATCCTTTCATGTAAATAACTTTTAATAATAAATTTTCTCTTTTTTTACTTGATTTCTGTTGGAGGGCTTCATATCACTTGTGATTTATTTTATTATAAATTAATTTTCGTACTTTATTTTTGCTTAATATGTGGATATTATAATGTAATCAAAATCAGATTTTGAATGAGAAATTTTATTTAAACTTTTAATAATTAAAATTTATTAAGCATAATTGTGCATTAAAGTAAAACGAAATATATGTCGTTGAAAGAAAACAACCCAATAATTTTAAATTCCAAAGCATTAATAAAAATATGCTCCAAAATTTCTTTCGTTAACTCTTTAGAAAATGAAGAAGTTTGTATGTATGAAAGCATTTATAAAGGAAAATCATATAAAATTAAATGTTATAAAATAATTGTTTGTAAAATCATATTATAAGGTAAATTAGCTACTAAAAGCAAAATCTTATAATAAAAAAATTTATTTAATACGTTGTACTAGCCAGATGTGATTATGCGAATACTGTTTAATTTTTTGCTTCGCTATGGTAATATGAATTTGTGTTTTCACTGCAAATCGAGCTGTTTCCCCCTTAACGTCTTTCATATGTCATATCTTAGACAGGATGCACATCCCATCTTTTCTAAGCCCACCTCAGAGAAGTGTCATTTTGAAATTTTCGGTGGATAATTTCGTGTTAATAGAATTCTAATTAATTCTAATTTGATCTTGGTTCAATGGACCTTTCAGAAGCAGTTGTTTCACGTAATCTTGGTATGATTCTCTTGACTAGTATTATCATCTATGCGTTATTTTTCCATTGCTTGGACTAAAATAACTTATAAATATTACTTTGTACACAATACAGCCCAATTTCAGAACATAATTTTTTCTTTATGCTGGTGGACCTGTAATTTCGAAATGGACAGTAAATTAATTTAGAAAATATGGTCACTTATCTTTTGTTCCGAAATGGCGTTGATATTGAACCTAAAACTTTTATTGAACCTAAAACCAAAGTGTAAAATATTTTTATTTTACTAAGTGAATTACCAACTTTCATTTCACAAATAACAGTAGAATCAATTTCATAAAACAATAGGAAACTTCAAAATTTTAAATAAAAAATTTCAACTGAAATGCAGTTTCTATCCCTAAAGTGAATTAATCTAAAATCTATTAAAATTTATTTTCTTCAAACCGTAAAAACACAAGGAAATTTTTTTTGGAAATTCTGATATTTATGCACATAAAAAAATAATATATGCGTTCCTTTTCATGAAAAGAAATAAATCTTTCTTGACTTTAGTGAGAAGCGATAATGGTTCAGATTAATTAACAATTCAACTATAACTATAAATTAATCTAGGCACTCTTTGCTTTGCCATATATAAAGACTGTAAATTAAAAGGCATTCGAGGCTTGATTAAAATATATAAAATGAATAGCTTTTTGGTTTTTTAATGTTTATAATATGGTATTATTAACTGAACGTTCATCATAATGCATAGCAAAGTCTGCATCTGAATAGTTCAAATAAAATTAGTGACCAACACATATCTACGTTAAAAATACTATATATATATATATATATATATATATATATATATATATATATATATATATATATATATATATATATATATATATATATATATATATATATATATAGTATGTATATATATACATTATACAACAATCATAAAATTTCTAAGTAATTCATAATGTAAAGAAAATTAAACAACTAGAAAAAATGAAATTAAAAAATATAGATATTTATTAAGAAAATATATTTTACTGGAAATAAAAAGTGATATATTTTCAAGAAATTTGGAAATGTTGATCCTGAGAAATTAATACACGGAAAACCCCTTCCACCAACAATAACAACATTATATAACTTTACAATGAGTCAAATCGGTGCAGGTTGTCCTTAGTTGGATCTTGCGCCACAAAATCTAACCAACCGACCAATGAGTCAAATCAAAATCGCATGGTGTATCAGGTATAGTTGCTTATTCAATGCTCTGCTTCTGTTAAGCATCGGTAGTAGTGATTGAAATAATCTGAAGAACGAGTTGGCCAAGGTAGCACTCTAAAATTTTTAGTATCAGTTTTCATATTTCATATAATACCGGCAACATACCATCTTGCATTATCTTGATGAAGGATGGAATTTCATAAATCTGCCATAATGGTACAGTTAAGTACAGTTCTGAATACAACAGAAATATAATGGCCACTGTCCAAATGGCAATGAATGGGAAAAATGTCAGAGACATTGGCACCCCATACTATCTCTACAAGGTATGGGTCGATATTATGATGTCAAGTGGGAGCTAACAATATGCATTCTTCACAATGTAGCCAATAACAAATGTAATCCTTATGATGAAAGTGAGTGAGTTGGAACCAGTCAATGTCTCTGAAACATTGACAGAAGAGGTTATCTACTGAATATGAGCACCTAATTTTTGGGACATGCATTTTAGCTTTTGTTTGCAAATCCACTTGGTTGCTGACTAAATGCTAGTTTTATTGGTGCTGAATAGCACTAAGGCTATCGCTAAATATCCAAATGTCTTATGTGTCAATGTCCCTTAGGATGGTTTCCAATCCAAAGTTTATGGTGATGAGTGCACTCCTAAAGACCAAACAGTTATCTGGATTACGTCTAGAAAGTTACAAGAAGTGGTTTTCGATTAAAAAAAATTCCGTTTCTGGTCTGACTAAGGTCATTCTTGTTTCCATTGTATAAATTTTTATACCATTTTTAGGGATCTCGATTTTTAGTTAAATACACGTGAAAAAATTTCACAAAAATATGTATTCTAATTCGGATTTTAATGTTCCTATAATATATTTCGAGACCCAAATCCTTGATATAATCAGGTACTTGTAGGGTTTTGTTAGAGTAGGTTCCGAAATCAGCATTGAAGAAAATTTTAGGCAAGTTCTCGACAGGACAGATACGTGGCATAAGAAAGAAAGCTCGATTGAGTTAGAAATGATCTTCAAGTTTTCCGCTAGGCTAAACAGGTTGTGCCTTTTGTGTAGCTGATTTGTTCTTATACAATTTATGCAAGTACTATAAAGTAATGAACTTCAGAATACAAAAAAAAAACGTACTTCATAACGAGAATTTATAAACTATTTATATTTTAATGTACAAAAATGAATATTTTAAAAATCTATTTTAATACTACATTTTAATTAAAATTATTATGTGTATGAATGTTCGACTTATAATAAAACTCAAAAAAATAAAAATATTTTTTAAATTATTCACTAAAATCAATGAAATTTCTTAAATATAAAAATATTTCATTTCACCAAATATTCTCACTTCTTCAAACCGAATTTCAGCCATTAATATTAAGAAATTCGGTGTGTATTAAGTAACCAAATTCATCGCCAAAATCAGGAGTGTGTATTAAAGAGACCTCAATCGACCGGTGGACCTTCAAGATATTTTGGAGTGATTGCCAATGCTAATTTTTGTGGTCCACATACCTAAAAATATACTTCTATAATCCCCGATCATCACTGAAGGTGATTGCGAGACAAAAAATTAAAAGCAGTTTGTGATCTAAAATGTCTGCTCACACCCTTGGTCTAGATAGATTATTTCATCTGTCAGCAGGAGTGAAAAACGAATTATATACAACTTAGATAAGCAATTTAGGTAAAAAAAATGTTTATAAAAAATTTCTGACACTTTATAAAATAACACAACATACAACCAAAAATGATAGTGTACCTACAACTTCTGTTGTGTATTACATTTGTATATAAAAATACATAAAATACTATATAAAATAGGCAATTATCTCTTTCCTTTCCCAAGTGCATTTTGGTTTCTTAGATTTTCTGCATGATAGAAATGAATTTAAATTACTGTTGTGCTGTGTAAGCATAATCAAAAATAATTCAAGAAAATCTTTAAGTATATATGTTAATTATAAGAATTGTTCACAACTATCTTCTATATTTAAACCTATTACTTTGAAACAATCGTTTTTACGAATATTGTATGGAATATTACATGGAAAGATTCATTCTAATTTTTAAATGAATCTCTACTGTATAAGCATGATCAAAATATTTTAATTAATGAAATTAATTTTGAAATAATACAAAAGTACTATTAATAACGCATTTTTATAAAATGTGTGCTAAGGTTAATTTATGATATTCTATTCATTGTTTCCAAATTAAATATAAAGAAATATGTACAATGTGTCTTCAAAACTGTTTGTTTTAGTTACCGATGATGCCGATGCAGAATCTTCTATATGTGCTGTGTTATAATGCCAAGCTTTTGTAGAATTTGGATTTCGAAAGAAGCAATTGAAATTTAGATTTATGGAAGGACACTTTTATTACAAGGAGAATTGTCTTCTAGAATTATTGTTATTCTTGTCATTTACAGCCAATAAATGTATGTTTAAGAGATGTATACATATTTAGATGATTTTTATGTAAAAATAGATTAAATTGTTTAGTGATTTATACAGTTTAAAAATCTTCTTTTGAGTGAAAATTGTCTTTTTATAATATTATCTAACTTAATATACAATTTTAAACCATATTGAAACTAAATAACTTTAAAAATAAATTCTCGATATTTGTGTCACTGGTTCATTATTTTTAAATAGTTTAATACAGCTTTATTATTCATTTAATGTATCAGTAAATTGATGTATTTAACTAAAGTTGTAAGACGCTGTTCGCAATTACGTCAGAGAAATTTTTAGATTAATTTTTCCTTTCTTTACGTCCCTTCCCTACATACATATAGAAAAATTTATTTTAGGGTAAATACTGTTTTGTTATAGCAAAGGCAACTCAGGAAAAATATAAGCAAACACGCACAAAATACATAAAGACAGTTGATATAGATGTAAAAACACAAGAGAGGGTACCGAATTAAAGTGCATAGTTTTTAAGTTAAATAATATTACTAATAGAATGTTGTACCAAAATTTTGAGGAATAGAAAAAGGTTATCAAGATTTTAAAGAGTAATAAAGTTTCGAAATAATATAAATGTGTGTTTTTAATATTTTAATGTAAAATGCACTAGTAATATAAGAGTTACTTTTACTTTTTAAAAATTCAAATTATAAAACTTTCTAAATATGCATTTTCTGATTATATTAATGTAAAATTTTTCAATGTTTCACGAACCGAACAATTTCACTTACGCAAGTTTTATAAAGGAAACTTATAGAATATAAAATTAAATTAAACTTCTGTGGGTATAAAATTTATTATAATGGGAAATTGACATTAAAGTTAATTAAGAATTTATGAGTCCAATTAAGACAAAAGATTACAAATTTATAAAATTGGCAAATAATAAATTATATCCAAAAAATTTTAAAGTAATTTCAAATTTTTAAAATTTGGGATCATTCATTATAAGTTAATGTTTTTATAATTACTATCACAATTTATAAGCAAACCAAGGTGCGTAGTATTTTTACAATTTAAATTTTGAAATATTGCAAAATAATGCGATTTAAAAATTGTGAAAACTACCAAATTTGAAATCAAGAATTGCTGATATCTAGAATATGGATGAAAAATAACAAAACCTGTCATTTAAAATTTAATTTATCGAAAGACCAATCTATATTTATGATTATGTTAATTTTCTCCCATACATACTAAGTTAATACCGCATTTTATTGAAAGTATATCTTAGAGAAACAACACAGAAAAAATAAACAGCTCAATAAAAAGAAATTACTCCATTTTCCAATACATTAGTGAAATGATAACTACTAAAAGCATTAGCCTGGTTTTACACTCTTCTTTTTTTTCATAACAGATATCATTGATTGATATTTCTTTGAAAAACTTTGGGAAAAGTTTCGTAAGTTTTTTTAAGAGCAATAACAGAACCAAAATGGCAAATCAAATAACCACGAAGAATCATGTGAATTTGTGCCATTTTTTTTCAATTGCAGTCAACATTTACCTAAACTGAATCACATTGAAAAAATATAATTTTATATCGCAATCATTATTAAAGTAATGACAATATATATTAGTTATTAAATAATATTTATTAAAAAGTGTAGAAAATTATTAACTACATAAAATGTAAATTTCTGTGTTAATGTTTCTTTATTTTTTATTTATTTAATTTTTTTAAGAAAATTTATTTTAGGACTTTTTTGTGTGCGCGTACACAGTATGTGTGAATAAGCAGTCTCTATAATTATAGAATTATATATTATTAAGTTCTATAATTATAGAATTATGTTCTATTTCATTTGAATTTCATAAAGCATGAGTGAAAAAACTTATTTTTTTCGCTGATTTTATCAGAAGGGTCACAATTTTCATAATTTTTTCTTTATATCAGTTCTACTATTTTTCTAAGGATATATAAGGCGTGATATATTTAATGATAAAGTCTACCAGCTTACTACTAATATTTATATGTTATACAAATAAAAAATATTATTTTTTCTCTATTTTTAATATAACAGATATAAAGAATATACGTAAATAATAACATTTTATCATTTTTTGGAAAATTGAATTTCAAAAAAGCATATACAAATGGTAATGTTGTACAGAAATAAATAATAAAAATATAATTTATATGCATGTGGAAAAAGGGAAAAATATATTGTTTCAATGAAGCTAAGTTTCTGAAACTTTATATACCATGATTTGAAAATTGGTGCATCTATTATTATTCTTAATTAAGACAGCTTTTTGTACTTTTTTCCACAACACACTCTTAAAAAAGAGGCTACTGTTGAAATAGAAACATTTACTGTAACAAAAAAATGGAGACTTTAATATCCTATATTTTCTTGAAATGCTAATTCTTTCTTAAAATGAACTGAATGTTTTCAATTGCTTAAATCGCTTTCATTTTTTTAACTTTCATTCACACAATCAAAAGTCACTAGAAACTTTTTCACTCATTATAAAAAGTCCTTTGTTAAAAAACTTGCGTTGCAACTTACAAAATATATTTTCAAAAGTATTTATTTGTTTAATACAATAAAAAAGACGAAATTTAGAAATCATAGAAAATAATTATTTTTACGAGTTTTTATTATTTTTACGTAAAATTAACAACTTAATTTTAGACGTAGAAATTTGCTCTAGTTATACATAGTATTTAACATCATTTTTTTGAAAGTTACTAGCACTAAAGTAATTCAGATAGTTCAAAAGTAAACTTTGGGAAAGTTCTTATTCTGTTATTATTAACTGATAAATACATTTCACTCAATTTGAAAGAGATTTTATAATGTACATTGTGAGATTAAATAAGGATTTAATTAACTAATTTTCCCATTTAATTAAAAAATATTTTAGTTAAAAGTATTGTTTTAACAAAATTTTTTATCAAAAATACCCTTTACTTAAAATAATAATGGACTGTATTTTAAATTTTTGATAAATGATCCATTTTTCTCTTTTATTTCCTTGAGGAAAGACTTTTTAATTCATGTCTCGAATGTTTTGATAAAGGGAAATATGTTTAAAATAAAATCAATAAAATACAGAGAAATTGATGAACTGCTACATTTTATGTTTTATTTCTAGTACAAGTTGTTTTACATTGTTACAGGTTTAAGAAACAATTTCACGTGTTTTGTTCAAAAACTAACGTAAGATGGCGCCACTGAGGAATAAAATTAGTAATTTAATTTTTGTTGGTTTTTAGAAATGTAGCTCTTGATATATTTAACGATATTTTTTCTGAAAAATTTGTAATTATTATTATTATTATGTTATTTCATTGCGAAATAAATACATTTGTAAAAAAAAGAGGTAATTTATTTAATAACATCTCTCTCTCTGTAGTGAAAAGTTCTTCATATTCTCTCCTTGCATATATTTCATTTTTACAAACAAAATATTTTTAAACATTTAACGATGTTATTCGTAATCATTAAAATTACTATTAATTTTACCATTTAGTGCTGTCACAAATGCTACAGTATGCGAGTTAAAATATAAGTTATATGACTAAGTTTCGTGTAATTATTTTGCATAGTGTAATTTGCGTATTATTAAAAACTATTCAGATAGGAATAACAATTTAAAAGGCATCTTTATTTTGAAATAATTCAATAAGTTTCTGTAAGTTTTTATTTAGGTATTTTAAGTTGAATAGAACAAGATATAGGCAGTTTTTCTATATTGATTGAGCAGAAGTGAGTTGAGTAGTTTTTGCTAGTAAGGAAAATTAAAATTCCAATTAAATGGATGAGCAAAATTCACTTAGAATTAAATTCATTGAAATAAGATTAAAAAAATACAGAATGACAATATTCATGTGATTTTAAGCAATTCTTCTTTACACCAAATCAAGTTAGGATGTTATCGACAGTCTTGATAACTTTTAGTCTGTAAGATGATTATGACTTCTGTAAAATGATAAAATTCTTAAGGAATTTTCAATTCAAAATTTTTCCAATGAATAAAATTCAAATGATATTTAAAATAATGGCTTAAACTAAAGCAGCATAATTAAGATTATCGAATCAATGCAACTTAGTTTTTTAAGTTTGTATTCCTAAAATCCAAAACTCGTCTTTTTCAAATATTACAAATACAAAAATATTCTGGGGCAATTTGAATCACCCGTGAGAAATAAAATAAGCTGAAACCATTTAAAATGATTATACAGTAAATCCAGTAAAAATTAAGAATTCGATCTAAAGGTAGATTAAAGAGAAATGTAAAATAAATTATTATTGAAATATTTTGAATTAAAGAAAAGTGACCGCTTATTACCACTATTTATAAAATAATTGATATCTCATATGACAGGATTTTAAAAACACATGTATATGTTTGTATATTAACAATACCAGTGTATTAAAAAACGCAACAATTTAAGAAGTAAATTTAAATAATCTTATTTCAATTTTAATTCATTTCAAACTGAAAAATCAATTATTAATGTCTTATTTAAAATTCTGAACTTGATTTTTATGGTACTTGATAATTTTTATTTATTACCAAAGAATTACGTGTCTCATTTCAAGCTTATTCATTTTTTTAAAACTTTAGAATTCTCAAGTATTTTAAACGTTCCAAATTACTTGTAGTCATTCATAATTCATCATGTTTCATTTTATACAAGATTGTTTTGTTAGCAAGGTATAAATTTTAGGTATAATTTTTTTTAGGAAATGAAATGTTAGATTCTGCCTTTAATATATAAGGTTTTTAGTTTAAAATTGGAAAAGGATTTTTTTAAAAATCTTGTAACTTTTTCAGTTATTTTTTCTTGATGAACTTTGTTTCTATCTTTTGATGAATTAATTCAAATTCTTCCTAATTTCTTCCTAAATCCATGACATTTGATTTTTCTACATTTCACTTTTAGCGTTTTTATTGCTTACATTAATCCTTAAATTATGTATACATATTGCATCCTAAAAACAGCAGCTATATATACTTAGATGACGTTATTTATAGCTTATTACTCATTTCACTTCTGCATTATATATCACATATAAAATATATCTTGCTATTCGAATAAAATGTATTTTTTTTCCTCTAAAAGAATGACAATTCTTGTGAGCTGTGATTTTCCTCTGAAAAGAGCTCAGAGGTGGAAACTTTACAGGTGAGAGAAAATTAAAGCACTGTTTTTTTTATAGAGCAAATTCATACACAATATTTAAGTTCATTAAAAAATATATTCAATTATTTTTTTTCCTCATAGTTTTCTTTGAAAATGTTTTATTTCAAATTATTATTCAAAAGATTAATAATTATTCTATAGGAATTATGAGAGTAAAAATAGCTACACATTTTTTAATAATTTTATAAATTATTTAAAAGAATCAAATCTTTTCTTAAATGAAAATAAATTGAAATATATGATTCCCTGGTACGTTTATTATAGGATAATCTTAAAAAGTATACTTTGCACACACACACACACACACATATATATATAAATTTATTTCACAGAAATTATTCTTGTGGTAGATATATTATTAATGCTCTAAAATATTTTAAACCCATGAGTTTCTTTAATAGAAAAATGCCAAAATTCTTAAATTTATTCAGTACTACAATTTTTATATTTATTTATATATGAATAGATAAAAATACAAGAAACTAAAAAAGTGTACATAACAATAAAATAGAAACAATTAGAAAAGTAATAATATTTTAAAAATTTCAAATGTTTTATAAATTTTTTAAACTTAATAAAACATAATTTAAAAAAGTTTAATATGTATATATAATATTGTGTGAAATTCATAAATTGGGCCTAGAAGAAAAAATATGCCATTTTATATCTCTTATAATTTTCCAATGAGAATCTAAATACAGTTGCTTAATACAAATATTTTTCTGATTATTCCTCAAAGAAAATTTTAACGAAAAATTATAAGTTGATAAAATGGGAGGAAGTTTTATAAATGTATTAAATTGCTTGAAATATTATTTTCATTCTCCCATTTTCAAGAGAAACCTTAAAACTTTAATACTAGAACTGTTATTGTCAATTATTTATGTTTTTGCGTAAAAGTCTTTAAAATCTCACTTAAGTAAAACGAAATAAATATTAAAGCAAAATTGCCATATTTAGGTTTATATAAAGAAAAACATGTGATAATGAGAAGCAAAATTCAAATGGAATCTACATGCCGTATAAGAAAAGCATTTTCTAATAGTAGAAATTGTAAACTCATAGCATTTTTATGCTTATTTTAGTCTTGTGGTATGACAGCGTAGCTAGTAGCAGATGGTCAATCCTAGTTTCTAAAGAATAGCAGAAGATGGACGCATACACATCTGTCGTCAAGATTGTTATCTCAGAAAAGATACTACAGAAGGCAATAAATGTTAAAATTCTTTATGGCAGTAACCCTTACTTTGCAGTTGATCACTAAGCAGTGTCAAATCTAAAATGGTTTTGTAAAAGCTCTTAGAATTTCCCTTAAAAATACTGATGAACAAAAGTTTTACCTATTAACATTTTTCATATTTAATAAAAGAAAATTATATGTTACAAGGTAAAGTCTTTTGTTTATTGATATTTTTAAGTGAATAGCGAGATTTACTATTCAGTTGCTAATTTCACATGCGAAAAAAAAAAAAACTCATTTGAGCAAATTCGATCAGTGTTTTCTTCTCTTGTCAAAATGTTTTTAAAATAAGCCGAGATTGACACAGTTGTATTCATGGTAAAAAATATGAAATACTATTCTGTTAGAGCGTTCTTTAAATTAAAATTTTTATTGCTTAATGTAAAATTAGGAATTAGTGGTTTTATGCATATAGTTATATGAAATTCCTCATAAAACGGAAAATAAATATTTTTAACACCACATTAGGTCAAACCAACAATGTAATGAATGACAAGCATTTTCAATGAATATATTTTACTAAACATTAATAGTTAAAAAATTTTATGCTAACGTCAAACCAATGAAACTTTTCTAGAATTTTGAATACGCATAAAACATTCATCTCATTAGTTCTGAAAATAATGTAAAGAAGTATTTATCAATGAAAAGTATTACTTAAAGTTGCTTATATTCATTAAAACTAACTGCTTAGTTGTCCACCAATCCTTCTGTGTTTATAAATATGTTTTTACAAGATTTTAAAATGAATATTTAATAGTATGTTTTTAAGCCTAATATTCATTTTAAATTATTTATATTTGACATTTAATTAAAAATAGAAAAGTTATTATTTATTTTTTATAATGAATAAAAAAACGATTTTGAAAGTTGTTAACAAAGCATTTTAGAATGATATATATATATATATATATATATATATATATATATATATATATATATATATATATATATATATATATATATATATGCTTAACAATACATTCTATCTTTTAACCTTGGTTTTGTATTTTAAGAAATAAAGGTGAAATAATATGAGGAAAAATTAAAATCAAAAGAAAATACTTACCTCCTTACTTTTCCGCTTTATGAAACGATAAAGTTATCAATCATGAAATATATTTTTAAAATAAAAAGACAGCAGTGTAATGAAGAAAGTTTCAGCGTTACATAGTTGACGCAAAAATGCTTTTTCAGGATTTTTCATAAAACGGAATCTCTTCTAAATTTTTTGCTCTAATGTGTATCACACATTCAATGAAGTAATCAATTCCAATGAGGTAATAAAAACAAAAGTGAAATTATTGAATTTAAGGCAATAGAATCAATAAAAGTGAAAATTATTGTAAAATATAATTTTAAAAGCTTAAAACATAAACGACTTTATAGTCTGAGATAACACTTTCTAATTTTCAGGGCAAATGATATCGGTTTTACAAAATCAAATACTTGTGAAGTATTTACGTTTTTTTTTTTTAAGTTTTGTCAAAATTAATAAGGAAATTAGCTTAATCAGAGTAATAAGTCCTATCAAACAATTTACAAATTTATTTCACTTTAAAACTTAATATCTATGGAAGCTTTTAAGTCCTATTTTAGAATTTATTTAGTACAAAATCATATACCTTATTAGATACAAAACTTATATCTTTAAAAATTGTTACTATAAAAACTAATTATTTATTAAAAAAGAAATGGTTCTTCAGAAACCACACAAACTAATATTTTTGAAAAATTTATGCTTAACTAATATTTTTCACTTTGTGAATATGACTTTTAACTGAATTTTTTTACAATGTCATAGCTTTTATTGTTTTGCAAATATTGTTTTGCAAATATCTTATACAGGAAATGCCAACAAATTATACAAAGAGGATCTCATTTCATTGAAGAATGAGTTCATAATTTTTCATAAACTATGGTTAAAGATACTAACCACTGAAGTACAAATGAGATAGTGTTTATGATTTTTTATTTGACTAATTATCTCCAGAAGAAATGGTAACTTCTCCTCCTAAACTCCTTCTGAGTCATGCACATACATTTGATTTTATTTCAGTAAAGGATTAATGTAAATGCCTGAATGGATGGTTTGCGACTACGTGTGTCCTTACCATGATGAAAAGAAAATTCAGTTAAAATTAAATAAATAAAACATTAATTAATTTATAATTAAAAAACTGAACGTTATATGAATAATTATTTACTATCGACTAACAAATACCATGAAAATAAATCTGCAATTGACATTAAAGGAGTTAATGTAAACTTTGTAGGAATTCTCTGATTTACAGAATCCTCCCCCTTTTTAAGTTGGTGTCGCAGGTAAGGAATATGTAAGCACAGAATAATTTTCGTAGTTGAAGATTACAAATTTCTCTTCCTCTATGAAATTGGTAAGCGCAATACAAGAGATTTGGCTGATATGAACAAAAAATAATAATTTAGCTGTTAAGAAAATAATTTATTTCTACTTAAAGAAAAAAACTATTTCTTAAAATTTAAAATTTGTTATTTATTTTAAATTTTTAAAGAAATAAACACCCTGTTTATGAAATGTTATCTTCATTTAATGTAATGCATCCTTCTAATCATTGAAATGTTCTTGAAACCTCTTTCATCGTAATATTTTTTTAAATATGAAATAAGCATTATGTCAAAAAGATTTCATTTTGTTAACAATTAAAACTTAAAATTACATAAATCTATATTTTCTGTATTTTAATGATGAAAACAATCAGTTGTTTTCTTTGTCTGTATTATAAATATAAGTTGTTTAACATTAAATTTTATCATTTTTTTAAAGACTTTTGTAAATTTTATGTAGAAATTTTAAGTAATAACAACAGGATACTTCAATTTGCTTAATGACTCTGCTTTAATAAGACTCATAAATCGTTTTTTAACCCAAAATTTCAATAGGTTTCTTCTTTTACAATATATTATAAGACGATAGAAAATACACATTTGGATTTTTTTTTTGCCAAGAAGTTTTTTTTAAGGCAATTTCCTAACACTCAAACATATGAAGCAGGTGCAAATAATTCAAATTTAAATATTTAGATAATTCATTAACTTATAATAATAACAGAATGTACCCATAGTTATTAATGATTTTGCATGTGTCATGTATCTTAATAAAAACAAATGTAGCCAGTAAAATTGAAATTTTTATTCATGTTTAATATAAAGAAATGCACCTAGTTCACTTTTTGATTTAATAAAAATAAAAAAAAATTGATTCAAAAAGTATTCAAAAATTTTTGATTCAAAGCTATTTGACATGTATGCCTAAAAATTAATATTCTTTAATCATTTGTGTATTTTACATTCTTGTTTCTAAGAAAACAATAAGCATTAGAAATTTATACATATGTTATTATTTCAATGTATTTCTTCTAACGTATAAAGTAATATTTTCCTTGAACTAAATTTCTCAATGTTAAAAAGCTTACTTATATTCCCTTTTCTTTATATGTGATCTTTTTAACATAATTTAAAGCTCAAAATGTAAATTGTCTTGCTAAGTAACTGTAAAAGAAATTTTAAATTTCCATTTACAATAAAAAATAACTTAATAAATATATTTCTTAACTTTGCACATTTGAAGTGTCTGTATACAACGAAAACAATTATTACTGAAAAGGAAGCCTAAAATTTCATTTTGAAGATTAAAACATTATATTTTAATTATATAGGGAATAAAAAAATGTTTATAAGCTAAGTTTTTATTAAAAACTGTGAAAAAAACTAAGTTTGTATTAAATAAAATATCGAAATTTATGCAGCAGAGAAATATTTCAACAAGGAAAGATTTTTTCTTTTCGAATTTAAGTAATTTGCACTCATATTTAAATTTTTAGAAGCAATTTTTAAGATTATAAATTTCATTTTGTCATCTATCTCAGAAAAAACACTAGTTTTGAATATCAAAGCAAATTAAATGATGTTGAATTTATGACATTAAGAAAAAGTTTGTCGTATAGTGTGAAGATTTTTATTTATTTTACCTTGCTTAATTTCAGCAAAATGTATTAGCTAAATTCAAGGCTCAGAAACTCCAGGAATACATAACTTGCTGTTTCCAGAATTTAAATGACTGTTGGAAATTAGAAATCTTACGGTTGTGCTGTTACTTAAGAATTATTTTTATTGTTCATATGAATGACATATCAAGAATGAGATTTTGTCATACAAATATGGAAAAATCTTGACTTATCAGCAATTTTAAATTTACCGTCAAATATTTTGATTAGCACTATATTATTCGAGAAATGTTAATGAAACTTAATGACTATCGATGTTCTTTTTTCTCCAAAGTCAGAAACTTTACTCTTTAGTGAACTGCATTTCTTGAAAGTTCTTAATAAAATTAGTTAAATGCTTTATACATTTTTTGCGATTCTTGAAATCCGCGTACCTAAAGTATGGCATTTTCTGGTTCTCATGATACAAAGAATTTATATTAACACTTAAATACTGCTTATTCAATCCTTTCAATAAAATGAGATACGATAAAAAACTAACCTTAAAAATTTTATTCATCTCCATATATAAGAATATATCATAATAAGCAAGGGTATTTTTTTGTTATATCCTTTATTCAAATGATGATTTAAGAAAGTTAAAATTAGAAGAATTCTTATGAATTGAGAAAACTTTTTAACTTATTTTATTATACGAAAGAGAGAAAGATGAGAAAAATTTCAGGGATTGTGTTAATCTATTAAAATCGATAATATATATGAAATGTAATATAAAATAATACATCTTATACCTGTAATGTATAAGATTGTAAATCAAATAAAATATCAATCGCGACATTTCTTTTCTATTGCTAGTATGAATATTAAGATTTATAAATGTGTACCAAAAATAATAATTAAATTATTTTTTTAACTGAACATGTTTTTATTTTCTAAGCATTTTTTGATTTTCAATAGCAGGGGCATGAACAAAAATAAGAAAAAAACAAGCTGTAGAAACAAAGGAGTAAAAATTGCAAATAAAGTAAAAAAAAAAAAAAAAAAAAAAAAAAAACAAGAAATAATTGCAGTAACGACATTAAAATTTCCTGAAATTATCTGAAGGTTATTCGCCCCCAAATTCTTCCCATTATGAGAATCATCGACACCCCCATGGAAAACACCACAGGCACGGGGGTGATATTTGTTTACTGACTCGTTTTTGTCACCCAGGGGGGCGTCAGCTTTTTTCGAAAATAATTCTGTACATATTTGGTTTTATATAATTTCCGGACTTGAAAAATCAATGCAGTCTTTTAGCTTGTGCTAATTAGCATGCATGAACAATTAAAATATTTTGTCGAGAGGATCAATTTTTTCTATCTCAAATTGTTTTACTTTTTAAAATAGAAATCAATAAATTTAAATGCGATCTATAAATTAACAAAACATGTTTTGTGTTCTAACAAACAGTTTATTCTGATAGTTTTATAATGTAGACATTATCTATTAAAACTTAACTCGCTGTTTTTAAAATATTAGAATAAAGTTGAATAAGGCATTGAATATAAAATGTTTTTATACATATTGGATTGCATATATACTTATATACTCTTGTTTTGCCTTTTATAAAATGTTAAAACTGAATTTCATAATATTTATTTTTATTATTTAATGTACAATGGGATACAATGGGAGCAATGGGATTCTTTCAGGGTTTCTTAGAATAATATTTAGGATAAGAATTGTCCAAAATATATAAAAAATCAAATGTATTGATAACTGTCAATGATAATTTCAGATTTCTAGAGATCTGGAGAATATTTTCGAAAAATAATTGTAGATATTTATAAACTTACATTTAAAACAAGGAAGAAAAAGAAAGTTGAGTCAATTAAACTGGTGAATAACAGATTTGCAAATTCATTATCAAAAAATAAAAGTTTTAAAATTTTCACTAAAACCACCTTGAGTAGTAACCCAAGATTATAAAAAATTTCGGTGCAACAGAGGAAGAAAGCTGTAAACTTTCAGAAATCAACATTTGAAAAAAAATTTTGACATTGGTAAAAATCCTGTATGAGTATAACAATTAATTTCTAAATTCTACTACGAATAACATCCTCCAAAACGTTCTTACCATAACTACATTTTACGAGCAATCTCAAAACTCTTGATTCAAATAATATTATAGTCCAGTCAGCAGATAAATTATCAATATCAAAGTATTGGTAATTGATCTGCAGATTTTCCATCTCTGATCCAGCAATAGATTAAAGGTCATGTACAACTAACCGACTTTACTCATCCTCAAAACAACAAAAGAAAATATTTTATCACGTAAAAATTTTAATTATTATTAAGTCTTAGAAAATTTTAATTTCATTCAAAAATAAAAATTTTTAAAAAATATTTAAAACCACCAGAGGACTTGATTTGTCAATTGAAAATTTTTAACTGTTGTTTGAAGTTCACATATTTTCTCTGAAATCTATCTTTCACTAAAGAGGAAAACACACACACATAGTCCAATTTACATTTTCTTTTGTTTTTGCTGGATGTATATTTGTGTGTGAGAAGCTCTTAAACAGCAAATTTAATCATCACTTATAAGTCAACAATTTTATCAAAGATTATTTAAAGTGAACTTTTTAACAAATATGGCATTAGCAAATTAATAAATATCATTCAAGATACAAAGTTAAGGATTACTACAGAGTTAAGGATTACTATTGTAAGGAAGGATTACAAGTTAAGGATTACTATAAACATCGATTTGCAAAAAATCTTTGGTTGATTTTTGAGGACAAGAAAAAGGGGTATATATGAAAATTAGTAGACTGTATAATTTACTATAAAATAATATTCGTACGATAAATGGAATCTTTGCAAACAAGTCTATTCTGCTGCATTTTACGATGGACTGTTAATAAAATCTGCTTACAAAAAATCAGAAATGAATGGATACATGTTTGTTTGAATACGATGTTATTAAACGGATAGACAAAACAAACTAAAGCAATTACTTTTGAAGATAATGTCACACTTATTTTTTCTTTAAAATTAAATATGAATAAACAGTGACACATTACTCAACAAAATTTGCACAACTTTATATCAAAATGAAATTAAATATCTGAGAAAAGACAATATTAAAAAGCAATGATCATGAACACATCAGAGTGCAACCCTTTATTAAATTGAAATTAACAATAGCGTTTAAGATATTTATACAAGAAAAATATAAAAGATGTAAATATGGATAATAAACTAATATTTTCTCACCATATAATTCATCTTCAGCAAAAATAATGAGAAAAAAATTGAAAAAAAATATCAATACTCTAATTGGAATCAAAAATCAAAAATATTCAAAATTTTAATGTAACTATCATTAAGGTTTATGGCTACTGTGTTTCACATACTTTGACCATACATATTAGTATATATAGGTCACTTTTCTCTATTTACTAATAAAATTTTCCCCTCGCATTCTAAGAGGATTACATAGTAAAATTTTAAAATATATTTCTTAAATCTTGTTTACTAGAATCATGTTTGCTTATTTTTTTACGATTTGTTACAATGTTACCCTTTTACCAATTGATCATTTCCGTTTGTGTGATTATTTAGGGATACAAATTTAATAAAACCAATCGTAACTCTACATAAATTATGTTTACTCAATTAATTTTAATAAGTTTTCACAGTAAATTGTAGGTCTATTAAACTGCTTGGCACTATTTACAAATAGAAACTGTTTTTTAAACGAAGTAAATTTGTACTGCTTGTACTTTTCCTTATAGAGATATTCTTAAAAGTCTTGTACTTAAAAGTAAGTCATATGTTATACAGAAAACGGTTATAATAATTACATAAAATAATATAGATTTCTTTCGCAATATGAAGAATGAGCAATCAGATACTGCTGCTATAATGATCATTATTTACATTTACCAAAAATCGAAACATCCGCTATCACTAGAGAATGAAATTCTCTGTTCAAAAAATTTCAAAATTATATAATTCATTTTTTAATTTCTATGTGTTTTTGAACTATGTTTGATACTATATATATTACATTCTTCAATTGATTTTAATGAAATAATAGTTTAAATTTAGAGAATGCATCAAAAATTGTTTAAAATTCGTGAATCCACACAAGTTAACAAATACATCTAAATGATTAAAACTAGTAAAAAACAAACATATTTTAAATTTCTAATTAATTAAAAATTTCAGAAAAATAAACACGAAAATTAATGGTATCGATATAATTTTATACTGCAATCTCCCCAGATAATTCTTGATGACTGAGAGCATATATTATTTCATAAACTTCTTATATTTAGATTTAAAAAATGTCAAGATAAAATTATGCTAATAAATGTGTAAAAGTCGGAAATTTTAGAAACGAAAAATATTCAATGAAATTTTTGCAAAAACAATAACACTGAAATAATTTCTATTTTGAAAATATAATTTTAGATCATGAGATATTCTTTTTAATACATGAACTTAAATTAATCATTATTTTTCAAAATTTATATGTAATCCAATATTTTTGTTATAGATTAAACTTTATAAGAACAAATACGAAGAATTAAGAATAGATAATTAACTCAAAGTGTTCAGTTTTTTTCTTTCTTTTATAGGAGGATGATATCTGTATTTCATCTTATATACCTACCTCTTTGAATATATTCCTAAGATTTTCCGTGAGTTTCTTCCTTGTGTTTTCCGAATATAGTTTATCTAGGTGAAAAACTCACGAGAGAAAAAAATGGTTGATTTGTCGCTCAACAGTTACTCTTTTGTACGTGAAGGGTTACTTAACCAAGACCTACAGCTTAAAGTGGGTTCAGGACCATAATAAGCACCCAAGACCGAAGTGAGATTTAGAACAGAGAACTGGAGAAACAAAGACCAGAGCGCCATCCATTCAATCCCCTGCATGACCACGAAAAGTAATATGCAGTTGATATCTAAAATCCTAATCATTAACTACCCATTTAATAGAGATAAATATATAGACCAAAACTTTAAAATATAAATGCTTAACGCAAGTGTTTTATTGTGCTTGATTTATGATTATATCTGAAATTAGTCCAATTATTTAAAATTACTATTCACAAGATAATTTTTACTGTAAAAGTTTTATTAAGTTACAGAATTTGTAATATCCTTTGATACATTTTACAATGATCAAAACAATTTCTTAAACTGTCCCATGTGATACATAAAATTCATATTTTACTTCTAATGTGATACAAATTATGTGTTCTTTTCTTTCTTCGTGTTGTGAAGTGTTAAGCTTAAAAATTATGGATTCTTGATGTAAAACATGATCTTACATTATGGATATATTTTTAGTTTTAACCGAACATTATTAATAATCGAACATTTTAACTCATGTGTAATACAATACTCATTTAATATTAAATGTTAAATCACAATAACTTATAAATCACCAACACTGACAAACTAACGGAAGAGCGTTTGACAAATACCATTATTTTAGACAGGAAGCTTTCCATCAAGAAATTTTGTTCTTTCCTGCTCTCATTTGCACCGATTTTATTATTTTCTTTAGTAAATCCACCACTTTCTAAAGTCACCAATAAGCGCGAGGACCCTTGTTCTTGATAAAAAGTGCTCTTGCACATCCTGGCTCATATCAAGCGAGTGCAAGGTCTTCAACCCTTTCACAGGTGGCAATGGTTCATGTGATGATTTTAACCCTTCAAAGCGATTTCATTGATGATAGGCATTGCATATGAAAGGTGAGGATAGAAGGGTTCCTCTTTAAATCCAGTGGTTTGACTCCTAGGCTAGGCGCTCCCTCGTCTTCCTGGGCCCCTGGGTAGGGAACATTCATCAGAGGACGTTCCAATGGTACAACATCCACCATCTGGCACCGAGGCTGATGACTTCGGCTTCCTATCCTGGCCAGTGAACTCCATGGGAACGAACTGTTTTTGCAAACAGTATTTTCTATCCTTACATCTTGTGATGAAATGCAGTATTAGCTTCATGTCGCTGTAGAAATTTATATACAGATTCAAGAATAAGTAATTAATAATAAATTTACTGTAAAATTATATATAAGGAGAAATTATTTGAAAAATGCCAAAATCTAATTATTTTTTAAATCAATTTAAGAAATGTATAGACATAAATTAATAATATATTTAAAATAGGAAAAAATAAAATAAGAGCTTCTTTTTGGGTTTATAATAACAATTAATTATTTTTTTTACTTGAGAAAATGAACTATTATTAATATAAGATATAGAAACTGATTTAGGAAGAAATAAATTTGAAACCTAATATAATTAAAAACATTATTATTTTTTATTTAGAAGCTGTTAAGGTGATAAAGAAAAAATAATATAATGAATTTAAATGAAAATTTATTTTATTTTCAAATGACAATTATTTTAATCAGAGAACTTAAAATCAATTTATAAATTATTAAACAGGAAAACTTACTTTCCATGAAATGAACTATAGTCAAGAGAATATCCTTATTTTTTTAAATATTTGATTTTTATTTCAATATAGTCAAATTATTCTACATTTTCAATGAAAACTACATTCCTCAACATTGAGATAGCATTAAGAAGGAAAAATTCATTAAATCATACAAATGCGAAAAGTTGATATTCCAGTTAAGATCAAATGTAATCTAAGCTATGTATTGTAAGTAATAATACATTATTGTAAGTAATAACATAAGTAATATATGCTAATAAAAGAGCATTCAAGTTTTTTATATTATACTATGTATGTATATCAAAGTTAAAATTTTTATCTCAATGATATTCGAATTACATTTTGCTTATAACGAGTTTAAGAGCTATTTCTATAAATTTGTTATAAATCTTGTGCAAAATAATATTTAATATATAAAGAAAATTACCAGTCTTTTAGGAATCTCAAGAAATGTCAAAAGGAAACGAGGTCTAAAATATAATTAAGTAATGCTTCTGAGATAAAAAAAATAACAAAAAAATCGAGACAGATTATGTGAACAAACGCATAATGTAAGTTGCGTCTTTAATAGTTATAAAATTTTTTTTTAAAAAAATCAGCCATTATTTGGATATAATACATTTTTTTCTGCAAATAGTAACAAAAGTTGGGATTTAAGGAGTTAGATCCCGGCAAGGATCATATGCCGATCCTGAAAATTTATTGCAGGCTCTCAAGATTTTGTCCTCCGAGTTTGCTTTACTGTATATCCTAAATTGTCTAGAATAGCTGTTTCTATTTACCTAGTTTGTCAAATAAACACTTTAAAACAAATCAATTACAAGCTACTTTAAAATGTAATTTAACGATAAATCTATTAGACATTGTTACTAATCTATTAGACATTGTTATCCTATATGATAAATATAATCCTCTTTGAATGTACATGCATGTTTATATCTCACTGAGATTCCAGACTGTAGTTTTATCTCATTTAATGCATTTTTGAAAGCATGAATTTTTCAACAAGTGAATTGTAATTAAGTAGAGATTGATTAGTAAACCGATACTACTTTCGGCATCTTTCGAGAAATTATTTGATGTCTCCCTGAAGATTCTGCAAGAACATATGAGTACTATAGATAACATGCTTTTTACCTGGGTTGAAAGATGAAGTTCTTTGGGTTTTAGTATCAAAAACGAGGGCTAAAAACATCCAAACTATATATATATCTGTGTGTGTTGAATTTTTTCGAAATTATATGCTAGCGAATTCATTTGTTTCTTTCTTTTTTTTTTGGCAATTTTCTCAAAGTGCTATAATTTGAAAGCACATAAATGATACCATAAAATAAGATAGATTTTTTATTTTTTAAAAATTGAATATTATAACAAATAGACGTGTAAGTATAAATGATACTTTGATATTGGATGTAAAGCATGTAAAGCATTATCCGTTTTCATCATGTACACTTTTGTTATTATCAATGCTTTTAAAAGTAATTTAGTTCATAAAATAATAAGCTAGTATTTATTGGCCAGATTACATTGATAACAAAATGTCTTGGAGAGTCATCAATAGATTGAAGATAGGACAAGGATTCGTTAAGTTTCTAATTAACTTACAGAATCATTCATGAAATTTTCTTTGTAAATATATACTAAATCTGTTCTTAAAAGGCTTTTATAAGGATATTCCGAGAAGAGGCTCTAGTCGCTGAAAATTCAAACTAGCTAATGAACTAGCTAAACTGTGTGAATATATTATGATGCACACAATAACATTCTTAATCTTTCAAGTTCTTATAAGTGCATATAGCTTTTTGAAAACTTCAATCTTTGTAACAAAAGAAAAAATCTTTGTAACAACTATTGCATGCATAACCATTCACTTCAGCTCACAGGAGAGCGCTTTCAACCTGGATCTTGGAAAATAAATCATGGCTTAGTACGATCACAATAACATTGTATGGACTTAAATTCAGTAAAGAAATTGTCAATTCATACAAAATATATTTCAAACCATGCACTAAGCCCTTCTCCAGAGGACAACTGAAATACAACATATTTCTTTCAAAATAAAAGAAATGGAATATGAATGGTAGTGTAAACTAGAATCACGTTTGAAGATCTCTTAACCCTCTTAGAGTTTTCAAGAATATAGCAATAAATATGTTCACTCATCTGAAGGAGCTGGATTCGAATTCTAAGCATCTAAATGGTAAACAATTTTGCCTTTCTACTTTTGATGTATAAATTTTCTTTTTGTATAAATTTATTCATGTAAGATGTATAAATTTTCTTTGATGCATGGTTTTTTTCTCTTTTAGGATTTTACTGTATTGCATCACATATTAAGTTAATTATAACGCTAACTTAGGATTGTAATTACTTTATAAGGCCACATAACAATTGAGAAATACGGGTATGATATTTCATTAATCTATATTTGAAAATTTATAAGTATAAAATTGGTCTTTGATTTGTCTTTATCAGTAGTAAGGCTTTTAATATAAAATTTACATAGTCAAGGATACCTTGAAAGAGAAGACAGATACGAAATAAAAAAAATTAGTTATGTCTTTATAAATTTATATTTTATTATAATTTATAAAAAGTTAAGGTAAGAGATTATCTTAATATCTAAAAATTTATAAAAAGTTAAGGTGAGAGTTGAATAATTAACCCTCTGGACTTCCGTTTAATAGTTCGTGGATTTTCTTCACACCTCAGACGTTTAGTTTCTTGTTGTCCGTTTTAAACTACAGAATGCGAGCTAGTTAACATTCAAGCCCAGAAAATAACCATAGAAAATCGATTAAATTATACTCATAGAAAATGTTTAAAATGCTTTTGGATAAACAATCATAATTAGCATTTTACATAATAGAATTATATAGAAGCTGTAAATTAATTTAATGCAAGAGTGAAACTTACTCCTACACGGACTCTATTTGATTTATTTTTATGTAAATTCGAGCTAGTACTACTGTGCACAAATTAAGTAAATTAAAAAACAAAGATTTAACCATTTCCGTAGTGTATATTCTTACTGAAAACATGAGTGGACATTTCACAAAAATTATATCAATGAATATTACATATATATATATATATATATATATATATATATATATATATATATATATATATATATATATATATATATATATATATATATATATATATATATATATATATATATATATATATATATATATATATATACCACATTTTTGTAAATTATATAAATGAAATATTTTAAAGAAATCTAAATTCTAGTTTTTTTTAAAAAATTACATTCGCATGATATTCATATCATGTATATATGTAAATACAATCTAGGTATGCAAATTAAATGTACTCATAAAGTTTCAGAAGATAAAATAAGTAGATTCTCTTAATACAAAGTCAGAATGCTATTCTAGTGACTAATGAATATTTTGAGTGCAATATTTTTCTATAAGCAGTTGAACAGAATAGTCTTCAGTTTCACATGAAGTATGAAAGTGTTATTTCATGTTTTTGTCATGGTTGAGACAGAGCAAACACAACCAAGGCTTTTATTTAACATCCATATTTATGATGCCTATTATGATTCACGTAATCCATAGGATACAATGAATCATAATAGAAATCATAAAAATGTTCATATTTAGAATTGGATGGTTTTCATATGGATGTGTAGACATAAGATGCATGTCCATGAGTATTAGAAAATTAATATTTTAATCTATATGGGAGTAATTTGTATATTCATGCTATATGACAGGGGTGGCCAACTTGCGGCTCTTTGAAGGATTATTTGTGGCTCTCAATAAACGTACTTGAGAGAAGATCAAGCTTTACAGTTAAAATATAAGTCGATGCCAATTTCTGAATTTTGGAAATTTATACCAGAATCGAAGTATCCTGAATTAAAAAGTCTGCTTTTTGAAGTATTTCAATATTAGAAACAACATACTTACGTGAATCATTTAATTTTTCTTTAAAATTCATGAAATCCAAGCACCGATCAGTAGTAACTAACCAACACCTCAAAGAATTATTAAATAGTACTGTCACCAATTAATTGCCAAATTTTAAAGAATTATCAAGAGAAGTAAAATAAATGTGTTTAGTTTTTAATATTTAAATTCAATGCACATATTTTGTACTTTTATTTATGATTTCAATAAATATAATTTCTGTAAAAAAAATTTTAGTAACTTTTTTTGCATACCTTTTAAATACGTATTTAACTGCGGCTCTCGAAAAATTTCAAATTTTTAAAATTGGCTCGGACTATCAAGGAGCTTGGCCACCTCTGCTATATCTAATCAGAGCATGCATAGTGGATGCAATTTAAACATCTATAGTGAATGTAATCCAAGGAAATATTGAAAGTACTTTATTAAGTACAAATGCATTGTTACTAATTTTTAACTATTTTATTGGTAGTTAAAAAAGAGTCATTTTTTTAATATAGCTAATTGAGTTCATTTAATAATGCTTATATTTAAGAATAAATAAGTAAATGAATCAATTCTTTGATGTCGAATGTTTTAAGCTATTTATAAAATATATATAATTATCAATAATTTCAAATGTGCAGTTGAAAGTAAGATTGATATTTGGTAGTAAAGAATTTATAGTATCCAATGTTCACAGGCGATCAATGTATAAGGTAAATCTAATAAATTTGCATTATAAATAATAGATTTTCAAACAAATGGCAGAAATAAAGGTTGGAATATCATTCATGAAAACTTCTTATGTGATATTTCCTTGGATCTTTTAATTATTTCCTTTTAATTTGCATTCAGAATTATATTTTGAGAAATAATTTTGAATGCAAATCTCATCTCTTATTTGATGCTTTTATTTTTCACAATTTCTGTCCTTTTTGATACTTAGTAATTAAAATAAGATACATAAAGAAAGATAGATTCTTGCTTTGCAGATTTAACTTTTTTCAGTTTAGGTTAAATGAATTAGTTTGAATATTTTTTTAGTTTAGGCTTATTTAAAACAAGAAAACTGTTTTAGTTTTAAGTAAGACGTATTGGAATGTTGTTGATAATCAGGTATTTTTTATTCCCATTAAACAAAATTTCTTACCAGCAAATTTTAATTTTAAAATTGCTGATGTATTTCTAGCTAATTTTTGTCTTATATTTTACACAGTTTAATGTAAAGAAATTTACTTCAAAGTTATTAATTACTTCAATTAGAACTCTTTTATATTGAGAAATAATATGTATTTTTTTAAATTCAAAATTACTATTGACTAGCAATTGGATGTTATATTATCAATGAGCTATTTTGAAAGAAAAGTACGGGTTACAGTAATTTGAGCAATGGGAGGATGCTTATTATATAATTTTTCAGCAATATTTTCCGAAAAATGTATATGTCTAAATTTCTCCATATTTTCTACATTAATGTATATTTCTACATCAATGTACAATGTATATTGTGTACTGGAAAAGGAAAACTAAAGTTTATAAGAAAAAAAAATTCTATCTAAAACTTGATTAAATTCATCAGTATTATATTCCGATAAAATTTTATAATGGAGAGGATAAATCATACATATGACACTAAAATTATGTGATGAAAAATTTAGTAATTAAAACAATCTCCAAGCGTAATACTGTAAAAATTAATCGAAAAATAAAATATAGATGGAGCCATCGTAGACTTACGATATTTCTGTAAAAAATGACTAGTGTCTGGAGACAGTCGCGAAAGCTTGTTCTTTATGAAAATCTCAACTCATACCCACTTGAAAAAAAGTGGTTGCAATAACCTTGGCAGTGAAGAATCTGAATATTGTTTACGCTTTTTTTAGATACCCTATTATTTTTTAGGTCTCAGTATAGTTTGAAATGAAGTTTGCAAGCTGATTTGAGCATTTTACCTTCTTATTATTTCTTGTGTGCTTGAAGAAAGCGATTAAAAAAGAAAGAATGATGATGATTACATTTATCATTTTTCTTTCTGATTTTGGGATTTTAATAATGATAATTATAAATAATATAAACTTGAGAATAAGATATATCATGTGTTATAAAGTCACATAAAAAGAAATCAATGTTTTATATTAAATGAACATTACAAAATATTTATAATTTATTCACATATCTGTATTTAAAGATTTTTCATATATACGCTATTTATTTCAATAAACTTTGGATGAACTACAAATGGCATATGTACTAAAGTTACGGTAAAATAAAATCAATCATACTTATATGACAAATCTTTTTATTTTATGTCTGGTTTATTCATGATTGATTATCCAGTTATGTTTTTCACAAACAAAAAAATTTAATAAAATATTTTAACTCCAATAATAATTAATTTTTAAGCTTCCCAATTAAGATGAATTAACTAATAGTTTATTACATTTACGAAAATATATAACAATACTAAGTCACTATATCTTTTGAATCAAAGAAAGCATATGTGTGTGTGTGTGCAAACGTACATTTAATAAATCCGCCATGTTTAACTAGTAGATAAAATTGCTAATTTGATGGACTTATTGCATTATTTACATCGCCAAATCTCTGAATAGTAGCCAAAACTTGTTACCCAGTGCGCATGCGTAAGAATTCCCAAAGAGAGCCAATTTCCGCTCTGTAGATGTAGTTATTAGTACACACTTTTACGTAATGTAATTATTCTGTGACTTTCGCGGATAAGTTAGCTCATCGAGAAAATGTTATATATTTCTTATGCAGTTTAATCTAAGTATTTCTTACGTACCTTTTAGCTTAATCTTAAGTTGGGTAGTCTCGGTATTCAGTTTAATGTGGACTGTTTTCGTAATATATGATGCCATTAATATTTACTTTCAAAATGGAATCTATAGCCCATTTTACACTCACAATATAAATGTCTGTCTAAATTGGTAGAATATTAACAATCCTGTTTTACAATTAAATATAAAAGTACCTTTTTTGGGTGAAATTTTTATCGATTTTGAATGTTATTGTTGAATGAATTTTTTTAAGGATGATGTTCGAGTGCAAGAGAAATAACCAAATGCATGATAGTTATTTGAGTGGATATCACTAAAAGAATACATAAAATCTCTTTAGAATGCTTAGTAAATTTAAGGACTTAAATTTTGTTAAGATTTTTAAAGCATACAGGATAAAAATCAGATTGATTTATTGATTGGAAGTTCACTTCAGTGAAGTAGTTATATAATTTTTTTTTTATCATGTAGTAAATAAATGAATGATAAATATTTCAAATGTTTCATTTACAATTTAATTAAGTGTGCCCCAGATCAACAGAATATTCATTTTATAAATTTCTTATAGCAATTTTTTCTCTGATGCTTCTGAGTTTTCTGCATAGGAAATATATTTTACGCATCAAATAATTTAATATTTTCAGTGATACCAGACAAATATTTTCATTTTTTGAAAACTTTTAAATCATTAAAAAATTTGTTTAACTAAGACACCCTTTATATAATCCGAAATTAAATGTTTTTAATCTGGGAAATTTTATTAATTTTCCATATTGTGAAAAGTTAGGAAATTGTTATCTTGTAAAATTATGAAATAGGAGTTTCCATTACTTACTTTCCTTCCAGTCTTTGGAATTTTTTTATCAGCTTGATTAATTTGAACAACTGATTTAATCTAACATTTGCAATTTTAAGCATGTAAATCAGCTTATTTCATCATTTAAGTATAGCAAATGTTTACTGATCTTAAGGATTTTTGCTTTTAATTTATTCTCTACATGTGAAGGTTTGAGTTATATTGGTTGATATTACATTTTTAAGTAGCATATTGGTAATTATTTAATGTTATCAGTCATAAAATGCAGATACTTATGCATATTATTCTGAAGTAAATCAGCTGAATTGTTAACTGAATAATTAGTTCTCTGGTTTTCAGCTCGATACTCACCTTGTGGAAAAAGTTTTCTAATGCTTTGGAATCAGTTATAAACTTGAAACACTAGGCAAACAGTTTTTGTTTTCAAAAAGTTATTGTAGGGTGATAAATAAAACTACACAAAGCAGCAACATTTGCTATTATACTTTTCTAGTATATATGGTTAACATACATAAAACACTTGGATAATACACTTTTCTATAGTACAGGAAATTATCATAAATATAAAATACATAATTTAATTCACAGCAATCAGATAATATTAGAAACATTAGGTTAGTTACAGAAAAGTATTTTTCTTTAAAAGGGTATTTTTTAAGCTTAACTTTTAAATGAGTATAAAACGTTTTGAATAATTTTTCTTATTTGCATTGTACTTTATGCATTAATTTTGTTTATTATTAAATTTTAATATCATAAATTATATACTTGTCTTAATGCAGATAAAAATATGAAATTTTTGTTTGGGTACACTAGTGAAAGTTGATATGTATAAAGTATTTTTTTTGTTTAAAATTTATGAAATGTGTTCAATAAATGAAAATGCAATAGAAATAGACATTTAATTATGTTTTGATTTATGTTTTTTAAAAGTAATTGATAAATGGAAATTGAGCTTTGAATGTAGAATTTATACTTATAAAAATTAGTTAATTACAAAAATATAGTAGTTTCTACAAAAATGCACTGAACATAAGTTTTGCTATTTCAAATATAAGTAAAATTACATTTGTGTGGGATCTGTATTGAATTAAAAAGTGTTTGATTTGAATGTCAAATATTTATGCATAGATAAATATTTCTAATCAATATTGAGCTGATTATTAAAATACTAAAATTGTGAAAAATAATAAAGATTCAAGTTTGTTTTTTGAAAACAGGATTGTATTTGACAAAAACATTTCATTTGACAAGACAGATAATGGTATACACTTTTTCAGAAACCCCCCATAAATTTTTGTCATCTACAGCAAATACTATTACTTTACAAAAATATAATTATTAAAGAGAATTTACAGAAAGAAAATTAAAAAGTATATAGAACAAACACAATATAATTAAATGCAAATAAAATAATTTGTGAAATTTGTAAAAAATACACATAATTTTAATTCCAAACAATACATAAAAATTCATAACACTATGCACTTATGAATTTATCACCCAATAATGTTTTTCACGATTCACAAGGAAAAACAGCACTGGAATCACCATATTTATATCACATGAATTTTTTTGCTATTTTATGTGAACATTTCTTATATTAACAATATCACAAATTAGTTTGAGTTAGAAAATATACGCTGTATAAAAACTGTACAAGTTCTTACCAAGCTGAAATTCATATCATCTGATTTCCAACTATATACAATCAACTTTGCAAAACATACAAAAACAAATTTTCTCTAGTGATAGTTCTCTATAATTAAATAAAATATATCTTTATAAATGAATATCTATTTTTTCAGGCAATATTTAAACATAACACATAATCAAATTCAGCAAGAAAAGGAATGTGAAAATAACACATTTTTGAAAGACTAAAGATTCAACTGCATTTTATTCAGCCAAGTACCGTGTAAGTTTTTTTATGAACAGTTATATACATGCAGTTATTTTTACTGCTGAGATAGATATATAAATATTTTGAGATAGATATATGTATATTTTAAAATAAATCTGATTTTCTGATGTAGGGAAGTTGATGACTTTTTAAAAAATGAAATTATATTTTAACTTTTACTTCAAGATACTTCCAAAAATTAAAAATCCTCTATTAATTTTAATATGTAGTAATGAAATTTTTGTCATAAACTATAAAAAAGAGTGGTATTTATAGGTAATCAAAATATTTATTTGAATTAAAAAATTATTTTGTTGCCACCTTCTGCAAATTATTTTCTTTCACTTAATATAATTACATAGCAATATTTGGTTTCTAATGTAAATATTGAACCTATATTTAAATCAATTTCTTTTTTATCAAAGGTAAGTTACAAATTAGATTTATTGAAACAGAAAATTATTTGATGACATGAATCTTGATTCCTTTTTTATATTATTACTGATTTTTATGTTTAATTTAAACTATATTAAATTGTGTTAGTTTAAAATCCAGCTCATATTTTTTTTAAAAATAACTAAGAAAGAATATTATTTACTGTTTATTCAGTTACCACTGTAAAATTAAACTTTTTAATACATTAAAGATTTTATAACAATGCCCATAGGCAAAATATAATTTTGGTTAAGTATTTCAATAATATGAAAAGGAATTTAGAAAATAGGAAGTCTCTTAATAGTATTTAACATTGGAAATATTTAAGTATATTTGTTTTTACTAATTAAGGCATTCTTTTGAGACAAAAAATTTGGTACATTTAATGAGCAAAATAAATGTATTAGATTTTAAGCTGTGTTTATGTAAGCCATAAGGGATGGCAATCTGGACAAATGTTAGGTGTCCAAACAATTAAGGCTCTTATAAAACAATCATGTAGGAAAATTATTAGATAAAATTATATTATTCAGATCTTTTGAAAAACTCATTTAAGGTGTATACATTTTGTGAGCAATTCTGACAGTATTTGTTGGCTTCCACAGTTAAATTGAAAATTTAATTTTTGAATCTGTTAAAACCATTTTCACATTTTTGTTACACATTGTATTATATTAAAACTAGAATTTTCCAATATAATATCTTTGCTTATTTAATAGTTCATATTTTTAATTTAATTCTAAGAAATATTCGTAAAACAGCAGTTGATTGCATTGTAAAGTATACATATTTTAAGATAATAGAAAATATACTTAAACTTATATATATGTAATAATTATGTTTATAATGGCATAACTTTTTTCCATAAACTTTTAAAAATAACTTAAATCAAAATTCTGATCTAATTGCAAAAATATATACAATTAAGTAGAAATTATATAAGAATGATAAAATGTTCATTTTTGACTAGTAAAAATCTCTACTATAATAGTGATATGACAAATTTTTGCAATAATATAAATCAGATTTATAAAACTGTAGTGAATATTTATTTTTTTACACATGTTAGAAAATATAATCAAACACAAAAAACAGCACTTTGTGTAAAATAACAAAAAGTATAAATAATTATAAGATCAGTGATGTGAATAATGCTGGAAATACTTAATGTAAAGCATCAACCAACAGTCCAAATAAAGCTTTTTGGAGAATAATGTGTGGACAAATATATCAAATTAAGGTACACATCAACCTGTGTGTGTGATTGGATACTAATAACGACTGATGGATGATCACTATGTTATATGCTACATAGCAGTAATGTAAAGATGAACTGTTTTGGCCAAAAGTGGAGGTATTTTTGATGGTATATATTATATTCCAACATAAATATTTGAATGAACTCTATTACCTCCTTGGCATTTTATGATCTATATCAGTCCATCACAGTTAATGGATAACGAAAAAAATCACAGACATTTTTCAAATCTTTGTTGTACAATCATACAACATAGACTGATGGGCAGGGAATATATAGCAATAAGTATAATTTACCAATATTGCCTGTACATATCTTACATATTGCACACCAGCAGTAACTCTGCAACCTGTATTCATTGCACTGAGACATTCAACACTGACACTCTGTTACTGTACCATTTTTGTTTCATCAATTTGATGTTGAGGAATTTAACTGTAAAATTTACAGAAGATAATATAGTGCTAATGCTTAGCTCTCAGAAATACAGCAACTTGAGTTCTGTGCATGAAGTGAAAATGGCAGGTGCAATGATAATACAGAAAATATCACATACTTCAGCTTTTTCTAATAAAAATATCCATTCAGTCCATTTTCAAACTGTTTGGTGAAGATGGTTCTTGTTTTATACCCTTTTGAGAGAAGGCAAGAAGGGCTTTAAGACTGCTTTCTGATTCATTACTTACAACATCGTCTTGCATTTCTAACATGGTGTGATTACCATCAGAATTGTTCATTGAAGCATTGTTCCTATCAGATAAGTGATTTGACCTCAAATTTAAAATCATGCCATTATGACATAGAGTATTTTCATTTTCTGAAGGCACACCAACAGATGTTGGACTGTGTCCATTTTGAATGGGAGTCACAGGTGTGGCTGCATTTCTTATATTTGTGTTAAAGTCTGTATAATGTTTAGGAGTTGTTGAGCCGGCTGTAGTTAATATATAGTCTCTTTCTAATCTGGGTGGACGGCCCCTTGGTCTACCTTCAGGTTTAGGTGTAGATATATGGTTCACATCTGTCTCATCCTTTATTTGATTAGCTAATTCTTTTACAACTCTAAGGCCTTCATCCATTAGTGTTTCTTGTACAAGTTGCTTTGTTATATGATTCGTTTTTTTCCCTGGAACGTTTTTAACAACTGTGTAACCATCATTAGTCTGAACAGACATGTTTGAATCATGCGAGGGAGATTCATTGGCATCATGACCAATGCTAGCAGATGATTCATAACTGTATACAGAAAATTGGGAATCTGTAATAAAAAAATATGGAATAAAATTCATGCTTTGGATTTCAGTTTATTTAGATGCAAATAGAATAATAAGTTCTAAATTAGTTCATTAATTTAATATATTGTAATATCAAATATTAGTTCAGAAAACAAGTAAAGTGCTTTACATTTTAATAACATATCCAGAAAACAAAAATGATAGTTTTCTATGTGAATACAACTTGTTATAATTGAAAATTCCATTTAAATTAAAAAAGTTAACTTTTAAACTGTTGTGTTACAATCTAGTTAAATTATAAAAATATTGAGAAAAAAAGAATTAGTAATGTGAAAATTAATAGTCAAATAATAAAAATGGAAATTGTAAGTTAAAAGTAGGAAATATTTAACATACTGTTTATATATCTGACTGAATTTCGAAAGCTTTTTTATATGAGTTTCATGTTAATAACCCATTTCAATGAATTTCCAAATATGTGTTTATGAATGAGTCAATCATAAATAATTGTTTGAATTTTAAGTTTATCATGCATAAGGAATTAAATTATTATCAATAACATCATTTTGGTGTTGAAAAGTTATAAAAATTTTAACTTCAAAATTTCAGGATTAATATTGTTCAGACTGTTAGGAGAAAAAATTCTCAGTATTATGACAGCATTTTAGATTTTTTGATAAAATTTTTATCTTATGTATATACACTGCTCAAAATAATTAAAGAATATATTGAAGTTGTGGGTTGACTTTACACACACACACATGGAGAATTGTTTGGTTGATTAATACATTATTGAGAGACGTAGTAGGCTATATGAGATAAAAATGACATATTTTTACAGGAAAAAAAATGCATTTTATTGAGTATTTAGGTGCAAAATCAAAAAACACATAAATAAATGGAAATTGTTTTTAGTGGAGAGTATATGATTTCCCTGGACATTCAGCAACATTGAACATCTTTGAGGCATTGAGTCAATGAGGCTATTAATGAGGAGCTGGGATGTACCATCCCAATTTTCCATTAGATCTCTTTCTAGTGCTTGGAAAGTTTGTGGGAGTGACAAGCGTTCAAAAAGTTGTCATCCTAAAATATCCCTAACTTGCTCTTTTGGGCTCATGTCTGGAGATAACCCTAGCCATTCTATTCATGTGATTCCTTCTGAAAGGAAATCATTCTCTAAGTTAGCACGATATTGCCTGCAACTGTTCTCTTTTAACACAAACTCATCTTCAATTACTGCAGCGTAAGAAACTACAGTGGGTTTGAGGATCTCATCCCTATATCGGAAACTGGTCAGAACTTCATTTCAATTGATATGGAGATCAGTACGTCCTTCAATGGAGATGCCAACTTAGATTATCACTCCAACAAAAAATTGGACACTTTCATGTACAAACACTTTGTTTCTAGGGCCACGTTCCATCCAGTTAAAAATTGTTTTTTTTTTTTTTTCAGGATGAAGAGAAAAGCAGGGCTCATCAGATAAAAGAGTATAACACCATTCATTTCTCCTGCTGTTCACATGCTCTATTGACCACTCCCTGCAGGTGCAACACTGGTTTGCTGATAACGTGACACAAGCTCCAGTCGATTCACACAATTTGCTGTTAAGATTAGGAAAATGAAGCATCATGTGTCATGGGCAGTGATTGGGAGGGTGACCACATATCCTCACTAGATTGCTGGAATTTTGTGGGTGGGGAGGTGACCACATTATTATGTGATGTCCAAAGTCCTTTTGCTGTGTAGTGTGGATGTGGAGGGGAGGATGCCAGCTCAGGTGTGACCTCATTATCTGACCGTTGTTTGAAATCACAAGGCACTTGGTAAATGACAAGTATTCCAAACCCATTAACCTTAAGGTACAGTACTGGTTTTACCTGCACTGCTATGTATGTATTTAAATGTGACACACACCATTAGCCAGCAAGCTTACAGCATGAAGATGGCTTTAGTCAGTTTGTGTTGAAACTGTAGTACCAGTAGCTGAATGTAGGTGTTGAAGAAGAGTGACATTCATATTTCGTTATCTCCAAACCATAAGCATTAAATAATGGTCTTCATTGGACATTGTTGCACATCTATGACCTTGCCCTGATCTTTGGCTTGAATTTCTACTCCCCAAAAAACAGTTCGAGATCCTGAAAAGATAGTGATTTCCAGGATCTCAAAATTTTGATTTGTAAATTTCCAATGGCTTCTGCTAGTTTAGATTATGTTTGGCCCCTTTCTAACAGGCAAACAACTTTCCAAGCTTCTGAGTTGTTTAAATGACTTCATTTAGACATTGCACTGATGGAAACAATGCACTTACTGGATGTCAATCATCCTTTCTTAATCTTTCATCTTTTTTAGATGAAAGACTTTAGATTTCATCTAAAGCTTTTTTAGATGAAAGCTTTTAGATAAAAAGCTAAAAAAGATGATTTTCATCTTTGAAGCTAAAAATCATCTTTTTTAGCTTTCAACTAAATGTAAGACAATCTCTTTCACCTCATCTTACATTTAGTTGAAAGCTAAATCTCATTGGCTACTGCTAAACTATCATCTTCAATGTCAAATTCAAAATTTGCATACTGCAAAGTTTGAAAATGAGAATTATTTACATTTGTGATACTTCCATTTTATGCAAGAAAATTTTGTTTTTACCATTATTTTATAAAAGATTTACAATATTCTTAAATTTTTTTAGCAGTGTATATACATATATGAATAGTTAAGATTATGTTTATCTATTAAAATTATTTCTTAAAATAAAACTTTAAATGTTATTTAAAACTTTTGCAATTATACTGTGTATATATGCATTGAATATATCATTAAAAAATTTCTAAGTAAAATTTCAGTTCAGTAAAATTTCTTCTCTATACACTTTGATTCAACAGTTCATGGGTTCAGTCCTATCCTTTGATGTTTGTAGTGATTCAGAGTTTATTTTAAATTAGGTCTAAGTGTAATCTGTCCATTTGTGCAAAATATGACTGTTGCACAAATTTGCCTTCATCAGTAATTTAAACCAATGTAGACTGTTGTAAATTACCCTGAAGTTAATAAAGATTTGCTTAATTAAATGCACGTATTACTTTCATACTATTGAAAGATTTATAATTTCAATCTTACTAAACATACACTACCTATAAGTATTTGGACATCCATGCAAATAAGGATCTGTGGTCTTTATCTATATAAAGCCTTCTGTGCTTAAATATTGTGCAGGAAACAGCATAGGCATTGCCACATGCAAGATTTCAGGTAATTTAGAGGTGTCTGACTTCCAGAAAGGCATAATTGTTAGATATCATAGAAAAAGCTGATTTTAAGGACATATCTAGTGAGTTAGTCATTCCAAAACTGACATTGGATTTTTTGATTAAAAAGTGGGAAGTGAGTGGTGATTGTTGGAATGAATTTCATCTCAGCTGACATACAAATCTAAGAGACTAATGAGTGCTGTCCAAAGAAATTTGGGAAAATCACTCCAAATCAATGGCTTGTATACTCTAGATGTTACTGCAAGAATCTGGGACTTTTGATGAATACCATCCATATGAAAGCTCATTTGTTTGGTTTCCATGGTTGTGCTAATGCCCATAAGTCTGATTACAAAATACAACCACAGTGTGTGAATGAGGAGGTGAAAGGCATGTTGAAATTTGACCATATATTAGTAGAAACAGGTTCTGGAGTAATGAATCCAAATTCAAGCTCTACCAGTCTGATAGCAGTCTGATTTGGCATATGCTTGGAGAATACTTGCCAGAATGCACTGGCACAGTAAAGTTTGGTGGAGTTGGAGTTATAGTCTAGGGATGTTCGTGTTATGGACTGGGATCCTTGATATTAATTTAATGTAGTTTAAACTATTCTAGATTGGAATTATGCTTCCTTTGCTGTGGCAAAATTATAGGTTGGATCATTGTTACTTCCAGCCGCTTGTCATGTTGCAACTTTTACCATTGTTAGCAAATCATGGATTAGTATGCTGACAATTGGATGCTAGATTGGTGGTGAATCAATTAGGCTGGACTGCCTAGAAATCCAGACTTGAAGTCTAAAGATCACCTCCGGGATGAGCCGGATCATCAAATTAAAAGTTGCACCAACTGTCCGAAATATGTGAAAAAATTTACATATCTTCTGCTAGCCAAATTGAAGGAAATACCACTGTCCATAATCTAAACACTAGTGGAAAACCTGCCTCAGAGGGTTAAGGCTGTAATTGCATCTCATACGTAGAGCCTCCACCAACCATTGAATATGAATAAATTGTGTTTATCTCTTTTATCATGGGTGTTCAAATATTTATTAGTAGATAGTGTAACTATGTATTCAAATGACTATTAGTTCTTGATTGGGAACAAATTATATGCAGTAAGATCTTTTATTTCTTTCCTGTACAATTACTAGTACTTGTATCACATTCTCTGTTAAAATTATTCTTTGTCAAAATTTGCTAGTGGTTGTGGCTTATATATAGCCACTGTAATTACAGCAGCAAAATTTCAGTGCACTCCAATTAATTTCAGCTGAGAATCACCATAATTGATAAGGAAGGCTTACAACAGTAGATAGAAAGGATGTACATCTCTCCTTTGCATATACAATATTTTCTTGAGTGAGCCAGTTTCTGATATTATATTGTCTCATGCACAAATTACATATTGGTAGCAATTCATAATGTTATCAATTTTTCAATTACAAAATACCATTTGGTGTCAATTTTTTGAAAATATTATTGCTGATCTTAATATAAATTTTCATGTTTTTAAGTACCACAGATACTCGTTTATCAAATCCTGTGAAATCCAATGTATTCTGACAAAGAAATTGTTTAATATCCACTTAAAATAGTTATTGATACAATGTTTTCATTTTTCTATATATAATTTTTAATCATATATTTATGTATCTAATTTTGAATAATTTTTATGAGCTTATTTTTTCATACTTTATTCCCACTTTTAATTAGTATTTTTAATTTATATTTATTAGAAAAACTTTATAATAAGAAATTATAATCTATAGTGCTTTTAAAGCTTGCGGTGGCCTAGTTGGGAAGGACTCATACTCACAATCAAAAGGTAGTACGTTTTATACCAACTTAATCAAAAATGTGTCATGTTCACTAATGGTGGCTGAGACATGTAAAATAAATCATGCCAGCATGAGGACCAACTCTCTTTTAGAGTTATGGTGGCATACACACCAAGTGCCCTGTTATACACGATACCAGGTGGAACCTAACGGTGTCATAGCCAACTGTCCAGGCATTTGAAATAAATGAATTAAGAGTAGTTTTAAAGCTTTTGCCCTAATTGCATTTTTATTAATCTTATGATAGTGAGTGCAAATTTTTGAGTGAAATATTTATTATGTGAGTGATATTGTATTGTTACAGCTATTAATAAGATCTGAAACTCTTCTTTTTTATTTCTAGCACCTTTCTTAATCTAAATTTGGAACTAACTTTGATTATAGATAGATATGTATGTTTTAAAAAATATTTTATAGTTTATATATATAGTTTTTTATAGATAGATATGTTTTAAAAAATATTCAATTTTTAAAACTTAAATAATATTCTATGATTATATTTTTAACAAAATTAATGTTATGTGCAGAATTTATGGATAAATTTTTATAATTATTTTTAATTATTCTAATTGGATCCAAACATACTAATATAGGATGTTAATTAAGTACCACTATTGCTTTTATATATAAAAAGATTAATTTTGAAAAGGAGAAATTTTGATACATTCCATTACTTATAAATGCTTATTGCATACAATTTTTATCACTTTGTAATTTATCTTAGTATTTAGAAACAAAATAAGACGAATGCATCGCTAGGAACTTTTAATGTTATAATAAGCATGAAATTTAACATTATGTAATAATTAGGTTCTAAAAACATTATAGAGCATTCACATGAGTATAAAAATTATCAGTTTGTTATTTCAATGATTATTCACAACTTTCAGTTAATTACAAATGTATTTTTCTGAGAAGATTATTACCAATTGATACATATATTAAAAGAAAAATTCGTAAATACAAAAAATTCCTTAAAACATTTATGTTAAATTTCTGTCTTTTCTTATCGTTAGTAATACATTAATATGAGTAGAATTACAGTCAATTTTCAATGAAACTAAAATTTTATCAATTTGCATACTAATATTGTATACGTTGTAAATCTAAAATATTGAAACAAGTTTTTGTTATTAATTTTATGTGTTAAAATGTGAAAATCATTAACTAAGGAATTTTAACTAAGAAATTTAATTAATCTAAAAATAACTTATTCTCTGCATTTTCTGAACTATAGATATTCATAATATTGAAGCAATGACCACTTTGCTTGTAGTTTGCATCACAGATTTGTGTGTATGTATGTATATATATATATATATATATATATATATATATATATATATATATATATATATATATATATATATACAGACACATGTATGTGTATATATATGTATGTATATATATCTATGTATATGTGTATAATATATATATATATATATATGTTTATATATATGTGTGTGTGTATAATTGTTTTGTTTTAACTAAGTGCTTTTAGCCCAGTATGTATAGTTTTTTTATAAGACAAACATATTTTTTGATCTGAATGGCCAAGAAAGAAATCTGTTACAATTTTCCACCTCATTTCTGGTCATGATTGTCTTCAAAAGTATCAATGTTGTATCAGTCTCCCTGTGCTCATTGTGTAACCTTAGAGAAGATATGGCTTTTCTGCGCCTCCGAAAGTGTCCTGCTTTTCTATGCATTTACATCTGGGGGCGCTATTGGGCAGTCAGTCATGCCCTTAGTTTATAGTTTTACTGAACACTTATTTTTTCCCCTGTTCTTGATATTTCAGTTGTCTTGTAATTCTGCCATTGGAAATGAGCATCTTGTTAATGTAAGTGGTAAATTTGGCATTTTAATCTATAAACGGAAAGCTGGAACTAAATCAATATGGACAATTATATCTTCTTTTATTTCCTTATTTCATGTGGCCTTACAAATGTAACCATTTAAAAGTGGACTTAATGTATGCTTGAGTTAATTGTTCTCTTTCCTGGTATTGTAGATTTAACAATAGGAACAAATTAAGTAATTTGCTTAGAATCTCCAGCTTTTTTAAAAAAAGTTTATATTATTTTTTTAAGGAAATGCCCGACAGTTTATCTGAAATAATAAATTCTTCTGAATCAAGAACAATTCCAATATTTTAACCATGTTCTCATTAAATATGCTTACAATTTTTCATTTTTATATTACTACAAAACTTCGTCTTCAATAGTTAATCATTATTCTGTTTAACATGTATTAAAAACTGTCCCATTTGAAACAGAAATTAAAAAAATTTCTTACTTCAAATGAACATTCTATAGATTGTTAATAAATTAAACAAGGAAATAATAAATTATTGCAAATTATTTGGAAAATTATTATGATTGATAAATATTTACTATCATTAAAAAGTTTTATTTATTTATTTATTAATTTTTTTTTGCAGCTTTGTTGTAATAAAAAAATTTAATGAGTAGATTCTTTTTAATGTATTTCTTGCTGGAATCAAGTTTTTCTCTATGAAATAACTGAATATTTTATTAAAAAATATCATAAAATTCAGCATACCTGTATCATCTGTATCAATCTTATCGTTTTCTGAGCAAGAAGAACGGACTCCAAATCTGTATTCAGTAAAGTACCTATAACAAAGAAATATATTTTTAATAACAATACACTGCAACTTATATACAAAAGGAAAATTGCAAATTTTAATATAGAATGGCAAATTAAAGCATTATGAATTTAAATTATAAATCGAGAAATCATGCTATTGATTAGTTTACTTTCAAAATTGACACTGGCTAATTTTTAAATGCTCTTAAAATTATGTCATTTTTATATTTTTTTATTTAATACATCAACAAATCATACCCACACTAAAGGATCGTTCGTAAACTAGATAAATTGTCGATTTCTATATTGATTGAAAATATTTACAAGTTTCTGAGTAGTATTTGTTAAGAATTAAAATGTTGTGGGATGAATTGTTAATCTTCACACTGCATTTGATTATAATGTTTCTTGCATTCTCAAATTATTAAAATTCATTTTCAAAAAAAATCTTACATTAGTTTAGATTGTCCTGTTCATAATCATAAGATTACGAACAGGATTTTATTGCTTTTTAATCATAAAGTTAACTAAAAAAATGATTGCACTTTTTTATACATATAGAAAAAGATATTTCTATGGTGATATTGAAGTCTTCTTAAATTAACAATATACTTAAGAATAAAAATTTATGACAGTGTAGTAGAAAAAATCTTTTAAAAATAATATGGTAGATTACTAAGGTTACTCTAATATCAGCTGTGTGAAATTAAATTTTATAAAGAAATTGAGGCAAATTAATTTTTTTTAAAAAATTCTTTAGAAAGTAGTTATTTAGTTTTTAGATTATGTTTATATGAAAGTAATTGATAATATTAAAAAAGAGAGAGATAGAGAAGAGAGTGAATACATCTGTAGTATAATTTAACACTGATGTGATTGATTTATAATTTAATTATGTATTTCATATTGAAAATATTTTTTTTGTCTATAATGCTACTTGTAAACATATTTTACATGTCTGTGGGACAGAGAATTTTCTTAAATTTCTGTATGGAAATAAAAAAATATCTAATGTAAATATTTTGAATCTAACAGTTTGATAAAACAAGTGCTGAAGGGAAAATCCTTTAAAATAGATAAATTTTAAAATACATGTATTTAAGGACAATATTTGCTTAATTTAGTTTTTATTGTCTATCCTAATTCTATATTTATTATTGTATGAAATATTTACTTTTTAAAATTAAATTGAATTAAATTTAATAATAGAAATTATTAAATAAAAGTTATCTATTTGACTTTGCTTTTGAATTTTTACTAGAAGCTGTCAATTTAAAATCTTTATTCATAGGCTAACTTTTATTGTCTAACAAATTTTTTTATTCATTATATTAAGTGTCCCCAATGTCATCATAAAATTAACTATTTTATTATTTTAAGCGTTCAGGAAATATTCTAAGTGTTAACACAATGCTTTCCAAAATACATGCAATAACAGGAATATAAATTTTTCTGAAAACAGCCAATATTTTTCTATTTATAATTAAGCCTTTTGCATTATTTTAAACTAGACATCAGTAAAAACTTATTTCAAATAAAGTCGCAAAAAATAAAAATTGGAAATAATTTTAATATTTATTTTATAGGTCGTTGTGTGTGGTTTTAATTACGTATGAAATTCCTTGCTCTACAAGTATAATCCTGGTTAAGTTTAATTTTTCACCGCCAGTAGCTCTTTAGTTTCAATATTAATAATAAACTTAGCACAAAAGACTAATGGCTGTTCTTAAATTGAAGCTTTTGTAATAGAATATATACTGTGTGTGTGTGTGTATATATATATATATATATATATATATATATATATATATATATATATATATATATATATATATATATATATATATATATATATATAATCCTACCAAAAAAACTATTTTTTCTCTTCCTGAAAGTTTGAAACTATTTTCTCATTCATTATTCGCATCTGGTGTAATCCGAAAAAAAAAGTAAAAGTGTAAGTAATTTTTTATATAAGTGCCTCAGCTTTTAGAAATGAAACAATAGATGCATCTTATAGTGACGTTTCCTGTTGGATGCCACGCCCGTACCATCACGCAGCCACCAGATGACATAACAGAGGGATAATTACATCACTTGGATTTTTTGTTTACGGGTGCAGTCGTACTCGAGCATAAAGGAGTGAGATCATTTTTAAAAGCAGGTGGTGCTATCAAAAGGCTAGAATATTGCGATTAGGATTTAGCACAATTTCATTCCATTGCAGTCCCTTTTAAAATTAAATTTTCTGATTAGTTTATTTTATTCTAGAAAACGTTTGAAATCGCCATAAATCTATAGAGCAAGACTTGTCATGTCTGAAAAATATTTTAATCATTTTGATGTGCCATATTGAATATTATCAATGCAGTCAAATTGAAAATAAATCTGAGTAATAACACAGCAGAGTTACCAAAACTTTTAAATCGATGTAAATACGATTGTTTCGAATTGATTAAATGAATCCGAAACTTTTTTTAAAAATATCTAAGAATCACATAATGACAATAGTCTTATAATACAATCTAATTGTATATGTATATATTACTCGAATTTCAGAACTGCTTTAAAAAACAGCGATTATATCGCGAGAGAAACTAAATAAGTATTACCGTACTGGTCTGATTATTTCGTGTGAGTATATATTATATTCAAAGTTATGGTTACATTTGAATGTCTTAAGTTCGAATGATCATGAAAGTAATTTTTAAAATCATTTTTATAACCCTTTTAAATTATAAAAATTTTCGTAACAAAGCACATCATTTTCACTTATACTGCTTTTATCTCTTGGTCTGCTTATACTTTTATTGTAGTGAACTTTTATAATTATATTTGAATGAAAGCTATAGTCATTGGTTAGTTTTGTCTCAGCAAACCAACTGATTGCGAAATTAGCCTTATGTTAATTTAAAGGAAAAAACTGTTAGCCTATGGAACATAATATGAATGTTTCTCAGCTTTTAATTTTCTTGTAGCTGCATTGCGTCTTTACAAGTCAGTAACAGTGGTAAAGGTATTTCATTAAGAACTGAAGAACAAAAGGCAACGTTACTAAAAAATATAAACAAAGAAAAAAATTTGAGGAGGGAGCCAAGTCCCTCCACGAGCGCCAAAAGATATTTTTTCTTCGTAACGCATTGATGACGCTGGCACCCTATCCCCTTCTCCGACCTCGTAAAATGGTGTGAGCCTACATTAACCCTTTAACACGGAAAAAGAGTGTAGGGTAAGGTGGAAAGGAAGGGGTACAAGTCTCACAATCGATAGATATTCGTGCAGCTGGCTCTTGAAGAATAAAGTGAAGAGGAAGGAAAAAAAAACAGCCATGATAGAGTCATTCACGCAATATATAGAAGAGGATTTTTTTTTTGTAAAGGGAGTCCCCAAAAAAAACTTCTGTTTTTGTAGCCAAAAATTCTTTCTCAGTGTATTTTTTTTTCTTTCTTTTCAAAGCAGAAGTATGAAGCAAGTTTACCATTAGGTTAGCTGGTGGAAAATTAAATGCAATCACTAAAGTAAAAAAATAGGGTGATATTAAAAGATAGTTGAAAAGAAGGGAAAGAAAATCAACATTTAAATTAGTCTTATGAAACAAAAATAAAAATGTATAGAATTATCATTCTCACAGAGGGAGATAAAATTTTGAAATACAAGTTTAAGAACTTAAAATATGCTCTTCTTTCTAAGTGAAATTAAAGAAAAAACAATACAATAATAATCATTTAAATGAAGCAAGCTTATCAGTTTAGCTAAATAATTTTTTTCATGTTCTATAAATAATTAATTCATCAAAAATAATTTGAATTCCCTGAGTTAAGACTTTTTGCATTTAAATATCCGAATGTGAATTTAAAATGAAATTTTTTTCTTTTGCTTCTATTGAGATTACTTTTTTACGGACGAAAAATGGAGTTTCAGTTTTTTCTGCTTCAATGATTTTTTTTTCAATTTTTTATAGTTTATGGTTGATAATTACTGATGATAACCTTACGATTTTTTCCCTAAAAAGGAGTTTTTATTTTTTTTAAGTGATATATTTTTTACAATTTTGATTCCACACTCTCATGTTTTGGAATTAAATTAGTTCTAAATTTATATTCAAGTAAAGTTAAGAGAAAAGGAATTGAATTTATGAATTTAAATAATATAATAGAATTGATTTCAAGAACTAATTAATAAAACTTTTCTTCGTCAGAAATATTTTTCAATTTTTATTTAAATTTATATTTAAAGTATATGAATAAAAATTTATTTATATTCATTTTACTCTTTAGAAATGCAAGAAATAAATATATTGGATCTTGTAATTACTGTATCTAAATTAGTTCTTTTTAAAATCTTATTATTTTATTTAGATAATTTCCTTGATAGACTCTGAGTTCTATAAAATGTGTAAATATCAACGGGTAACCCCATTATAATATAACGATATATTTTTACCCTTAATTATAGTTGTTTAGACTAAAATCATTTAATATTGAATAGTTACTAAATGTTATGCGTAAATGTCTAAAATACATTACAAAAGTATTTAAAATACTAATTAAATTTTTTAAACCTTGTTTTTTACCATGAAGATGCATCTGGTACGCAAATCTGTCAACCAATTTTGCTTATATTTAGATACATTTTTATCTTTAATATTTAAATATATTAAATCATCTAACTTATATAAACTATATATATAACAAGATATACGATTATGGATGTGCAGAGTAACTTATGTACATTAAGAAATCGATAAAATACTTTAACAGAACTAGTATAGTTTTAATTTCTATCCAAGCATATAAAAAGTGCTTAGTAGGTTCAAAAGTTATATAGAATGAAGATGAAGTAAAAAAAAATATTATTTATTCTTCATTTAATATGCCTAATATTTCACATTTAGTTATAGCGGGGGAAAAATTTAATTTCAGTATTATATAGTATACACATATCTATCTCTTTCCTGGAATTTTAAAAGCCGGCCATTACTTCATTAAAATAGTCAATTTTTTTACTGAATATTTTGGTAATTTTTTTGTGTTCAGTTTGAGGCTTTGTGGAAAAGAAAGGATCTTCATTTATCATCCAGACATGGCTTCGTGATTAAATTTTGCCGCCATGGCGCAGGGATCTTGGAAAAAAAAAAGCTTACAATCCTCCTTAAAGACACAGAAAAAAAATGTGATAGGAGGGAGTAGAAAGCTGAAGAGATGTGTTCTAAATAAACTGGGAGAAATCGCAGAGTTAGCTGTCTCGTCATGGATGTGTTGCCACTAAAAGCAGCAATATATCTTAACTTTCACATTTTATTTTTCTTGGAATCATTCGAAAGTCTTTTCCTTTCAAAAATTAATATATTTCAGGTGACATTTCGTTTCGAAAACATTTTTTTTGGCAGAACAGTTTAGAAAACAAATTTAACATATATTTTTAAAATCATATTTTTTTATTGAAAATCTATGAAAAAACCCGTAGTAATTTCGATTAACATATGTGAGAATTTCTGAAACAAATATTTTAATAATTTTTGTTTCTTTAATACATTTAATTATACAATATATTCTTTCGCCGATTAAGTTAGGGTATTGCAATGCGTATTGGTCTCAATACAAAATTTAATTAAAAAATTATTGGTGTGCATAAATGCTGATATTTAATTGGTATTTTTGCTTATTGAAAGAAACTAATTAATATAAGGAAATTTTTTATGTAGTTTGTATTACAATCCATCCTTATAATTATGTAACCTTTATATAAAATTTACCATTCAAATTAAATTTTAAATTCTTAAAAATATAATGTTATCAATCAAATCTAATAAATTTAGCATTTGTATTTTATTCTCGATAGTTTTGTTTCTAATAAGTGATGGATAATTTAATGATGGCAGATACATGCGAGTATATTTTAGATTCGATGTCAGTTTTTTCATAAAAACATTTAGTTTAATATATCATGATACCTCTTCCATTTTCTTTCAGTGATTAAAATTGAAGCAAAGAAACTAATTAATCCAAACATTTAAAAAATTTGGAAATCATTTATAACTTTCTGAACGATTGATTTCTAAAATATGGAATTTTTGTATAGTTGAATGCTTCAAATAAATAAGCGTTATAAATATTAAAAAACTAAAATTATCCTAGAAATTTTAAACTTTTAAAAAAATTATTTTTAAATTATATATTTTTGAATACAGTAGAACTCCAACTATCCAATCTCCGTTTATCCGAATCGTTTTCAGCATTTCGGAAAAGTAAATTATACTGAAGAAGAGAAGGAAAAGGAGAAAATAAAAAAGAAGTTTAAGAAAAGGAAAGGTAAGAGAAGAATGATGTGTCACTTGAAGAATTCAGAAACATTCTTTTGAAAATTTTTGGATGTTCAAAAGTTAGTGATGATGATATAGGAGAATGGATTATATGAGTCAGAACATGGATTTCAAATTGCAAATGATGGTAAACTAATTAAAGGTGTGGAGGAAGATGACCTTAATGTCTAAGTTGAAGCAGATGCGGGACCATCAGTTGGTAATGCATATGTTGCTTTGAAATGGATTGAGCGTCCGCCTCAGTAGGTCCATATGCGAATTCTCACTGTCAAGCGGATGCGTGAATTGGCTGCCCAAAAACAAAGGCAGTGAAAAAGTTTACTCTGACCAAGATGTCCAGCAAGCAATGACTTTCATTTACGGCACTGTACATACTGCATTAATGAACAGCACTGATCAGTACCTTAACCTGGAAAATATTACTTTTCCATTTAATTGATTAACAGTTATTTTTCTCCCATTTTTCAACATACAATAGTTAATTAAAGTGGACCCTTTGTTCGAAAAAATCCAATCAACCGAACTTTTGATTATCCGAATGGGGTCCGTTCCCAATTGATTCAGATAATTGGAGTTCTTTGATATTTTTTAAAAAATTTTAACTGTATCATTTAAGAAAAATTTAAATTAGTTATAATTATTTTGATCTTGTTTAATTATATAATTAGTATGGATTGTTTGAAATAATTCATTGTTAGTCTTATATATATATATATAATTTTTAAAATTTTGTATTGTTCTCAAAAATTAGTGTTTTATAAAACTAGCTCACTAATTATCAAACTAATATTACTTAAAATTCTTGTATTTAAACATTTTAAAAACACTTATTTTAATAAGAACATCTACTTATTTATTAGTGCGCAGTAAGAATTTTTAAAAGGAAGCGAGTGAAATGGTACGGAAATTACTGTGTTAAAAGTGGGAAAATGTAAACTTGTACTTGACAAATTTTTTGTAATTTAAAATTTTATTTATGTTTAAATCTATTTAACGTGTGTATTAATATATATTTTTAAAAATTTGAAATATATGAAATGGTGCTTTGGGTATTTAAGAAACCGTAAAAGGAAATTTATTAAATAGCTTTCTGAGAAAATGAAATCAAACTAGTATAACAAAGTTGTACATTTTTAAAAACTTCAATTTTTTGCACTTAGTGTATAAGCTGTCTACGGCACATAAAAATATGTAATACAAACGTATCTTTCTTTCATATATGTGTGTTCCTTTTTATGTAATTCTGAATAATGTTTATTAATGTAAAAATATTGTCTGTCAAACATTGATCTGTTTAAAAACTAAAACGTTTGCTTATTATTGTGCTTTCTGAATAAATAATCACGTAAAAAATGTTTGACTAAGAAGCAATGCGCTTAAGTGACACACATAAAACTGACCTAAATATTTTTCTCACGTCACGCCTCAAAGTGAATGCAGGTCAGGGAAAGATTTATGTATAAAAAAATAAATGTATATATATAAAAAAAAGTTTGTATTCTTAAAGTTTAGTTAAAAAAATGAGCACACAATGGGAAAAACTGAACCAATTTTTAAACATTAGTTTGAAAAATCAGTTTGAGTCAGAAATGCATAACCAAAAGAACAAAAAGAATATAAATAAACATGCATGTATTAGTTTTTCGATAGTTCTAAAGTAGTTTCTTTTATTCAAAAGTGTTTAAAATAAATTATTAAAGTTATGTATCTAAGTAGTTTCATCACAGATTATTTGAAATTAAACAACTTTAATTTAAAAAATTGCAATAAAATTATATTATTAAAACCAACAAAAAAGAAAATAGTTCATAATACTAAACATATTTTGGTGCACCGATATTTTATTTAGTACAATTATTTTCCATTAAGAGTGAATGTGAAAATTGTAGTTTTCTTTTAAAATTTTTCAAAAAGTAAGAATAACAGTAAAATTGAAACGTGGTTATGGGGGGGGGGAGTAATAAATCATAGAACTTGTGTAATTGAAATAAAAAATATTTATGGAATTTACGTCTATTGTTTATTTTTCATATTCTCTACGTATTATCTAGAGAATGCGAAATTAATTTCTGTGTATTCATTCGTAAAAATCATTTATTTCCTTTCAAATTTTTTTATTTTCTTCATTTCCTCAAAAAATTATTATTACAACACACGACATTCACACTACAGAATAAAATTAATAGCATATCTAGTTTAAATTTTATCGGAATTGAAATATATAGTTACTTATTTTTAAGTTCACAGTTATAATTAAACAAACGATTCTTAAATTGTCCTCTGCATAAATTAAAAATATTTTTTTTTGCATTTATACTATCAATTTAACTATTTTGTTTAAAGGAATTACTTTGTATGATTAAAATTCAATTGGTATCTCAAAATTATAACAGTCAAAAAAAATTAGAAAGTTTTAATTATTGTATCTTATGAATTTCTTTAGGAAAAAAATTCTTAAGGAAAGAAAAAAGGAAAAATTATATTTTTTTATCTCCATTTCAGAATTATTAATAACATTCTACAAATGAATATACTCCATTTCTGAGCACGAAATGGTTGAAAGATTTTATTGACCTTCATTAGAAATATATTTTCTGGCATTTATAAACCTAATATATTTTAAGTATTATATGCCTATATCTTTTTATATTATATTATTCATAATCGTATTACGAAATAACCCTTTTAAAGAATTTTAAAATGTTAGTTCTTAAGTGATGGAGAAATAGTTATAGGTATTTTTTAATGCCCATTATTACAAATAACATTTATTTTTTTTTAATCTTGAAATACGTAGTTTAAATACAAGAAATTAGTATTATGTTCTGTATGTAGAAACGTTTCCTAAATTTTTATGAAAAATTGACTGTTTATCACTTGTTCAGAATGTCTAGCCAAACAATATTTATTTAGCATTCTAAACTTAAAATTTTAGAGGTAGTAAAAATTGTTTATTAATATTGTGTGTGAGATACATGGAGACAAGTTACTGGTAAAATTAGAAAACACAGTACTCTTTCAGATGATTTTAGCATAATTGGAGGCAATACTGATTAATTTAAATGTGATGGAAAATAATTTTGATTATTTTGTTCCTTGCGATTTCAGTTTAAATATATCAAATGTGCTAGAATAATTTATAAAATGACCCGTTATTATTTTGGAGAATAAAACTTAACTTTCTTATAATCGTGAACTTCACATTTCTTGTGAATTTTGATATTGATTTATATTCCTTCTTTCGGTCCCCTAAATGAGAATTCATCTGTTTCTTTTTTTCTTCTCGTGATAAATTGTTTCATTATCTCGTTCATATATTTTATAAAAAGAAATAATTCCATTAAATGACTTGAAGAATTATTTAATTTAAAGTGTTTTTTTTGTATTGTCTTTTTTCAAATTTATTTTTTATCATTCAAAAAGAAACGTTAACGTTAGGCCCAGTTCTTTACAAACAAGATTATAATACCCTTGAGCTCAACTAAAAAGAAAACAAAAATGTCATTTCGAAAAGGATTCACTTTAAAATGGAAATCAAGATGACAATTAACACATGAATAATGAGCAAAGTATTAATTCCAAACACCTGAGATCACCTTAGTTTTTTTTTTTTGTCACATGTTTTTTTTTCACTCTTCTGTCTCCAAAAACTGACATTTAAAGCGATAATGAAAATCCGACCAAGTTTAAGCGATTTGTAGCTTGAAACGTGTTCCCTATCTACTGAATAATAGAAGACCGTCCCATGAAGGGGAAAAAATTGCTGAAAATTTACATTTTGCCTCCCCTCGCAAAGCTTTTCCCCCGCCATAATCAATAGAAACTAGAAATATTTTGAAGTTAAAATATATCTGCAAAATCAAACAATTAATCCGGACGTTATAATACTCACACAAATTCAATTCCCTTGATGCCCCCACCCATTTAATGTTGAGGCACAGTGTCAGAATTTCCAACTCCGATAATACCTCCTTTTTTTCCCTTTGTGCATACCTCTGGCCTTATATTTTTTTTCTGCCCGCCTCCCCTTCTTATCCAAGACTAGAACAAAAGCTTATTTAAATAATTGATTTTCTTCCAATGATAAAAGGTGGGGGTGTTGAGCCGGGGTGGGAGAATGAGATTCCCCAACAAACCACTAACGCCCTCGCATCCGAGTTGGGCATTTTTTCCTCCCCCTCTTCCCGGAGACCCTATTTTTTGCCTCGACTCCTGGTTGGCTGCCTTCGATGAAATACTTTGCATTAATTATGCGATGGCTGAAAATATTCCTGGTTTTGATGAGACCCCGCCCTGCGCACACATTAAAAGAGCTCAATGAGGATTTTTTTCATCCCTCGATGCAAAACACAGAGCTTTAACGACCAATCTACCAATGACGTTGTTCTGCCCCCTCTTTTAAATACTTTTCTTTCGCTCACGACAGCCACCAACCCCTTCGCCAGATTTTCTTTTTAATTGGCAATGACGCCCCTTTTACTTAAAAATCTCAAGCTCATTTTTTTTGCTCTTGCTTTTCCCGTTTATGTGTTTCCCCGCCAAACTTAAAAAAGGAGCAAGAGCTCTGACTCGTTACACAGAGATCAATAAGCACCTCGTGTAGCTTATTTGATTTATTTCTTTTTACATTTATGAATTTTAAAGAACTATTTAAATGTATCAAGATTTATTACTTGGATGTGTTATTTATCTGAGCATTAAAAAATAAGTAAATAAATACGACACAATGATGTTAGATATTAACAAATAACAAGAACTCGCGTGTTAAAAGTAGGAAATAAATATTTCGAATTTTTTTAGTCTGACGCATTTGCTTTTATTTTAATTATTTGACCGAACTCTCCCTCTCACACACAAAACAACTACACTCGATTAATCATTCCTTTCTTATTTGTTATTACAAATAAGGATTGGCACACAGAAGAATTTTTTCAGTTTTTCAAAAAAGTTATCACTATCGAAGATTTCTAAATTGTATTGAAAATTTATCGTTTCAATAGTTGATATGACATTAGAGCTGATAAAACCATAAACAAATAAGTATTTTTTTCAAACTTGATTTCTTAAAAAATTATTTTTTTATAAACATTATTTAGAGTGCGTCAGCATAATAGGTTGAGACAAATTATGTCAAAATATTACAGCAAATATTTATTAATATATATCCATGAAGTATCTTTAAATCAGACAGTAATGTTACCGTAAAAGATTTCTAAAGAAAAGTATATTTCTAATTTCTTTTTAATATATTTATTTTACTTTTGATAAAATTTTTATCGATTTAATGGTAAAGTGTACTTTCTCCTTATATATATGATAAATAAAGAAGCAAAATGTAAAAACTGACCTCAGTGTGGAAAGAACAAATTATCAATTTGAATACACTATTTTTTTTTTATCTTAACAGGATGCTCGGAAATCTAAATTTCAAAGGTTAGGAAGCTCATTGCAGTTTTTTCGAAGACAAAATAAAGATTTAGTTTTTAAGAAAGAGAAAAAAAATCTGAAATTTTAACCTTACAATATCTTAAAATTTTAACCTTTCAATATCCTAAGACTTTAACCTTTCGATATCCTAAGGCTTTAACCTTTCGATGTCCTAAGATTTTAACCCTTGCATCCCACTTGGCAAAGTTTCTTTTGGGTGACATGTGAGAAATTCTAAGGGTTGTTGAGCGGATGAATAAATTTGGAGAGGACAATGTGTCTATATCCTCTCGAAGAGAATATCTTCACTGAATAATGCCGAGCAGTGGATTGGTGGTTCATTCGCCTTTTAGGGATTACTTACCCCGAACAAATCGAGGGAAAGGGTTAGGTAACCTGTGAACTCGATGTCAGCGTACCCTGAAAGTCGAAAAGGGCAATAGTTCTAAGACCCGGAACAGGTAGAGGCATCAGTTAGGGACCAAATAGGGGTATAGGATGTAAAAAAGGGTTCTAAAGGGCAACCCCCTTTCTCATAACCCTTTATCTGTATCAAAACTTTTAACCTATTACCTAAGACGTGAGAACTCTTTCGCGATACATCCGGTGTATCACATAAAATTGTTTTGTTCGGTGCTCAAATGAGTTCAACCAACTAGAGGGCAAGTTAAAAAAATTGCACAAAGTTATATATGACCAAATTTAAAGGTGTTTTTGCCCAGTGTAATTTTTTTTATGAAAATGTCTTTTCCTTTGAAACAGTCAAATAATTTTTAAGATTCCACGATGCTAACTTACGTTTATAACTTATATATTTTCTTTAATTTTTAGACATATTGTGCTCTTTAATATATTGCATTTATAATAATAAAAAATCATATTTATCATTCAAGCTTCATTGACTTTTATCTTACAAACTATTTAAGTTTAAATAAAATGGTGAGAGTAAATGCATTTTATTGAAGATGAAAGGTTAATTTATATTATTTCTCTATATTATATGAAGGAAATATGTTTCAGCTAATGCCTATATTTTGTTATGAATATCTGTAAGAAAAATGTTAGAATTAATTAACGGTTAGTATTTCACAGAATGGACTTTTTTTACTAAAAGTAGTTCCTTATTGATACGAAAAATATCTGTTCTTGCTTTAAATAATGTATGAATAGATATTTTTCTCTTGTTAATATTGATTATCTATTGATTGACTAATTGATCATATATTTGTGTTGAGGTATAAAATTAAATATTGAACTTATTTGCTAAAATCAAGGATAAAAATGATACAGTTGTTAAAAGTGAAGTTGTAAGTATATATTTCATACAGTTTTAATAGTAAAAAAGTTTATTTCAAATAAAGTTTAATTTAGCTTAAAACGGAAATGAAGTAAACAAAAAAAAGTTTTATTTGTAGCAACCTAAAACTAGTCTGTGTGTGTATTAGAGAAAACTATTATTAATCTTGTTTACTTCACATTTATTTAAATTCATTTTAACATGTAAATATCAAAAATAAAATGTGAAATACACTAAAAATTTTAATCTTAATTTAATAAAGGAAAGAATGAACGTGTCTTGTTAAATATCTGCAACAACTTTTTGATTTAAGCAATATTAAAGAAAAATATTTCACCAAAACTATTAACAAAACTGTACAAATTATAATTAGTCAAACATACACTTTTAAACCTTTTAAGAATCGTATGCAATTAAAAATTTTATAAATATTTAAAATAATATATGGTTTTATTATTTCACAAAATTAAAATATAAAATCATAGAAACAAAGTTTCTTTTACCATCTTTAACTGCATTGATAAACATCTCATTTCCATAAGACGCTGACTGAAAAGAAAGAGCGAAAGAAAAGTAGGTCACAGAAAACCCACCTACCTTTCCACCAATGGGGGAAATTGAAATGCACCATTTTGTCTAGCTAATGGCCATCACCAAATAAAACTATTATACCGTTAAATGCATACCTGTCTAACCTCCTCAACTGCCTACTCAGCTCGCTTTGTTCATTCACTAACTGATAATGCTGAGTAGCTAGGAGGTCTAACTGATTCTGGATCTGGCCGACTGCAACCACGTTGTGAGTGTCTTTGGACTGTTGAAGGCCAGTCTTGAGATCGTGTTGTTGGCCTGCCAACAATTTTATTTGCTCAGTGACAGCTTCGAGTCGATCCTAAGTAATAAGAGAAAAATAAAAAAAAAAAAAAAAAAGAAAAAGAAAAAATATTATTGCTAAAGAATAAAATTTGATTTTTATAAGCAGTTCTAGTATTCTATTGAATATAGAGAAAATATCATTCTGTTTGAAAACTTTCAAAGCCTTATTTTTTATTACTCTTCTATGGGGTTATTTATAAAATAAGAAATAAATAATATATGTAGTTTATACTAATGACTGAAAACATATTTTTAATAGAGTACATATTGCATGTGTGATGAAACTTAATAATTACAAAAATACTTACACATTTTAAAATAAAATTTAAAAAAAATGAAAAACGTGTTGAAATTATTTTTCTATTTTTGTATTCCGTATTAAATTCCAAATTCGTATGAAAAATCAATTTGGAGAAATTCCTTTTAAAAAACAATTTTAATTTTCTTAACATTTGAAATATATTTTATTATAAAAAAATAATATAAAAGGAGAAAAATTAGTTAACACGAGTCAAATATGTGACCTGAACTATAAATTAAGTACATTAATTTGTCTTCTCCTTCATTTCCCGCTATTTACTCTTATGGCTAAACGAAAGGAAAAGTCTTGTTCTGCCATTGTTGACCACGCAAAATTTAATGACTGAAATAGTGCTACACAAAAATATGTAAACAAATTCATTTTGTAGTCTATATTATATTTTATTGCGATCAAAGAGATAATTTTAGAATTGTAATAAAATTCAATTAAAATAATTTAATTTTTAAAGTATTGAAATATTAAAATATAATTAATTTTTACTAATAGAACACAATATTTCTAAATTATATCAGCACTAAGAGTAGAATGGCTTATAATATATGCTATTAGATACTGTTTTGCATCCAATCTGTAATGGAACAAGAATCACTGCTTTAACTAGAGCATTATTAAAGTTAGTGTCCTAATTAAATTTGCATACTATATCTACGAAAGAAAACTATTGCAACTAATTTAACAGTACAAGCAATATTTAAACAATGGTATTTGGATTAATCAAGTTCGAACTCGAGGTCTTCCGATGATCAAAGTGATATATATATATATATATATATATATATATATATATATATATATATATATATATATATATATATATATATATATATATATATATATATATATAGTTTAAAGTACAAGTTAATTTTGAAATTGTAAAATTCATTTGCTAAATGAAATTACATGAAAGAAATATGTACTGTATTTTAAAATATATGATTTTTCTCAAAATAAATAAGTTTTCTTTTATTGCAGTATGTATTATGGAATTTTATTGTTTAAATACATTAATAATTGTTTCACTTGAATAAAATTTTGTGATAAAGGTAAAGATATACCCTGAATGAGGTAACTTTATTAAAATATTTTGATTTTCAAGTTATTTGATTAAATATAATTCTAGATTGTACTAAACATAAAATATTTTAAATATATATAATAATTCTAAAATAATGCATTATATAGAAGGCTTAGAATAGTTTTAAGTAACTTATTAGGAAAAATACTAAGATTACATTTCACTCGTAATTTCTAAGTAAAGTACACCTATGTTTTTTACCTGTCTACGCTTCCGTTCTTCTTCCATTTGATTGGGATCGGGAATGGCTCCAGGACTGCCATCGATTCTCAGTCTTTTACAAGTTTCTTCATCGAAAGTTTTCGAATAACACTGAGATCTAAATATTTGAAAATAATTACGAAAATGGTATATAAACATCCTCATATATTTACATGACTTAGGACTTGTCTCTATAAACTTTGGTTAGCAGAGACGATCGATTAATTGTACTGAAGCAATTGATGGATAATTAATTAAAATGAATGTAGTCGTCTATTAGGGTTTACTAGATCTTGGTTAGACCGGCTGTTATATCATCATATAAATTAATTTTTTTTAATATGAGCTCGACACGATTCTTTGAAGATGAATTGATATAACGAATTGATAACTGAAGATGTAATTATACCATTAGTTTTAAAACATATTGAATAAAACGATAAACATTAAATGTTGTAATAAACATCAAACGCAGTTGTACACATCATCAAAATAAATTTTTTTTTCTCTTAAAAAAATACAAAATTCTATTTTTGTGAAAGATAAAAAAGGAATTTATAAAGATTATGGTTTGCCTGTGTGGAAATGCATTTTAATTTTTAAAAATAAAGGAATTGAGATAAGGAGTTTAATTTATGGATGGAAACGAAGCTTAAATCAGATTTTTCATTAATGTACAATGTCACCCAAAAAAGTTCGTAGAATAGTTTTGGAAAAGAAAAAAATAGAGACTACTTTTTTTTTACTTCCCCGCGAAGTAATATCCTAGAAACCATATACCCTTGACAATATGTGTAAAACTTCGAAAAGTATTCAGCTATACTTTCTTTTAAAATTTTCAAAAAACAGCGGTGTTTTATTTATTTATTTTTTATTTTTTTTTATGTTCAGTAAGTTTACAAACTATACGCCTTTTACAGCTCTCTTGAAGTTAAGGTATCTGAAATAGATTTCAGTGCTACACCTGGAGAGTAAGTACTGTGGTAACCACTGTGTTCTAGAATAATCGTCAGTTGTCATGTGAGGCGTAGACATAGAACACTTATTTAATATTCACTCATATTAATCTTACTAATTCATAATTTATTTTCTATCAACCTTAAAGCGACGATGTCCTGTATTCTACTAATTAAATGTCGACTCGAATGTAATCAGTCATCAAAAACTTTGTTCCATATGTCATAGCACTAAAACCAGTTGTACTCACGTTTTTTTTTTTAATTTCTTATTTTTGTTTTATGCATTTTCTTATGTTTTACATAATTTTCTACAGTTTGCAAAATATTAGACATTACATAGAATATTTTTATATCAGTGTTTAAATGTTCTTTTCCACTATAATATACATTTTTACGATCAAGGAGTTTTATTGACTGTCACAGGAAAAAAATGTTCGATGTTTTTTAAAGCATATGCATAAGATTAATCCTGTTTCCTTTGCATACTCGACCATTCATCGAATTTTTGGAGCCACTTTGTGTAAACTTTAATTGTAAAAATATATAGATGTTTTTATAGGACTTCCAATCTACTTCCAAGAAATAATTCGCTTTTTTTTTTCTTTTTAAGTTGAAAATCAAATTCTAACAGACATATAATTTTATTTTTAAATATTTATAAGAAAATAGTGCACAATATAAAATACATAATTAATCTGCTAAAATGATCACACGCCTTCCAAAATATATCGAAATGATCAAAATCTTCGTGTATATTGGTTAAACAGTAAAATAACTTATTTATTAACTTAAAATTAACCTTTGTCTCAATATTTTTGATTCATTATTTTAAATTTTAACTACTCTAAAATATTTTAAGAAATGCAAATAATATTAATTTCAGCTATTTCGTACCTTGAATGACCTTTAGAGTACTGGTAGCCACTGTCTCGAACTACTTGTCTGGCTAAAGGAAAAAGCTCATCTCTTCTTGTTAGGAGTGCTGGAATATGCTTGCATATTTGGGCAGCAGCTTCATTTACAGATACCTTGATAAAGCAAAATCAGAAAAAAAATTGATATAAATAAAATATAAAACTAAATGAGATATAGCAAGTCACACACATATAGTCTAATTTTTGTGTTATCAGTTTTGATTATCAAAAATAACTGCCTTAAACACACTAATAAATAAAAAACAGATTTATATTTTCTCAGTTTTTTAGCTAACTGTACTTGTTTATTTTTTATTGCAAGCAATTTAAAAATGCTTCTTTGGAGTTACTAAATAAATATTATTTATGTTTAAAAATATTATATAATTATTAATGTAAATGTAAATAGTTATACACATTTCTTGTTTTTTAATTGATAAACATTTTAAAAACATTATTTTTAATTGAATATATTTATGGTATATCATAGCTGCAAACTGGATTGTTAAAAATATCGAAAGAAATGATTCCTTCAACTTCCGTATCTTTCCTTCGGGACTCGAAACCAAACTCATTGGATAAGAAATTGTAAATCTAAACACCATGAATTTCATGGATTGTGAAAACCATTAGATATTCTTTTTTTATTTCTTAGTGAGCGTTGAATTCGTGCTTTTGTAATCATTTTATTTTTCTGATAGGAAAATACGATCATTCTTTTAATAAACGTCAGATAAAATTTAATAAAAAAAACTGTCGCTAAATTATGATTGATTATTTGCCTTTTTTTAAAAAAATAATTTTCTAAATTCCTTCCTTATTATTTTCTTTCGTCAGTACAAAATGTAAATGAGTAAAAAAAAAAAAAAAAGAAATATATATATATATATATATATATATATATATATATATATAATTACGCCTCAAATACCGGAAATAAATACGCCTCAAATAATGATATAAAAATCCACTTCAGATTAGTGTAGAAAGGAAAACCAAAAAAATAAAAGGAGTAAACAATACCTCGTGCAATGTGAGAGGTTTCTCCGGCTTTCTCTTGCAGTCGAATCTCCCATAGATGGCGGCATATTTCCGTATTTCATCCATTCTTCTGGGATCATCATCAGGCATGTTCATCACATACTGTGAAAAGATAAAACAGAAGCAACTGATAAACATTCTTCAACTCTTCACTCCATTAAACAGAAAAGAACCACCCCTTCTGAAGCGCGTGTTTAAATTGTTCAGTAGGTCCCCTCTCTCTTTACAAACTGTCTTTTGTTTTCTCTCCACAGATGTTCTCTCCACAGCGAAACCCTCCTTCCTCCAAGCAGTTATAGCGGATGGACGGAATCGCGGACGGGAGGTGAAGTGGGTGGAGGTGGTAAAAGAATTCGAACGATTTATCTGGAGCAATTTACTTTTAACAGAGGGTTGGATAAAGTAGTTGCGACAGTCTTTCTTAATTTGATGAGAATCAGTTTCAAATTCTGGAAGTGGCTCTGAGAAAAATAATCTATAGCATTTTAATGCAATTAATAAACCCGTAACAAAATCAGACTTGATCAAAGGGCGAGATGAACAAATATAAATACATAATTTAACGAATGGTGAGTTAAAAGGAGTATATAATTAACAAGTTTCAGTTCTGGAGCAAAGCTGATTAACGGACTTTTATTTATTTACTGTTTATTTATATCGCGTTCCCCTCCCAATTTTTCAGACAACCAAAATATTTTTTCTCCGGATTAGAGCCTTTGACTAAAGTGATGACATATAAAAAATGTTATCAATATTACTTTGATGCACGAGGAAAAAATTACCTCGTGCAAATAAAAAATATAAATTAATTGCAAAAAATATATTTATTAAAAAAATAGATTTTTCAGTTATCAAGCGATTTTTCACGACTTATAAATAAACATTTTGACTTCGCGTGTTAATTTTTCTTCAAATATATCGTTGGTTTATGCAAGTTTTCGCTGCATTTAGAACCGATATGACTCGTGTCCATTATCATCAAATTTATTTGGTCATGATTAAAAAAATTCACACATCTGGTTTATCCTCAAAATAAATACATAATTTTGAACAAATTATTTTGAAGCTTCACATTTATTAATATTATGTAGTTTATTAGATAACCAAACGGGCTTATTCTCAGTGTATACCCGAATTTATAATATTTTTTAATGAATATTAAATATAATTTTACTTCTGAAATCAACTGGTTAAATTAAATTTTGTTTAAATATTTGGAACTTTAATTTATTGTACGATTTGCTATAGGCACTAATTTAATATTGAAAACATCATAGTAGGAGATATATTTGTTTATTTATAATTCTGTTTTGTGGAATACTTTCAAAATAAGAACTTTTAAATTATTTTGCTTTGAATCTTGATAGAAAATAGTGAGCTAGATTCAACACAATACGAGTCTTATAATTTTATTCCACTTCGAAATAGCACTGATATTTCTGCAGTATTTCTTAACTTAGTATTTGATTTAATACGTATTCAATGGAACGAATTATTACTGTGGTAATTTTGCAGTAGATAAGTATTATGTTCACATTGTGCTTCTGGGAAAAATATTAATCGGAAAGAATATTCTAATTTAAACACCTTGTTTAAAGTTCATTTGAGAAATATACTTTTTTTTTCAATGTTTATATGATTTGATAACTTGCTATATATATATATATATATATATATATATATATATATATATATATATATATATATATATATATAAATGATATTATTTGCCCCGTAAACTTGGAAAACAATTTTTGAGTATTATTCAGAAAATACATATTTGTTCCTCATTTTTTTTATTTAACATCTTGCGAGAACTAGTATCAAGATGTTATTAATTTCTTTTATTATTTTTGACTCTAAATAATTTATTCTGATAGAATTCTGAATCAGTTAGAATATAATGTTAATATAATTTAGTGTTGCTACTTTATGCAATATTTTATTCATTCAATATCTTATTTAAGTTATTAAACTTGCTATTAAAATGAAAAAAGGAACAGTTAAATTTTTATTCCAAGTTCTTTTGAAAAATATCTACTAAATTATGAAGAATTATAATAAGTAACAGTTGGTTCAAAATTAAATTAAAATACATTTTCAGTAATTTCTATCCTGCAAAGTATATTTAACCCATTAACCATTCAAATTTTGAAAAATTAAAATTCGGAAGAAACATTAAAAATAACAAAAAATAAAAAAAATACTTAAAAATATTGGCAATAATGGCCGATATGTAATGATATAACGACAGGCAAGACAGTGTTAATGAAGGAGATTTTGAAGATGAGTAGTCATTAAAAATAAAGAGCGTTAGCGAATGAACAAGGATTTTCATTTGAATCGTGCTGCAAGTACATTCAGGAGAAAAGGGAGCGCACAAAATACGGCAAAATGACAGCAAAAGTAATCGATGCATTTTTATGCATTACCATCGCGTGACTGATTTTAAATTACTGTAGAAGTCTCCCGGGAGGCAGGGACAGAATAGTGTACAAAACCAGTACTATCAAGAAGAAGAAACGAGCAAGACACCGGGGCGAGAAGGTGGAGGAGCAAAAAATAAATAAAAATAAAAATGCACTAAATAGCTGTGTCATCGGTCCAAGTTCCAGATTAGTGGTTGCAGCCCAGTTTTTTCTTTCTTTTTTTTTTAAACAGTGTTAGAAGTACACGGAAAAAAATAACCGGTGGACGGAGGGAAAAACACAAACTTGAATATAAAAAAAGAACGTAAAACAACACACACATGATTCGGAAACGCTCGTTATTATTTATTCATTTAATGAGCTTTTTTCTCTTTTTCTTTTCCGAATTTCATTTTCTCCTTCCCTTCCGTTTGCATTCCTTACTCTTCCGGTAATAGTTGCAACAACCCCACCCCATCCATTTTTTTCTCTCTCTCACTCGTTCTATCCTGCACTCCGTGAGCGTAAATCTCACAGGCGTGTAAAAATTAAAAAATATATACACATATATGCATATATATGTATACGTTTCTCACTCCTCGCCTCTTTCTGTATCTCTTCCTTCTCTCATTACGTGTGCATATTTATTTTTTCTTCAGCACGGTTCGCCTCACTGAATTGTTTTTTATTGTCTTTCCTTCCATTTTAACAGTGCGCGTTCACTATCAACTGCTCACACCCTCACTCTCCACCCCTTCGTATTCGTCTTTGCAGCATGAATTGTCAGTGCAGTCCATCACGATAGTTAATTTTCGAAAGGTAAAAATTTTTCAGCGCCGTTTGCTCACCCCTTCTTTGCACCGCTCCTCTTCTCTTACCTCTCTCCTCTCCGCGTTTTTTTTAATGTCTCATCCGCTCCCCTCCTCTCTCTTTTTTTATGTCGACATAAAAAATGAGCGCCCTGTCACTGCTTTCAATTTTTTTTATGGCGGTTCCCTTCCTCTCTTCCACATTTTCTTTGTTTTAAAAGGGGAAAAAGAATGAGAAGTAGTTTCAATAATACACATACCAACCTGTTCCCCGGGCTCAGCGTTTCTTAATTTTTTTTGTCTTATAAAAAATGCTTTTTTCATTTCTTTATCGTCGCTTATCGTTTAATCTCAGACTTAAAAAAAATACAATTTTTAAACTATTGTTTTCAGTGCGCGCTAAGTGCAGAGATACCCCAATATATAATAAAACAATTCAATACCTTCTTTTGACAGAGATTTAATTGAACTTTTTTTTACATTCATATTCGGAAATAAATTGGGATTAGTAAAATAATTGAACGAGATAGCCTAGGTATCATATAAATTAAAATATTATATAATAGAAGTTTACTATTGATGTGTATATTTCTATTCTTGATTAAATACTTAAATAATAGTAATCCAATTTTAATTTTCTCAATATAGAAATTATGAACGTAACTAGTTTTAAAAATGTTTAAAATAATCATTATTTTATTTATTTATTTATTATTATCACCTTTTTTTTAAGTTTCACATTAAGAATACAGTTTTTAAAAAAGTTAGAAGAGATAAGTAATTTCAGAAATCTTGTATAGATTAATTTTACTATAAAATATCGAACTTGGTGATTCTGTGGAACGACTATGTGGTGAAGTGTTGTTTTAAACTTATTATGAAAAGTAGTCTTGGTATATGAAATTGAAATAATTCATTAAAATAGAATTGAAATTCAAAAAAAAAATCCAGAAATAGTTTATTTTTTCAAAATTGCTGAGGAAAATTAAATTAAAATTGACAATAAATAAAAATATTTGAACTAGTAATATCACAGACGAATATATATATATATATATATATATATATATATATATATATATATATATATATATATATATATATATATATATATATATATATATATATATATGAAAGAGAGAGAGAGAGAGAGATTATATTCTTAATATATCTTATCTTAAAAATATAATTTTAAAGTACCTGAAAATACAACGAATTAGTTTCTCTTAAAAATTTGTTTCAACTCATTTCTTTGAAAATTTATATGCATTCATTATAATGATGGTTGATTGGTTGGTTTTATGGCGCAAGGTCCAAAACGGACATGCTGCGCAATCATTATAATGAACATATATATATATATATATATATATATATATATATATATATATATATATATATATATATATATATATATATATATATATATATATATATATAATATTTATAATTTATTTACTTTTTATATTTGCTTTTTTATATGTTTTCTATTTTACATTTGAAAGGATTTTATTGATCTCTTTTAGTTTAGTTTTTTATATATTTATAAATATAAAATATTCCTTTAAAGCTGAGCTATTCAAAAGAAAACCTATAAATTTTATTAATATAAATTTAATGAATTACAATGAAATTAATATTAGAGTATTTTCTATAAAAAAAGTGAACTTCAACAATTGATATTAATTTGGGTGTTATAGATTTTTCTTGATTGATAAGACATAAATAAATGGTATTAAAGTATGTTTAAATTTTCAGACTAAATTTTTTATAGCAAAAATAATCATATATTATCTCATTATCTATCTTCGATCTAAATTATTATCAAAATTATATAACATTTTGCAGAAAGATGGAAGCAAAATGTTCAAAAGTAACTTAAAAAATATTTTTAAATATAGCAGAGTTTTTCTAGTATCTGTTCAGCATTTTATAAAATGTGGTTATTGTAATAGATATAATTTAAATTAAAGATAAATTAGTCAAAGTACATATAAATGTAAGCATTTCTATATCAAAATGACCACATTTCATATATAATTTCAAAATAACTATACTGATAAAAGTATTTCAGAAAAGAAAAACTTATAACACTAAAAATACATTATTAAAGCGGCAATGACCAATCACAACTTTCTTTATGAAATAATTCCTTTAACTCCAATAAGTATTTTGCAGAAAATTATGGGTTTTAATGCTAACTTTTACGAAACACATAATGGCATAAGTAGTTCTTTGATGAATTATTAACCCCAAACTTCTTGGCGTATATATACTACTTGTGTCAAAAATACTCCACCCTTAATCTACTTCACGTATGGCTAAATAGCAGTGATAAATGTAGGGTTAATTTAGAAAAAAGGGTTAAATCAAAAAGAGAGAAAAGAACCCTTTCACGTTTTTCCGTACGTGTCATATTTGTTAGACCAAAAAATAATAATTAAAAAAAAAAGCTCGCACAACTGTACGTGCTTCTAATTGCAAACTGCATTGGGCAGTTGTAATGCCTCCCCCCCCATTCGACGAACAATTCAAACTTTAGTAATGATTACAACGTTCCTATTTCTATCCTTCCCCTGCGTTAGCTTCTGCCTGACGCTACCCACGCGACGGGGAAGCGCTACGAAAATCGATATGTAAATCAGCCAATCTATAACTATACAAAGAAAAGTGGAAAGTAAGACGAAGAAAAAAACATACTTAAGAATAAAAAGTGGAAGAAAAAAATGACTGAAAAAATGGACAGAAAAACTCTTTAAAAGAAAGAAAGAGGATGAAAAAAAATTGCTGTGTCTGAAGAAAAAAAAATCCACGTAAAAAGAATTGAAAGAGGGAGGGAATAAAAAATCCTCTTAAGGATGGAAAGGGGATAGGGGGAGAAAAAAGAAGATGGCAAAAAATGTGGGTATAAGACCTCCTGGGAATAAGTAAAAAAATGCTTCTTCGGAAAGAAAAGAAAGAGGTAGAGAAAGAAAGAAGGCGAGAGAGGGTTAAAGAATTCAGGTTACTGGCATCGAAAAATTTTGTTATGTCACCTTACGAGATAAAAGGGTTCAGATTGTAGAAGGTCGTTTGAGGCAAAAGTTCAAAATCCTTATGACTGGTTAGTCCATGGGAAAAAGGGTTATATCGATTTTTTATAGCACATTTTGTCCCATATATCAGTTTAGATAAAAAAAAAAAAGCAATTCAATAATAATTTTTTCAACCTGATGTATTTTCTTGTGGAGATTTGCTGAAAATTAATACACATGAGAAAGAATTTTTGTTTAGTTAGATACGCTCTTTGATAAGTACCTCATTTTATGTACAAAAATCAAGCAGAATTTATATAATTATAATTAAGAATAATATGAGGACTAATTCTTATGTGTGATCATGCTGTTAAAATTTTAATAAAGAAAATGTTGAATTTTATATATTTACTGTTTTCTTTATTTTTTCATCATTGATTCTTTTAGTACTTTTATATTTTATGTTTAAAATTCCATCCAAAGTATTACGTCGGCGTATATATTTTTCTTAATTTACATTACCATTAATATAAAAATATTTTTCTTGCTTAGGTTTTTTTCTCTATATTGGGAATATTTTCTGCAAAATTATCCTGGGTGTTTTATTTTTTTCAAAATTTTCAATCTTAACTATTAATTATGCATTACAAAATTTAAAAGAAAATATGTTTAAATATTTATAACAGTTGATTTTTTTAATTATATACACCAAACAATAAAGAAATTTAAATATTGAAAATAAAGAAAAAATTTTTTTTAAGATATTACAAAGTAACTTACTTCCAAATCTTTGCAAATTTTCTTTTTATTATTTTGTGGCTTAGGATCAAATGGAGGTAAAGTTTTAACTAAGAGATCAGCAGCTTCTGCTAATCTTAGAATTTGGCTTTCCACTAAGACAGGAGTAAGAGAAGTTGGAGAGCCCGGAGCTTGAGGATATTCTCCTAAAGCCTGAAAAAAAAAAGATTCAAGGCTTAAAATATTTATTTTGAAAAGAAACAAATCAATTTTCAAAATATTATTACTGTAACAGAATTAAAAACTGACAGATTTATCTGAAACTCACAATTACAATTAAAAATAAAAATATTCATCTGATCACGTTTTTTGATATACTAAATATATAAATGCATAAAAAAATTAAATTTTCAAATATTTAATCTATTTATATGTTATACCACGGTTATTTCTTGCTTTCTATGTTCATATTGAATTAAATGTAATTCCAATTTGTTCAAATTAGAAAAACATTTCTGCCGTAAATGTTCTAATTTACAAAGGATGATCTTTTAAAAATTGAAATATTTACACTGAGTTTTTCATAGTTTTATGCAAACCGCAGATAGTTTATTATATTGTATTTAAAAATTATGTACAGTACGGAATACTGTATTTGATTTTCATGGAGTTCAAAAATAAATTTCAAAGCTTAAATAAAAACAGATGTATTCTCTAAAAATATTTGTAAAGATCAATTTGGAATACAAATTACTTTTGATCTTAATAAAACTTTTACAATTGTCAAAGGTAAAGCTAGTATTTAGTAAATTAAGTTAAAAGGGTTGCATATGAAACATATTACAACAAAATAAATTTTTATGTGTAAGTTAAAGCAAAGAAAATTAAAATTTTGTTTAAAATTTAATTAATTTATTGTCTTAAAAGATTTTTTTTATCTCCCTATTTTAATTACAAACAAACAGTTATAGAAATTTAATGATTTAATTTTTTGTGTGTTATTATTAATATTTTATAATTCGTACAGAATAGGAATTCCCTTGTATTTAATATTAATTTGATTGCTTGTTAAAAAAATTATTCGTTTTGTATGTTATGAGTTTTCTAAGTAAGATAAAACTTTTTTTATGTATTTCTTTATTTTTAGATATTAAAAAGGACAACATGCATCAAAACTGAATAAAAAAGAAAATTAAATTCAATAATAGTATATTTTAATTTTTTTTAACAAAAAATATTTTAAGCAGCAGATTTTTCTTTATTTTTCTAAATTAAATATATTACCAAATTCGAGTAAAATATAAACATTAACGTAGAGATAAAACTATTACAATGCAGTTTTTAATTCAATTTTTTAATAAAACTGAATTTTATCTGTCCAAGATGCTAATTTCAGAATATATTGAGCGGTTCTATATATTTTTTGGAACTGATTAAAAAAAACAGAACTGATTGCATAATCTTAAAAGCTTAATGACTTTTTAACGTTATTAAAATAAATAGAATGCAAGTAAGCACTAGTTTTATTTGCAGAAAAAATTTTGTGTTGTACAAAAAAAATCAATTAATTTATTTTTTAAAAAAATAAACTTCGAATAGCTTGACTAGACTAAAAATAAACTTACACAAATAAAAGAATATGTTAGAATTTAAGGCGCAAAATATCGATGCAAATGACCATTCATATTATCTGCACTGGTAAGAAGTGAGAAAGGATTTAAAAAACGCTTTTAAAATTTAATATTTTAATTTGATGTTCAGTTAAGTAGAATACTTGAAATTCGTTTGAAATAATAAAACATGTCATATTTTGAAACGTTGCCTATTATATGTTGTAAACATTTCTTTAGAGTACTTTATTAAATTTTAGTTATCCTTACTAGATTTAAAAATTATTCATATATACAAGAGGTTTTTTTCTGAGGATGGAAACTGTTTCAAAGATAGTTATACTTGATGCAGAGAGAAACATATCTCTAATTATGTGAAATCAATTAGATATCAATGGGAAAAATTGTAATAGTTTAAAATAATAGATGCTACTCTAAAATTTAAGCTTTAAAAAACTATAGCGAAGCAACTAATTTAAAGTAGAAATTATTTTTAATTAAATTAGAGTCAAAAAACTTTCTCCAATTGCTAAAAAGACATTTTTTTATTTATTTAAGAAATAGTTATTCAGTAATTATTATTGAAGAATTGCCTAATTTTGTCAGAGGTTATAAATTCTAAAAATATTATTAATAAGTTTTTGACAGGTAAAATTTACACTCAGTCAGAAAATTTATGATAAATAAATAATTTTAGGAAAAAACACTGTATGTGTGTTGCTTAAAATTTAAAAGGTATTTTGCTACTACCCGACCGTTTATAAATACTTATTGAATGAAATTAGAGCTTTCTCTTCAAATTTAATCGATATATTGACTATCCTTACATTTAATTTATATATTTTAAAGTTTCAAAATCTATATAATAATAGTTCTTAAATTTCAAATGAAATTTTGATTTTTTACAATTAATCAATCTGGAGTAAATAAATACTACTCTTTCTTTTGAAAATTATTTCTGAAGATAAGCACAATTTTTAGTTGAAGCTAGAAAAGAAGTTCGTATTTCTTTCCTCCTTGGCTTTTCCTATAAAAAAACTATTTTTCGTATAAAAATTCAGAAATTGTAATAAATAATGTCTAGTAAAATAAATTTTTCGTTTCTCTCCTATATTGACCTAATGCTTGATGCAAAAGTGAGAGCAAAGAAATCGCTAGCTATATTTTCCAGGTACAACTTTCATCAATCAGGGAATCAATTAATCAAGAGCTTTAGTTAGATGCACAAAATTAATTAAATGTGTTCCTACCTGTTGGAAAGTAAGAGCTGATGGAGGATGAGGTGATGATGCGTCCTTAGCACCAGGTGAATGAGATGACTGGCTGTTGCTGTTACTTAGCACTGGCATCGGGGGACTTGGCTGCATTGTTGCCACTGGAGATGGCTGAGATAAATTCAGTGGTCCTGGTCTAACAACAGGCGGACCAGGACTCACTGGGTATGGAGAATGACTTTGAGGTAAAGATGGTAATAACGGAGCTTGAAACATGGCTAAAGAAAGAAAAATTACAAAATAAATAAATATGTATGCTCTATATTTTCATTGAAAAATTAAAAATATAGTCATGATGTTGATTATATATATATATGCACACGAAATAAAGGTTGTAATAATAAATTAAAATACTATCTTGCCAAGAAATTTTTAATGAAAAAAATTAATAGCCTTAATTTTATATGCATAGTAAATAAAAAAATATAAAGATAATTATAAAAATAAAATAATATATTTGATAAATTAACTATATAAATAATTTAAAAACGTTTTTTGTTGAAAATTAATGATCACTGTTTTACAGGAAGCTAATAATCTTATTTTGATAACGCAGTGTCCATATTATCACATTATGTAAAATATCATGTTGAATATATATATATATATAAATCTTTTATAGATTTTGAATATCGCCCCCCCCCATATATGAAAACACTATTTTGACTTGATAAATAATTACAGTGATGTATTTAATTCTTTCTCTAGTGACGAGAAAAATACTTAACAATTTTTCAGACATTTTTAATACTCTAGCAGTAAAAACTATTATTTTTTCTTCTAACTATTTTTCTCACGCTTCGTTAGTCCTTCTTCACTGCAACGAATTTTTATTTTCTATGCGTTCAAAAAAGTTTATATTTATCTATCTATCGATCCATCTATCTATCTATCTATCTCTCTCTCTATCTCTATCTACTCTCTCTATATATATATATATATATATATATATATATATATATATAAGGAATGAAAAAAATGCAGTGACAGAGAAGAAATAGAGTTTGTGTTTTATAAAAGCATAAAACAAAGTCATAATCCAATTTATTCGATTTGAGCTGTCGTCACTTTTGTCAAAAAAATGAAAAGTTGTAAGACAGGACGAGATTCTATCTTTCGCCAAAGCATTAGACTCCCTATATCTCTATTAAATAATAATGTATGATGTGAAAAAAATAAAAATCCCCCTCTTTGTTTATGATGAAAAATAGCGAATTCGCGATATGATGAACGTTAATGGAATTACGTCCAAGGTTCCTGACAGACGTAACTCATTCACTCTTCAGTTATTAAACAAAGGCGGGATAGTGCGAAGTTGTAGTGCATTTTAAATCATTAGGAAAATGAGAGAGAGAATGAAAGCGTTGTTTGAAAATTACTTTGTAAATACGTATTTCACTCTGTTCTTTCACAGTTTCACATTCTATATGTCAGAGGCAATATATTAGTATTCAATTTGTATCATCTCATTCCCTTTGAAAGATACTGACTATATTTAAAGTGGAAGTTTTGAGTGTAAAAAATTTGAAATAGTTTGTATTTGAAATAAATGCAGCAGTTTAATTTATGAATAAAAAAATACAGCAGTGAAACGATTAAAATATTGATTTATCCTAACCAAAAAAATGTATGATAACAGTTTTTAACAGTATGCAACTACTGCAAGTATTATTTAGTAATACTTGCAGTTGTTGCAGTATTATTTAGTAATACACAACAATTATATTTTTTGACTATAAAAAAATAGATAAAAATTAAAATGTTATAAATTATAGCAATAAAACTCTTAAATATAAATTTAAAAAAAATAGAAATAAATTTTAGTCGAAACGATTATCGAGTATTTGATCGAATGATAATATCAAATATTTTTTCTAAAAATATTTACATTTACATTTTATTTTTAAAATTAAGCATTACATCTTTGAAAAAAGTAAATTTCCAAAATAAAGTGAAGTATTCCAAACATGCTTTTAGTAGTAAATCCAGTAAAAATGATAAAATATTCATTTAAATAATAATTATTTTTTCAAATAGAGAGCTAAGAATGATTTTGAATATTTTTATCAGAACCTCAAAATTATAATTTAATCACAACATTAAAATATTAACTTTAAGTATAGATATAAGCATATGTGAGTCAGCCCATCCAGTAAGCCCTGATTTCTCATCATTCATCGCCCAATCAATTAGCTTTTAACCATAGCTATAAATGATATGATGAATACCAATCCCTTAATATAATTTTTGAGATAGGAAAAATCATTCATAATTTTTAATAAAATGTATGTGTGATGAATATTACAAAACTTGACTTTTAAAAATATGCTCTACATTTTTTAATTTTTGACTAGTATTATAAATTTAATAAAATAATATTGAGGCATTCTAAAACAATGAATCATAAAATTACGGGGAAAAAAGTTATTCTTAGAGAAGAAATAACAAACTAGTTCAAATTTAGTAAGTTGTTGTATTTGATAACTTTTGATTCCTATTTTGAGACCTAATTAATAAATAACAGATTAAAGATTAAATGATAGACTAATTAATAAATGATTGCACTGAGAGACAGACTCCCAAAATTTTCAATTGTAGATAAATTGAGAAGGATCTATCTACGATTGGAAATTTTGGGAGTCAGTGCCTCAATTTAAAATAAAACATTGATTTATGTTAATTTTCTTTTGCTATTCAAAAAATCTATCGATTAATAATTTAAAATTTGTCCATGACGAGCTTTTGCGTAGGAAAACTTTATTGGGGTATTCCAATTTCATAAGTAATCCAAAAGTTATTTTTTGTTATATTGCTAAGAAAAAAAGTCTCTGTTCTGTATAGGGCCTACATGTCTGTAAGTTTGGAAGTTCGTTCTTGGCCTCGTAACGATGTCTTAATAATGATAACTCTTCAGGACGTAATTGTGATTTTTAATGAATCTTTAATTAATAAAACTAATGAATCAAGCAAGTAAGAAAATTTTTACAACGACGTAATGAAAAACAATTAAAAATAAGAAATGATGTATTTTTTAAAGTTTAATTAATCGAAAAAATAATTTATATTTGTTTGTGAATTACACTGAGATAAAATTCAGAAGCTAAAATTCAGTAAAATATAAAATGAGTTTCAAATCATTACTATCTTCATAAAATAATTTCTTCATTAATGAGAGTCGTGAATAAAAATCTGGAATAAATTTAAATATGGTTAAGCAATTTGTACAGAGTTCTGAGTTATTAGAGGTGATTATACACACACTTGGCATAGGCCCCCTGTCAGTAATATTTTCATACAGTAAGTTAATAATATGTAATTAAAAGCTAAGTTTTGTTTTCTTTGAAGCTGGATTCTTAAATCACAATTGAGTCTCACGTTATAAAAGCAAAAATATGTTAGATTTTAAAAATGTTTAAAAAACACTTACTTTACGTGTGGTTGAAAAATAAAACAAAAAAGTTTTATTAAAAATATCAGAAAATAAAAAAAATCTTTCTTTTTAACTTACCTGATATTTTGTATAATATGATTTGATTTATATAGATATATATATGATTTGATTTATATAAATAATTTTCTTGAATCGTTAATAATTTATTTATTTTATGTTATATATATATATATATATATATATATATATATATATATATATATATATATATATATATATATATATATATATATATATATATATATATATATATATATATATTTGTTACTGAAAATAATTCGCTGAGGAAAACTAACAATGCAATTGAAAATTTCTCAATTTGTGCAATTTAGATTCAAATTTTGAAAAGTGATAAACTTAAGTATATGCTGTCATATATAATTAGGTATAAGCATTAAAAATAATATAACACACATACATACAATTTATATTATCAAAGAGTAGTATAAAATATACTTTATCTAAACCTCCTACAGTATTGAATCTGTTATTGATAAAGAGGACTACAGTTAAAATTCCTCAATTTTTCTGATTATATATTTGACATTTGGAGATACGTGTTGTCTTTTTATTAAGCTTAATTATGAATTTTTATTCAAAATATGTTCAACTTAACAGGAATAATTTTAGAAACTTCCCTAAGTTTAATATTAAGCTCGAAATTTTCTTCAAATTTATTATTCAATGCTCACAAACTTTTTAAAATGTATTGTTTGATTAATTTCAAAATAGAAACTTAAGAATATTCCTAAATTAATATTAACCATAATAACACTTTTCTGTAATTTCAATTTTGTTTTTAATTGTTTATTTTTGCGAGCATTTTGAATATTTATAAAAGGTGTTATATAAAGTGCAAAATTTAAATTATTTAGAAATACATTATAATTTATTATTAGTAATTAATATTTATTTTTCAAATATAACTACGTGATTATTATCATATTTATAGAAAATTTATTTATTATTAAAACTATTAGGTAATGAAATTATAGCACTCGCTTTTTTATTTTTATTAGTATTTTTTGTAATTTAGGAATTAATATTTTCAATATGAATTCATTGTTAAATTTCTTCAATTACTTTGTTGATAAGAACTATCTTATTACTTAACTTCTATTACTTATAACTAACTTAACTTCTTTTACTTTGTTGTCTTTTTGTTACTTTGTTGATAAGAAAGTTGATTAGAAATTTAATAGAAAAGTTTGTTTTTAGATATAATTGCACACATTTTTATTTTAAATGAAAATTAAAATTTAGAGGCAGAAAACTCACCTGGGTTATTGACCCACTCCTGTAAGGCTTTCTGTAATCTGCGGACGTGCAGAGGTTTGCTGGCCATTCCCACTAAAGCCATAATTTCTAAAAACTCTTCCTCGCCGGCTTCACAAAGTTGCTGCACGTCGTCACCACCTGAACATGCAAAGAGAGTAGAGCTTACCTGCGAGTTTCTTAACAAGTATCATTTACGCCGAATAAGTTCTAGGTTAGTATGAAAAGTTTAAAGTAGAGATTAAGGTATTAACTGTGTGTCTTCTTTTAAACAATAAGGCAGACTTTTTAGGTTAAAAGTGCAATTGAGAAAGAAAAATGGGAGAAAAATTAATTGTTGTTTTAATATTTTAATTAGAAATTTCCAAGTATGAATTCCCACTTTTTTATATTTTTATAATTCATTTGAATATTATATATATATATATATATATATATATATATATATATATATATATATATATATATATATATATATATATTTATAGTGTGTGTTAGTTTAACATAGAAACTATTTTTATTTATACTGATTTCGAAATAACTAAATATCTGAATTGGACTTTAATCTCTTTGAGTTGAAAATTATTCTGTTGTAAATTTTATTTTAAAAGAACATACCTAAAATAATATGACTTAAAGTTTTAAATACTTAAGAAATATGAAATGTTACAAAAATATAAAAGTAAAATAATTTTAGATTTTTTTTAAAATTCTATGAATTTTTTTAAAATTAATACTTTGTATGGAAGATGATTATTTTCCGCATGGATGATATAATAACCTCTAATTAAAATATGTGAGGCTTCATGATGTTATATTTAAAAGCATACAAAAGTATGAACATTCTAGACAAACACAAATTTGAATACTAAAATGTATTCTCTATATTCCTTACAAAAAATATGAGGTTTCTAATGATTGAATTCAATAAAAAAATTCAGTATGAATTAAAAAATTTTTTATATTTTCAAAGCGATAAAATTTTACGACTTATTCACTTTATTTGCTGTATTTGTAAAATTTTGAAAATTTTATATCGACAACTATTTTTTTTCTTTTTTTTGTGAAAATACGCTCAAACTCTATTTGCATTAATAGCAATATTTCTAGACAAAATATAAAGGAAAATTATGATTCATGTGTCCCAAGAGAAAAATAAAAAACCTCTGTTTATAAACTCACAGGTGGAATGATGTTTTAAGAAAGATGAAAAAATAAGGATCAGTCGCAACGGCTGTTTAACGCCAGACACATGACCAAATGATGACGTCTTATTATAAAAAAAAATAAAAACAAATCACTCGAAGTGTAAGTGTTCTAATACTATTTTAAACCCAAGAAAAATATATTCATTTAAGTGAAAAATAAGTTAAACTATGCTATATATTTTATTGCACATGAAATTAAAATGATATATTTGTAAACAAATTATAATTACATGCACTGTTCATTAAATAACTTATTTACCCTTTGGAGAGTTCGATTGATATGGCAAATTTAAGAGGTAAAAAAGTCTCAGCAATAAATTTTGTTGAAAATTGATTGCTTTTCATTTATTTATTAATACTAAAAGAATGTTCTTAGAAAACTATTTTCTAAAATATGTATTAATCATAACGAATAGTAAATAACAACTAACCACTGCTTATAAAATTTTTTAATAATTTTTACAACTTAATTAAGTTATTTAGTTTAAAAATTTAATTATTATTATGATAATAGTTTTCTATCTCACAAATAAATAATAAATAATAGAGATTCCACTGGAAATTTTTGTAAAAAATACTATATGAATAAAATAATGAAATTATTAGCTGTTGATTAGGTGATTTGGAGCAGTGTTATTATTATTATTTTTTTAATATACTTTAGCAAAAACTAATATTATTAAATGTCTTCGGTGATATTTTCTCTAAAAATTTTAGATAACGATATAACATAATTATTAGTTTGATTTTAATGTTCTGGTAAAAAGATGTTTCAGTTTTTTTAGGTATCTGGTAAACAGCATAATCTGTCAAAATCTTTATGACTAAAATTTTCAATGTAAAATAGTTCAAGAAATAAATATGACAGGTAATGTAATATTGGATTTGTTTATTTTAATACTGCTTTTAACAGCTTTTCTAAACTTATAACTGAACATTAAATGAAATATAAATATGACTTTTTAATTACATTTTTAATTCAGAAAAGTAATTTCAATAATTTTTGTATTCATTGAAGTGAAATGTAGTGGAAATGTTATAACATTAATAAATTTCTATAGATATTTAGGAGATAACATCTGAGAAGATTACAGCAATACACTACTTTTTTAAGAAACGAAGTTTGTTTTCAAGAAAGCAAAGAAATGATATATTATTTTATTAAGGGGTTCCTCATAGTTCTCGCGTTTTTTAATATTGTCCAGATTTCTGCTTGGTAGCAAACAGTTCTACGATATTAAGCATGTCTGCATACATTGCTTATCTAATATAATTAAAAAATATTTTTTACATGTAACTTTTATAACGGATTATTTACTACACATTCTTAATATTATACATTATCCAGTATAAATGAAATATTGAAGAATATTAAAAATGTAATAGTATATACTGCAGTCACTTACAAGTTGAAAATTTTAAAATAAATGTGAAAATAATTATTTTTGAATAAAAAATTCATAACTATACAATATAAAAGAACACATTTTCCCCTCAGAAAACTTTAAGTGTTGGAATTTTTTCACTTTCCTTAACTTAGGATTATTTGTTAAAATCTTATGAAAAGATCACACAAAATATGTGATGAATACTTATTGTGAAAAATATGGTAGTAAAAATGAAATTGAATCTAGAAGTAAATAAGAGTTTCTCATTTTTTTATACATTTTATCACCCTAGCGAATAAATATATCACTAGAATTCTACCAGACATTTTTGTTTAAACGATTATAAATAAAAAAATTTATATCAGAAAAATAACTCAAACTGTATTGTAAAATTCTAGTTTCGACTGATCTGTATGCTACATTCAGCAATTTATAGCAAGGATTGAACAATTGTTCATGACTAAGGATTCAGATTTATTTAACAATTTATATCAATTTACTTTGTTGAAAAATGATTATAGTTTACAAAGTCCCTTTTCTTTAAAGTTGTTTTCTTCAAATTAAAAATTATTTTGATGTCTACAGAAACATTTATAGGTATTATGTTTATATACTTATTTTGAATTTTAGTTATAAAATACTCTTAAACTTTTTTAGCAATAAATTATACATTTTTGAGTAAAATTGCATAAAAATCTAAATTTTTAACCAGAAAAATTATTTTAATTATTATTTTAACCAGAAAATTAATCAAATTTAATATAACAACTTTATATAAAAATGAAAAAAACTCTGTAATATCATAAACCTTATAACATGTATGATGTGCTCGGAAATATAATCTCAGATCCGTAAAATCTGTTACATACTAAACTATATAAAGATAGATGAATGAGAAAATTTACAATTATATTTACATTAAGATAAAATATAAGAGCTCAATGAATTAATAAGTGTTTTGAATTAACTCTAAAAAATATCAAGAAAATCATAATATAAAATTGCTTTTAAATATCTAATGAAGAGAAAATTCAGAAAAACAGTAACATATTCAAAAAATTCCAACTCAGCCAGAAAGATTAAAGGAAATATCGAAACATTTAAACTTGTTTTAAAGATTTTCTTTACATTCGTCTAACTGTATTGTTAAAATCATAGAACACCACAAAATGATATTAAATTTTTTTCTATATTTTATTTAGTATTCTTCATGACAAATTGAAGTCAGATATCTTAGCGGACAGCTTGACAGTTCAAGGTTGTTGTAAGACATCTGAACTTCCTTCTCGTCTTGTCTTCAGGTAATACTTTTCCCAAACAGGTAACGTATTCACATTTCCCAATAGAGAAAAGCGCAGATATTTTCAAATATCCACCCCAACATGTGTGCATGCTGAAAACAGAAGCGCAATATTCGTTTCTCGTTGTTCAATAATGAGTGGAATCGAACTTGGGATCTTCCACTCGCTAAAGCGTGTTCTTATCGCTAAATCACGGTAAGCTCTTTTGTCGAACTGACTGATAATTTTATTGCAAAGAGTTTCGTTTTCCTTTTATTTATTAATTTTTTTGAAGCTGTTATATAAAATCAAAAGATTCAGTTAAAAAGTCTCTTCTATTCCACTGATCATTTTCTCCAGCGTTTTCATATAACTTCATGGATTTATATCTTGACTTTTTATTTTAAATGATACAAATTAAAAAAAATTCAACCTAATAGCTTTTCGGTAGTTAAAGTTGATGTCTCTTGTAACATCATCAATTTTTAAATTTGTGTGCTGTTTAGAACATATAAAATATTAAGTTTGTCCACTGTGTGCTTAAAGGTGACATTAATAAAATTTCTCAAAGAGAAAATATTTTTAGAAGTCTTTATGTATAAACATAAATAGTTAAATAAGGTAGATAAAACAGAAAATCATAAATTCATCACATTTATTTTATAGAATTTTTTAAATCTATTTCTGTAGTGAAGTATAAATGCTCACATAAACTTTTAAAAAATCCTGGTAATTTGGTCTCTAATTTGGATTTAATGATGCTATTTTATTATTTTATGCAATATTATTTCAAACTGTTGAAAAGTTCAGTATTATAAAATATAGTATACACACACATACGATTATGATTAATTTTTTCTTACACATAAAAAATTCTTTTTTATATATACAACATCTAATTTCAATAATGCGTTTCTATTCATTGCCTTAAAGAAATGCTCTCTCTTAAAAACTTCGAGCTATCAAGCATGGATAAACTAAGGCTTTGAAATTTGTTTTCACTAAAAAATTTGATATGGACTTTAAAATTAAACAACTAATAAGATATTGCTAATTTTGCTAAAATAAAAATTAAGATAAATATTTTTTTACATTTTTTTATCAAAATAGAAAATTAGAATTTTTATTTTTTATTAAAGTAGGAAAACTGAAATTTCTATTTTTTTATTAAAATAGAAAATAAGATAATATGAAGAAAGAAGATTACCTTTTTTATACGCAGTTAGCTGTTTTTGGTTATTCTATTATAATTTTTTTACCGTCGCACCGTGTGCTCTCATTAAAAAAATGTAATTTGAAATTTGTCATGAAAACAATAGTTTTTGAAAAAAGTATTTTTGAAGTACTTTATTTTTATGTTTGATTTTATATCGGAAATTAAATTTTGTAGTAGAGATTATAATCCTTGAATATGCATTTTCAAACGTTACTAATACTAATACAAAAGTTATTTTACGAACAGACATTTTACTGTTACATAACCAAACTAAGATAAAGGCTAAGAGTTTATCAAGATTTTTCTAAATTTCTCATTGAATCTTTTTTACTCTAGACAACAGTCGCGTATACTATGATGAATGATGAACACTTTGAAAATCATCCTTTCCTATTCTTGTTGGGTATGTGAAATAACAGCCTGTACAAACCTGCTCTTATTTTATTCCTAAGTCAGAAACTGATTCGCATTATGCATATTTGAATAAAATTGGGATATGTGAAAGTGTGTAATGTTGTAACTCGAGATATACTGATATCGTCGTTTTATTACCTGCGATTCCTAACTTTGCTTTTATATCTACTTACTTCAATATTTTCTATATTTTATTCTAATAAAACCATCGAGATTATTATATTCAACAATAAGCACACTACTGAAGAACTATTTTCATATTTTACAGGCGGAAATTTTTGATGATGAATTTAGAAATTTTACATATTTCCTTTAAACAATGAACCTGTAAATACTAATAAAAATAAAACATTCAGAAAATATGAAACATTGCAGCAATTTTCATTGAATTTTAGTTATCAGAGTATTTCAAGCATTCGATGTGTTACAGAAATGTAACAATATCACCCAAAAAAAATAACTTTTATGCCTTTCTTCAAGAGTAACTACTTTTACACAAACTTTTGCTTAACTAGTGATGTTATTTATCGTCCCATTTTTTATTTAATTCAATGTTTTTATTCCCAACTATTTAATTTTCATGTTTCACCATCAAGAGAAATTTTCTTTGTAAATATTACAAAGAAGATTTATTTTATGGAGAAATTGCAAGGAACATTTAGTTTTTTTAAATAATTGTAAGTTAGAATAATTTATAATATAAGATCGATGTTATACATTTTCGATACGATAAATGTATATATCTGTAGTACAAATAATATGTCACTAAGGAAATAGATGTCATTTGTATTTTCTTTTTTAGCTAGACTTTTAAAATATAAAACTAAACACAAAAAATAAACAATAAATTAAGATTATTTATTTCAAATTTAATGCAATTTTAAAAACCTAAAAATTTAAATTCTATAGCTATGAATAAAACATTATGTTTTGTGTATTCATACTATATTTATAGTAAAATAAAGTGAATTGAATTCTAATAAAAAAGTACTATCCAAAGTTGACAATGAACAAAAGAATACAAGAGATTAATAATAAAAATAATGAAGGGGATATAAAATATGTATTATCAAAATTTCAACAGTTTTTAAGTAAATAAAATATTTTATGAAAATAAATAAATTTTTTATAAGTTTTTAATATTATTATTAACAAAAATAAGAATTTAAAGAGTTCGGGTATATATAATTGTGTATATATTTTTCAGATTTTTTGTGCCATGTAAGAATACTCAGCTTTCTATTTACAAAGAAAAAAGCAAATATTTAAGACAAAATAAAGTAACTTTGATAAACTGAGTGCTATTAAGATAAAAATTTATAAATTAAGTACTAACATAAAAATAAAATTTTTAAATTAAAAAATAGTAAATCAAGATTAATATGTGTAAATTTTAATAACCTAGATATTTAAAAATAAAATAATTTAAAAAAGTCTTACCTTGGCAAATAAAAGTGTCGTAGTAAGACAACAGATTAGCCCGTTGTAGTACTCTATATAGTTGAAGCTCAGATTCGTTGGTAGGCTGAGACGTCATAGCTACTACCAAAAAAATATTGTTAAAAAGCATACTAGTTCACTACTTTAATTAACAATAATCATATTTTAGAGTCTAACTTAAAACACTCATTAATCATGCATCAAAAATGCAGCATGCTATTTATTGCTTTACAGCACCTGAAGAAGATTTTAATAAAACTCTTATAAGAAGTGTTGAGAAGAATTTTTATTAAAAATTAAATCTGAAAAGTTCATTTAGAGTTTTTTCAATTATTTTCAAAATTAATTCTGAAGAACTTTAAAAAACTTCTGTTTCTGGAGGTATTTATTTATAAAACGTATTTGATTTGAATTCTAAATATTAAAGGTGCTATCATAAATGTGGTTTCATGGTTTAAAGTACAACCTAAGTTTTAATATAAAGATTCATTAATGTGTATCTTAAATTTATTTATAATATTGAAGGGAATAAATTTACATTATTCCATCAAGTTATAATTCCAATAAGTCTTATTCCTATAAGTTATAATTATCAAATTCATTATCAGCAATTATTCAAGTTTTAATTTTTTTTATTATTACAAAAGTTTTGGTTATTCCTTAAAATTTTAATTACATTTAAAAGTAAGTTAAATTTCCCTATTAAATTAAGTTGCGAGTATTTTCTTTTAAGCAAATCAATATATAAACAATATATATATAAAACAACAAATCAATATATATAAATCAATTAATAAATTTGATTCGTAACATTTTAGATAAAAAGTGATAGATAATATTTGATTATTGTGAATTTTGAAATAAAAATTTAAAATTTTGAGCAATTATCAATAACATATTAAGCTTTTAGAATAAAACTAATTTTTAATTTAACACGTTCATACAGTAATTCTTAATTTGCAGTTTAATTATTTTAAATAAAGTTTTCAAAATGTTTTTGAAAGTGAAAAAAATGAATTGTACATACAATAAATGAATCCTAGTAAAGAAGAATGTATCCATATGTTAAATAAAAGGAATATATTTAAATGCATACACATATATATGATAAAAATCGTATTACTTTTAATTTTATATTTTAATTTGCCCAACAATTGTCTTATACCTTATAATTTATTTATTAAAAATTCCTGTTCTTCAAATAAAAACTATTTATGAAATTTATATTGTGGAAGAACTATTGGATTTAAAAACTGGAAGATTTAATACCATTTGGTAATCTGACATATTTTTGTTTTGAAATCAACTGAGCATTTAATGTTTTAAGATTTACTCTCAAGTACTTAGTGCTTAAAAACTTAATTAAAAATGGATCAAATTTACTCCAACAATAAAATTTTTTTAAACAGCATTAAAACTGAAATAGATCTGGAGAATTATTTGATTTTATAAATAAATTTCAATTTTATTTGTTGTCCCAAGGAAAAATTTTATATTGTAATAATTTCAAAATATGTAGTTATCGATGCTACATTTAAAGGAAGTGTAGAATTTAAATTGTTCGGTTGAAAGGTGTTAAATAAAAAATTAATCTTGGAAAATAAAAAATATAATATAAAAGTGAATCAAAAGTTTCTCGTGGATCTAATCGATTGGAACTAAAGGAAAGAAGAAATATACATCCAAATATCTCAGCAAATATTTTTTGTGAATGAGAAATAAAGAAACTGCCACATAAAAATAAAGAAGAGGAAAAAAAAAAGAAAAAGAAAGAAATACAGAATATAGGTCTTAAAAGAAAGGCCAATATAATTTTTTTAGATGAAAATATTTGAAGAAAAGTTAAAAAAAAAGGATAAAAGTGCAGTAGAAAGAACGATTCTAGTGGAGCGTTACAAGATGGAACGAAATAAGAAAAATATTTTTTAAGATGTATGAAAACAATAAGAGCCTCATGTAGTAAAAAAATGAGTAGAAATTTATAGCAAGGTGAGTCGAACATTGTAAGTCATCTTTTAGACTTACAAAAAAATAGAAACCACTGTGGTCGAGAATATACAAACCTATAAGTAAAACCGGTTTTGTTACGGGGAATTGTTTCCTGTAAATCTCACAATCAGTTTTGAGAAAAAGATTTTTTGTGAAATCAAGTCTGTATTGATGTGAAGATAACATGTAAAATTTAAGCGTAGTTCAGATGCAAATAAAAAAAAATAACTGCAAATCATACACAATTGGAATTATATCTTTGATCTACTTATTATCTGGCATTCTTGTCTCTTAGTGTGGTAGCTTAAAATAATTGACTAAAATAACTATTCAATTTTATATAAGTAAAAATTTTTCACTTACAGCTTTTCTAAGAAATTTTTATTTTTCATCTAATTCTTCACAAGTAAAGTAGATGATAATTAAGATTTTGTTTATAATAGAACAAAATTTTGTATTCTAGTTAACTAGATGCAGCGAAGATAAAGGAAGATATTTAGATAAAAATGTCATTTGCTTTCTGAATATTTCCAATTATGATAAATTGTAGTTTGTTGTGAGGCATAATTCTTCAAATATAATACGGAATATACCTAAAGATTAAGTTTTCACTACTCTATTATGTTATTTTTCTCAAATATTTTATTAAAATGGCAAAAAAACATCTTTATAATAAATTTAAATTCTAATGGTTTGATTATCCATTAAAAGTTTTTGTTTTAAATTGTATATAAAATGGATAAGCAATAAAACGTTTAAGCAAATGTGTGCTCCACTTTATAACAGTCAGAATATTTTTATTGCTGTAATTGCTTATGATTTTTGTAAAAAGGAGTTATTTTTTTAAATTTTAACTTCTTTGCCATTTTTTAAAACATTTATTTAAATTAATTAAAATATTGTTAAAATTTCTTTAACGAGTTTATTTTCTCTAATATAATGAAATTTTCTGATCATACTTTTTCTTCGCCTGTTAAGCCTATTTAACTATGAATATGATGAATATGACATCAAGTAAAATTAAAGCTTTAAGTAATAACAAGTTCTGGTTAATACATTTGAAAAGTTGATGTAAAATACTGCATGCAAGACTTTGTTAGTAGAATTAAATAATTACTTTAATGAATTAACCAATGGAGAACTCCGCTAACAACAACTTGGCACACTGTCAAAAATTCCGAACTAGTTCTTAGTTTATTCTGAGTTTGAAGATAGTGCAAGTTTAACAATCACACTGAGACAGAGAATAGAAAGGGATAAATTTATGTAATTTGATCAATCTCTTAAATATCTGTAATTTGAATACATTTACTGTTGAAAACTACGTAATAAAATGCTCTCAAATCCAAAACATTTAAATTTATTCCAAAAAACTGCAATGCTGCATGCATAACATTTTACGTTAATTAATTATTTATGTTATCTAGGTAATTCAAAATCAGTAAAAACTTTCATTAAAATAAATGAAAATGTTCACCAATTTTTAAACTTTATTTATAGACGAAACTGAATATTTCTATTCATATTTATACACGCATATTTGTTCTATGCAGTCGGGTCATTTGAACTATGTTAAGAGAATCGCATCATAATTGTAAAGACTGTTGTGTGAAGTAACGAATTCAAATCGTCATTAGCATAGCTGCTTACATATATTTCGATAGTTTTTTATTTTAGCATTGCGTAATGCAACTTACTTAATCGTCCTAGAGGACAAATAGAAATATAATTCTAAAAAGAAATTTAAGTCATCCTTGACCTGGCTGATGTCCTTAATTTCAAACATAAGTATTCTACTTTTTTACCCAAATATTACTAACATAAAGAGAGGCTGAAGAATATAAACTGCTTTTTGGTTTTATATCAATAAATTTTTATATTTTTTTCTCAAAGGAATTTATATTTTTTGCACATTTAGCAGAAATAAAATGAGGAGGAAACTGATGATGAAAGTACCATATTAAAAAATAATCATGTATTATTGCGTTTTTTTTTTTAAAAAAATCATTTGCAATTTGAAAAATAGAACTCGTATTTATGCATTACAGATTTTAAGATACAGACATTTTAAGAAAATAACAGTTTAATTATCTACATAATACTGAATTGTTTTAATTGCGCAGTATGAAAAATTAAAAATTATAATAGGACAAGGTAGAAGAATACATGAAAACAATAAATAGATTAAAAATCAAATGCAAAAATTAATCTAATTGCTGACATTCTAAAGAATAATGGACGAACGATACTATACAAAACACGATAAAAATATATTTTTTGTTTGGAAATTTCAATGCATTAGGCCCCATTCTTAATTTAAATATCAGCAAATACATTTAAATTTGAATTGGACAAAAAAAAAAAAAAACAGAAATTTTAAGTCATGGTAATAGATGTAGCACTAAATTAGTTAAAATGAAAGGAATCTACTTTCAAAAGTATAACATTTCTCATATAAAAAATGTCAGATCATAAAATAAAGAATCATATTGAATTAAAAAGAAAAATTAAAATATGTTTACAGTAAAGTAACATTTACAGGTGAAACAAAAATTGTAAAACTTTATGCGCTGGAAATTTCCAATTATTGTAATAAAATGTATTGTCATTGTAAAAGAGTATCACATACAAATCATTTTGCTATTAAAATCCGATAATTCCGCTGTAAATAATTAAATTAATTTATATAAAAAAGCAAAGATTTTTAAAATTATTTCTTTTTACTTTTAATTCAAGTAGTTTAAAGGGGGGAAAAGGGGAATTTTTTTTTAATGAAAGTTAATCAAATAAAGGCAATTGTATAGAGTTATATCAGTTTGGGAGGAAAAATCAAACTAAAATAAAAAATTTCAAGCAAAGTAAACAGATGTAGTTTGTTCTAAAAATTTATAAACTTTGTATACTTAAATAATATTAATTTTTTAATATGGTAAGTAAATGTGCAAAACATTTTTTCTCGAGAGTGGAGGAAATAAGAGATAAATGAGCTATTTAAGTTTTTATTCAATTGGATTCCAAAACTGCAACTTTTATCATTTTTAAATCACAAAACATTCAATATTTATTTTTTAAATTAAAGAACTCTTTATATATACCGTAAATATAAGATCTCAAAGATTATATATTTCATTGATTGCTTGAATTTCAAAAAAAGTAAAAGGTATTACTTTTATATACTATTACCTTATTCTAGAAAAAATGATTTCAATAAAAGTTCTCTTCCCTAAATGTAGACGTGAACAATGGATTTTAAATTATAATTCAAAATTCAAAAAAATACTTAAATTAAAGTTTATATTGCTTCATTATCCTTTTAACAGTAAATATGAAAATTTAGCAAATGAAATTTAAATTAAGAAAGGATTAATATTTTTGAATTTTATATTATTGGAAATTTCCTTTGATATTCAATGAATAGAGAAAAAACCTCAAGAAAATGACACAGTATACCGTCTCTTATTGAAAATCTGAATTAATGTATTTTGCAATATAAAATTAATACTTTCTATGGTGAAATGATTAAAGAATATTTTGTGTCAATGAGTAAGTTCTTATGGTTGAATGATTAACAAAATTTTTAATTAATGCTGAAAAAAATTAAATATTTTCATAAATATTTTAATCTTGGTATTACTTTAAAAATAAGTTTATTTTACTCAGTTAATTCTACAGAAAGTTGCATATTAACTGTGAGAAAATACTGTACGACGCAAGAGGGAGGAGAATTAACAATACTTATCATAAAATAATATTATAACAATTAATAATAATATTCCCAAATTTTTCTAAGTTATGCAGTTTTCCTAAGTTACGAAATAGACTCATGAGAACTACAGGGTGGAACTCAAGGCTTGAGTTTTATAAGCAATATTTTTGTCCCGTATATTTAATATAAATCACTGGAGAGATTTTTAGATACCATTTTTGCTTTATATGGCATAGTGGCATACTATAATCTTCTTAGATGTCTTATTTTTCCATGAATCACATTGCTTATTGAAGAACTTATTGTGCAGGGTTTAGTCTTAGTAACAGAAATATATGTTCAGAGGAAAAAGCAATTGGAGTCTGTTAATGCTAATTAGACATCTGAGTCAAATATTATCTCGGAACAGGTTTTCTCAGCTTTGAGAAGAAATAAAAAATTAGAAAGCCATACTAATTTAGGTTTTATAAAAGGAGGAAGTGTTATATCGATGACAAAAATAACATAACCTTCTTAGCAATTCATGTAACACAAATTTTACATGCCTATTTTTTAATCGAGTTATAACACGATTCCACATGAATTGAAAAACTGATTTTTTATTATTTTTAATCTTATATTATTTTTTTAGGATGAATTGTTTGATTGTCAACCACTTGTCTTATTAATAAGACACTTGTTTCAAATTAAGAATTCATGGAATCTCATTAATATACAAGTACAACAAATGGTTCTACAAACAGTGGTAACAATAACAAATGAAGCATACATTTTCACTTTATCTATATTGTATATTAAAATTTTTTAAAAAACATAAAGAGCTACCATTACTATTGTATACGAAAATATATGACAGACTATAAGAAAGATACATTCTTACTACAATTATCTTTAATTATATGTCAGATAATTGAACTTAATCTAAAGACTTTGACTGTTGTTATTAACTTAATGACTGATTGAAACTTTGTAGCATTATTTACAGTGATAAATTGAATATAAAAATAAAATAATTCATTTTATCACTAACTATACATTTGCTAAGTCAGTAAAAAATAAGTAAAGTATTGCCACTATTTCTTAAAAACACAACTATTTATGTACAAGGTATTTAATAGCTTCTAAGAGAATAACACATTCAATAACGTATTTATATTTTCGGTATTTCGATTAAATCTTTTGTATTAAATCTTGTTTAATCATGTTATTTTTTATTTACTTTGATTTCTTTCTGAATTGTGACATTCACGCAAAAAATACAAGATACAAAAGCATAAAAAATTAAAGTAAAGCTGAATAAATAGAAAAAAGAATACTCAAGTAAACAAGAATTATTTGATTAAATGCTAGTATTTCACAAATAAGCTTTTGCACCAAGTAAAAGCGAATCAATATTTGTTAATAGTTTTGTGAACACATACCTACACAGAAGTAATATAAATTATTTTTAAAAAGAAAATGCTATTAGAGGCCATATGTATTTCGTTTTATGTATATTATAATTTCTAATATTAATAAATATTATTAAATTTTTTATTAAATGTTGTAAATACTTCTTTTAATTATTTAAATCAATCAGAAAATTTATTAAACATACATCTTTATTTTGTAAATATATTTCACATATATATGAGTACTTAATATTTATATCAACTATATTGTATTTAAAAAATAAAAATAAATATGAAGTAAATTTCTTGGTTGATTTAAATAATGCTAAGTAACATTTCAAAAATTTAATATTCATATAAAAATGCAATGCAAATAATATTAATTGCTTCAAAATAATACAAATTACTCTTTAAGGAAAAATGCTTAGGATTTTCATCTAATTTAAAATTTTCCATTCAGTTAATGATTTTAAGGAAAAAACGTTATTTAAAATAAAATACAATTTGTCGTTTAATGATTAAAATGGTTTTGAAACAATTTAAGAAAATTCATTTATTTTTGTTTACTATTTCAATTGAGTTCTAATATATGAAAACAATGGTTTTATTAGTCAAAAATATAAATTAAATGTATCATTTTAAAAATATCTGTTTTCCTAAAAATTTATCCATCAAAACTATGTAAAATTAGTGTAAAAACATTATTTGACGAGATTATTTCTTTTTTAAGTGAGTCTAAAATTATTTTCTCGTTATTATTGAAACGTTGTAAAATATATATTGAAAAAATAGAAAGTGATATTACACGAGTAATTAAAATATTTTTACACGAAGTAAGCTAAAAATAAAATCACTATATAAATTACAATTACTCCTTTTCAGTAAAATCGTATAAAATGCAGAAAAAATAATACAAATTAAAAAATGTTATTCGCTTCCCGAAAATCAATAACAGCGTGTTTTTTGAAGTGATATAAATGAAGAAACGGAAATCGATATTGAAAGAATAAGAAAGTTGGAGATCAAATACAACGAATCAAATTATTTTCTCTGTTCTCCCGGAAGTAACACCATATTTATCAAAAATAACATAGTTCCTTAAAGAGAAAAAGAAATAAGCTGTAAAATAAAAACTTAAAAAGTATCATTCAGATTTTTTAATAGGCAATTTCTAAGGCATTGCTAAAAATGATGAACATTAAGGAAGTTTGAAACTTCGCATTTAAAGGAAAGATTGATTCTGTGTTACTATTAAAATAGATTACTTACACGTTTGTATGCAAAATGGTAGTTACATTTTTTAAAATAATTATTACAATATTTTTAAATTTGACTTCATATTTTTGAAATTGAATTTGTTATTCCAATATAGTTTTTACGAAACTGAAAACTGTTTAATATTAAATTGATATATAATAAAAATCATACGCAGCTATATTCATAAAATGCTAATATAAATTTATAATTTAAATTATATTTTTGAGTAAGAGTTATCTCAAATATAAAGTTGTATTTATATAAAGAGTTTTTTTTAGAAAATTTAACTCAATTGTTCCATTAGTTTAAAGTTCAGTATACCAATTAAGATTAATTCATAATTATAATACAAATTTCTTTCATTTACAAAAGCAAAGAAAACATTATAAAAAGCATAAAATAAAATACATAATTTAAATAGAAATTTCTTTATGCACAAATTATTATTAATAATAATTAATATATTTTCACAATGTTTAAAAGAGATTAGGATTCATAACTATATATTTGCTAATATAGAGCTGGAAAACAATTTTTTAAAGTACTATTTTAAATCGAACAAATATTAAAATAATAGAATAATTAAATTTTTATTATTTAATTATTTTAATATTTGTTCAATTTAAAATAGTACTTTAAAAATTATTTTCCAGCTCTATATTTCTATGTCATAAAATTATTAAAATAATTAAATTTTTATTTAAGTATTTTATGAGATATAAATTCAATTTTTAAATCGAAATATTAAAAACAGTTTTATTTTTGAAAAAAACATCAAGTGACAAAGGTGATAGAGAATGACTGCATCATTTTAAGCAAGAAGTTATCTGAAGTGATAATTTCTATCTGTGAATTGTTATTCACATTAAAAATTGAATACATAACTGTAGTTCATACGAATAGGAAAATTTAATTTTTCTTTTGTGATTTTTTTTATTAAAAATGAAGTTAGGTATTTAAAGTTGTACATAAAAAATTTTCTCCTTCCTGAAAAAAATCATTTGAGAAATATCCTGATCATTTGTTATTTAAATATTGAAGATTAAAGTTATATTTCCAAAATTTATTTTTATTTAGTATATTTTAATTTAAATATTTTCTATATAAATAGACGGAGCCTTTTAGCTTCACAAAGAACATTTGTTTAAATAGCAAAATTGGAACGAAGAATACTAAATGAAATGTCTGGTTTCACACATATGAGGAATATTTTATTTCTTTCAATAAAAATAATCAATTTGATATGAACTCTCAAAATCATTACATTGGAAAAGTCATTTTATATTACTTTTACGCAATATGATGCAAATAACTTTGAAATTTAGAGAAGGTAGTATTTATATTATATCAGATAAAAAATAAATAATCGAATTAAGCTGAAAAGTAATTATCCAACTTCGACTTTATAGTACACAAATATTGATGATGATATTTTAAATATATCCTTAATCAAATATATTTGTAAAGAAAAAAGATTTAAACCTATATTTAAGTGATTATATGTGCGAGACTAAATGGAAAAAATTACAAAAGGGAAAAATTGCATGAACTACTTGCTTTGAAATCTGAGGTAACAACTAATATTATTTCTATAACGCAAACAATTTTCTAAAATGTGGATTTTTTAATTTTTTTTAATGTAATTGAATGAAAAACTGCATTTTGCATTTCTTTTTGTTGAAAAGCATTTATCAATTAATTTTGTTTTAGTTTTTAATACTTTAACAAAAAAGTTCAAATTTATATATAAAATAATCAGTAAATAATATATATTTAGTAATTGAGATTCAACATTAAAAATAAGTACATTTTTATGTAAAGATACCTGAAATATTTTATTTTCATTCAAATCATCATCTAATCACCATTTTTCAGAAATATCATCGGAAAAAAATCCCACTTTACTCTAAAAACTATTTCCGGTGCATAATATTTTCCATAAATACCAAGGCTTGAATTATTTGAATTTATCTATAATCTATTATTGTATCCATCGATTATTTTATCTTTATTTAAATTTATTCACTTAAAAGGTAATCAATGCAAACTCACAAAACACAAATAAATACCTCAACTTTCTTTTTAATTCTAATTTGAAACTTTAAAAGTACACTAAGATCAATAAACAAGAGCTTAACACTTCAGTGAATTAGCTGATATAAACGTATCTAACGAATTTAAAACATTTTAAGCGATTTTTACTCTTTATTTCTAAAGCAAAAGATTTACACGCCGCTTTCTTTTAAAATACCATAACATAAAAATCAATTAAATACGTAATGAATAGACTAGAATCCAACTCTTTTGGAGTGATGCCACATGGAAGGTCAAAGTCCTTAAAGCTAAATAATTTATTTGTTAGGTAGAGAAATAGGGAACTAAGACTACCAAATGAGGTGATTCAGGCCAAGGATGGTGACGATAGTTCCTAATATAAACACCAGTCTCAAAACAAATATAGCAGGTTTATGTATTAGTTTTTACAATGTGATTATTTTGATAAAAAAAAGTAAATTGAAGATAATGAATGTATATATTGCATTTCTGATTAATTTTATAGTTAAATAGATTATTATATGTTTTTTATTAACAATTTTATTTGATTTAAAATTAAGAACTTTTACGTAAGAATAAGTGATTACTTCAGCTAATTATCTCAGTTCTTAAGCTTCCATTATTAAAATAAATAAAAAATAAACGTAAGGAATAAAAAACTTTCCAAATTGCTTGATCTAGCTCATTATGCTTTATTTTCCATTCCATCCTTACAAATTACTTATTTCACATATTCTTGAAATATATTTCTTAGTTACAATGTGAGTGAACTAGTTAAATTTTATTAAATAAAGCAGTACTTTTATAAGTTTAAAAATGGCAAAAAATAAATATAGCAGTATTAAGATAATATATGATTATTTATTTGCTAAATTGTATAATTTATTTACTTCGGGAATTTCAAGCGAAAATAGTTTTGGGAATTAAGAAAGAGAAACATTCCCTTTTTTTTTTTTCAAAAATTAAACAATGTTTTGTAAGGTTTCTCAGTCTGGGCAGTAAAAATACTTTTTTATTTCATACTCGGTCTCATTTTTATTCACATCATTCAGTATGCTTAAAATTATTTGCAGTTTCGTTTACAAATATTGTTCATTAATTTACATAAAAGCGTACTAAAATATCAACTACAATGTGTATAGTAGATTTCGTTTTTCAATCCCATGCAAACATCAAATATAAAATAGAGTGATTTTAATAAGAGTAACGAAGACAATCATAAGTCTGTATTACAAATATCAAAATCTTTCTATTTGACAGTCAAATCTATACTGCTATATTATACTGAATATCACCTTGTAATTAATTCTTGTATAGACTTTGTGTATCATTAAATCGTATCTAAATTCTATATCTTATCCAATCTATAAATAAAATATATAATAATAAATATATTTGAAGAATATTTGCTTTAATATTTAAATATCTAAGTAGGCTAATATTTATAGTATAATTATTATTATTCGTCAAAAGTGTTTGTAAAATTGTAATTATTTGTAGTAAACAAAATTAAGAATGGAATGTCTGAAAAAATTATATTAGACCAAATTTTATTAATTATTATTTGAACATTTCTAGGTAAGATGATAATACACATCGTAACTGATCCAAGTACACTTAAAAAACATTATTTTGAAAGTTATTTAAGCAAATCAAGATAAAAGCAAGAATATATCCTGTTTTATGATTAAACTAAAATAGTAAATATAAAAAACAAAGATCAGATAATTACTCTTAAATCACTATAATTTATTATGAAAAAAGGAAGAAATTTTAGAGCTTTATTAAAATAAACTGATATTAATATAATAAAAATCACATAAATTCAAGGAAGTACAACCGGTCCCTAACTAACAAACAATTTACTGTAACGACAAAGTTTATAATTAATTATCTTAATGACATATTTATTCAACATTAGCTCAGTAATTATTTTGATCAATGAATAGAAAAATTGGGAGTAAAGATAAATCTTAAGTGTAATATTAATGTCTCTGCATCACATGGTGGGCTATGAAAATGTAAGTTTTCATGGTATGAAATATAAATTTATTATCATAAATAACTTTATACAGAAAAATTGTTTTTATTTTCATATATATTTAACTAACAATAATATCAATAACAGAGAGTGTACAGGAAATCTTTTAAAGTTATTGAAAAATAAATCATATATGATTCAAGGTAGTACTTGAAGAAGAATTAATTCAACAAAAACTTCCATACCGACAACTATGTAAGAGATATTGCCGTTGTTTTGTTAGATTGTATGCTATTCAGATTTATAGAAAAAATAGTTTCAATTTATAGAATTATCTATTAATGAAAATAAAATTGAACTTAATGGAAAATGGAAAAAAATGTATAAAGTTGTGTTGGAAGACCATAGCTTTGTTTTTCGTAAAATATTCAGATTGCGAAATACCATATTTTATTTACTTCTAAATTAAGCAAATACCTATAATAATTATTAATTATTTGAATAAATAAAATTAATTATATGCTGAGCAAAATGCAATTTATTAATGATGCTTGGTAAAATTATGAGAAATTAACAATCACAAAAAATATAGTTCAAAAAATAATAATATGCTTAGTGAAATAGCATTGCATCACATTTAAAACATTAAAAAACATCACATTAAAAAAAGCGGGAGCGCAAGAATACTGATAAAATAAATGTGTCAGAAAAGAAACTTTTTTTTATGATTTTTATACGTAAATAAATTCATTTGTGTCCAATCATTGGAATTAAAATTTTAATTTTGTCATTTTGTAAAGAATTTTTATATATTTTCAAAAATACCTCTGAAAATTATTTAAAAAGATATTTTATTGTAATTTTATATTGCTTAATTATTTGATATAAATTAAATTCCAGTTGTTATTTTAAATATAGTTTTAAGATTATATCGTCCAATCGCAATATTTTAAATCATTACATGAAATTGAAAGAATAGAAAACAAAATATTAAAAATCATAGGGCATCAAATTTATTAATCTTTATAATATTTATAATCTATAGTTTATTGAAATCCATTCAGATACCTTAAATAACAAATAAAAATATTAGCAATAAATAAAAATCTTAACTTCTGGGCTATCAGTCCAAAACCTGGCAAAGGCTGCTTTTTAAAAAAAGATATTTTTAGAGATATATTTCTGAATAACGCATCTATTTAAAGAAAAAGCGAAGCGACAAGATAAATAAAAAACTGAAAACGTGGTTAAAGTGGGCGAAAGAAAGAGGAGAAGCCCTGAGAAACTTTCTACTAGTCGGGAAAAGATGAAAAAAATGGAACTTTTCTGACCGGAAACAAGACCGTTTTCTTAACTCTTTTCCTAACAGTATCTAAGCATACACCTAAGAAATGGGTTAGTTTAAAAAAATATTACTGTTTTCCCAAGAGTTCAACGCACAGAAAGGGAAGTTGGACTAATGTCATCAGCCTTTCGTAACGGCAGCTGGTAAACCTAAAGGCTTCCGATCCTCGCAGAAAGCTGTACAGAAAGGCTTGAGTGATAGAAAAAAAGGGGTAAGGATTGCTAAAAAAATGACGCGAAGCCACGGAGCAAAGGGGTAAGCGTTCACTGAACTTGCTTCCACGACCTAGAAGAATAGCGCGTAGCAGTAGAAAGGCAGGGCAAAAAGGGAAATGCCACCGAACTTTTTAACTGCTTTCCCTCATTTTCCAGCATTTTTGAACACCTGTCAAAGGTATTAAAGGGTGAAGACCCCAAAATCAAATATGACAGCAGTTTGCATTGTTTTAGCAATTAAGAACTACTTTCTTATATATATATATACCTGATTCGTATTCACTATCGATAATTAATCATAAAAGCAAACAGAAACTCATTTTTAATGCATATATGAGAGTTAAAAATAATTCTCAGCAAGAATGAGGGAAACAGTGTATGAAATTTTTTTTAAACGTTAAATTCATTCTTAGTAGATATAATTATTTAAAAACAAAAGCTAAAATCTAACCTTTAAATTTATCATCTTATAAGTTGTTCCAATTATTTCATTTTCATTCTCACAACAACAACAATAAATAATCTCACTGAAAATTTGTGGTGGTAGTAGTTCTTTTTTCTTTTGATAGATACAAGTGACTATTTAAAAATATTTAAAAGAAAAATTATTTAAATTTTGTTTTTAATATTAAATAGCTATGTATGTGCCAGTGGCAAAAAATTTGATTAATAACTAAAAATATAATTTTAAAAACCGTAAACTCTTATTTAAGAAAAACTAATTATTATGAAGATTAAAATACATATATTTTATTTAAGTAAACGTTTTTTTATCACAACATTTTAAGGCACTCATTAATTGGAAGTTTGATAAAAAATAAACACAAAATTTTTTAATTAAAACCTTCAAACTAAATAATTTAAAATTTTACGATGTTTCTTTTACAGTTAAAAAGTGTACTTCAAAACTTTTGGAAGTATGGATTGATACATGAAATTTATCTCTTTCAGTATAAAATGTTAGAAATTTGACCCATTCACTTTGCTAAAAATTTTAAAATTAAATTTACATGAAATATATTTGAAAACAAAAAATAATTTGTTAACTATTAAATTCATAGTTTTTATTTTTATTATCATATTTATTTTGCAGGAAATTTTTCTTGCTTCACTAATATTTTTGCAATTTTCGAATATTTCAACCGAATTTCTTTCTTTTTCTATTAAAAGCCAAGCAAGTTATACTTACGATTTTAAAATCAATTTCAAAATAATTCACAAATTAATAAATTATAATGTTTATAAGATTGGACTTTATAAAATAATTTTCAGTTAACTTTCAAAATATAAATATTTACGGATTTTAATCATCGATATTATTTTTAGCATTTGCAAATTAATCTCATGCATACATACATGAGTAAAAATATCCAGGCTTATTTATATCTCATGTAATGAGTTGCTCATAAGTTACATTGATATTGATCACTTCCATGTTAAGCACAAGTGCGCGTTTAGAATGTAAAGCCTTTTGTTGTTATCATGGATTTATTCCTTATTCTAATATAGTTTAAGCCCTGTAAAAATAAATTTAAAAAATCAGATAAAATTGATTTTTAATTATTTTTATTTTAAAAAAGTTTAATTCACATTTTTACTTTAAGAGCTATTGCAATGTAATATTCCCAATGTAAGCTCTGAAAATATGAAACTGTGTTTAAAATTCATAAGAGAAGAGCTAAATTTTGACGAATAAAAAATATAAATGTAAATAAAAATATTTCTTCCATTTTGCAGAGAATAATGAACACTATACACATAAAAAATTTAAATATTAAAAGGGGAATTAGAAAATAATTTTAAATAGCTTACATTTTCAAAATATAATTCAAAAATATTTTTAATTGTTCTTCATACTGCAAGAATGCAAAAACAAGTTTAATTTTTACAGTTAATGAAAATGATTATACTATATGAAGGATTAGTTAAATAAATTTAACCATTATTTTAATTTTGAAAAGTTATTTTATAAGACATATAATTATAGAGAATAAAAAATTTCTAAATAAATACATTTGGTTTCTGTTTTGAAACAATTATTTTCTATTTTGAAATTATTAATATTATTATAATCTTGTATTCTTACAATAAAGAATTTTTTATTGCAAGAATACAATTGAAAATTGAAATGTAGTTTTATATGTCTAATATAAACAAAGAGTTTTCAATTTGTATTAAATGTTTGTAAAATATACAAAAAATTAATGTTTTGGTATGCAAAATATTATACAAAAACTTTATTTAACTTTTTTTGTAATTTGCTTGTTTTAGAGTCACATTTATATGCTTACAGAGTATAAGAAGTATGTAACTGAAACGATAACTGTTTTTCAATTTAAAAAATAAAAGTTAGATAATACGTATGTAGTTAAAATATTTTAAATTTACTTTTCTTCATTAATTTCATTAAAAAATAATGAAATAGATATTTAGAAACTGAATCTTATGTAAATGTTTCTTCATCAAAACCCCAGATTACACTCTTTATATTTTGTCATTAACTCCTAGTTTCATTAAAGAATTTTGAATGAAATATTCACATTCTCAAAAAATAAATAAAGAAGAAAGAAATAAGAATAAATCGATAAGAAAACTTTAAAAAATACCATATTTTAAATAGCATATTTTGAAGATACACATCAGTCATTCAAATCTAAAGAAATTATCATGTACTAATGTTAAAAATAAAGAATAGTTATTTGAGCGAAAAAAAATGTTTCCGAAGACAAAGAGCAAATCGTCAGAAAATATTCTACACACCCCTTTCCGGAATGACCAAAGGCCATCTGTTGTCTTATCAGACAGATGGCAGTGCTACGAGCAAAAAACACATTACATTTCTTCATTACGTAGTACTCAACAAATTGTAATAAAGAAAATTAAAAGAAAAATTTTGGGTCACGCATTATATTTTCAACGGTAACCAATGTATAAGATTAACTTGTAAGAATATCTTATGTATAAGAAAATTTTCATCCTCTAAATATTATGTAGTAGTATTATAATTCTATAGTTAAAATTTTTTATTCTACTTAAGTTGAACAGTACGTGTTGCTTCATAACAAATAATCAGTCATTGAATGAATAGGTATTTCAGGGATATTTTACAAATCTATGTTGCAATTATCATTTTGTTTATTCTGAAAAAAATATTTTTGAGCAAAAAGCTTATTTTCGAAAGAAAAAAAAAACATGTACTTTGCTAATGATGAGGCCAGTAACTAAGAAATTGTCTTTGTTTTAGGCGAATAAAGGGTTAATCTTCTAGTAAGAGGAATGCTCTGATTTAATTTTCATTTTTAAAAACATATCTAACCTACTTTTAACATTTTAGGAAGTAATATTCCAGCATGTAGTAACATGAGGCTTGTTTTACATTTTCTATATATTTGAAGAGTATGTAATAAAAGAGAAGAAAGTTGAGTATTGTTTCCTCGCCAAAATCATATCCTCTTAGAAGGACAAGATCTGGATTCTTGTATATTTATACCTCTCTACAACTATTAAAAAATCATTTAAAATGTATAGTGACCGCGAAGATGAGTCAAAATATACTTAATAGTTTTAAAGATTTACGTGAAATTAAATAATAGTTATTCTGTTTTTTTCATGTGTTTTTGTTTCTATTAAGTTTTGATGTTATTTAATTTATAGAATTGTAGTAATTCTTCACAAGAATGAGCTTCTCACTTGATAAAATTGATTTTCTTGTGCATTTTGCGTAATTTATCCCCTAAGGTAGTTATGAAAATACGATGGGTATTATCTATGTTACAAATAGGACCAAAAAAATTTCATGGATTTCAACTAGGTATAAGAACTTGTTACGTTTTTCTTTCATAGCCTAGTATTGCTGTGCACAGCTTAGGGTTATACGTAAGTATAAGAATACTGAAAAAAATAATTATTTAATACTAAAAAAACTAAAGAGTTTGCAATTTATGTATCAAAATTGTTATTTAAAATGTTTTGCTTAGATTAATCTCGAAAATTCTTACCATAAATTTCTTCAATAACTCTCAAATGCAATTTATTTTTAATAAGTGTTTTTTAAAGTGCAAGAATACAGTTGATTTCTATTTTATTCGTTACCTAGATAATAAACCATAGCGAACTTGTGAGAATATATACTTTGTATAAATTAGTTTGATGGAAAAAATTATGATTTTTATCTTAATCTTGATACATAAATTATTGTTTTAATATATTTAAGAATGGCATTGAAATTATTTATAAAGTGAAATAATAATATCATTATTTAAAAGGTATTAATTTTTAACTAAAGAGTGAAAATTACTCTTTATTAAAAAGCAAATTAATTGTGTTACTTAAAATTAATCGCAAAAATTCTTAACATAATTTTTTCAAAATTTTTTCAAAGTACACAGTTAATCCTTATTTTTTGTCAGCTGGTTAATGAAATAATAAATTATATATACTGCAAAGAATACTTGAAGCAAATATATTGTTTATATTTTTATACAAATATATTATTTGGATCCAAATTTAAGTCACAAGATAAATAATGAATTATTTCTTTCTTATAGAAGCCCATTCTTATAGAACAATGGTAAGGATGAGCTATCCATCTGAAGATAAAATTTTTGTAAGCTTTTAATTCTAAAAAAATTTCTAATTAAAAACTATTTTTAAATGATTCATTACATATCTTATTACATAGTATTTGAAATTTTCTTTTTGAGTATTTATTCATGTAAGAGTATTTGATTCAATAATGAATTCTAATCAATTGGATAAAGATTATATTCTTTTCTCGTAGCAATAAATTAAAATATCACAATATTAAAATTGCATTTTTTATTTCCAGAAAACTAAATAACAACTGAATTGTTTTCGTAAAAATGTATTAAAAATGTATAATTTTATATCGATAATATATTTCAAAACTTAAAATATTTAGTTAATGTTTTATAAGATTAAGATGGATTTTAAACATTTAAGAAAGAATTTTCGATAAAATAATATTAATGATTTCATTTTACTTCTAAAATTTACACCCAGTAGAATAAATTTGATTTACAATAAAAATAAATTGACATTTTGAAATTTAATTGACACTTGGAAATATTTATTTTAAATGTTTAATTTATCTGGCCTTTTTAAAGCAATTCAATACTTTATAAGAAAAATACGTTGACAGTATTTCAATATAATATTTTTAATAAATGATGAAAAAGGTACAATTTAAAATTGACTTCTTATCATAGTAAAATTTCAATAAATAAACATCAAATCTTTGTTGATATTATAAAGATTAATTTTTTAAAAATCATGAATGAAAATCGAATAAGTAATATATTCCTGATGATCATTATATAAATGAATAGATTAAATGTAAATTATAAGACGCATTTAATTTAATACATTAAAAATGTAAACTCAGTCATGGTGCAATTATATAAAGATTTATTTATTGCACAACTTTGTTTTCATATTTATGTAAAAATATTTAAGTGTAAAATAAAAAATCAATAATCATTTTAATCCCTTTGCTAATCGCATAAATTTGAATTTTACGTTTAAGAGATAGCTAATTTTTATTCGATTTCCTTTTTTTTATTTTTCTGCAATAATAAAGAAATTTTATTTGAAAAATTAAAATGAAACTAGAAAGAAAAAATAAGATAGTGAGCGTTTTTATATATTAACGAAAACCTATTATGTCTCAACTATATATATATATATATATATATATATATATATATATATATATATATATATATATATATATATATATATATATATATATATATATATATATATATATATATATATATATTAAAATAATATTTATTTATAAATTATAGTTTTCTTTAAAATAAGAAATTAAATTTACTCTTACAAGTGTCTTAAATTAATATATTGAGATAAACACTTTGAACTGAGTTTTTTTTTCTGATTTTTAATCATGAATTACAATAGAAAAATATTTTGATATTGATGCTTATATAAGATTGTCATGCATTAATTAAATATATTCTTTATGCAACTGAAATACGAAAATATTCATATATTTTAATTTGTTAAAGGAATAAATTTTTTCATAAATCAGATGCCTTCCGAGAGTTATATTGAAATGTTAAATTGCATTTGACTGAATATTTTTCACGGTATATTACGTAGGTATTAGATGTTGTTACTGTATGACAATATTACAGTATAGACAGAAAATTTTGCTTGAATAAAAGATTTAAAATTTGAAATAAATTTAGATAATTTTTTATAACACCTTATGTTTCTCAAATTTGTACTACAACTTTAATCAGAGTTTTAGGAAAAATTACTTTTCACAACTTTAAGAATCAATAATTTTAATATCGCTGAATATATTGATAATATTTATTAGCTAAATTAAATTCTCAGAATGGTGAAGTATAATCATGACAGAGGTTAACCAATATCAAAATTAACTACAAATCTAAATTTCTTTAAAGATTAATTTATTTAATTATACTTTGTTTAGAATATTAATTTTGAAAGCATGCTTGAGCAAGCAACATGCATAAAGCAGTTTCAAGTTTCAGGCAGCATTCGTCATTCATGCATTTTGGCAACTTTCCAAGCTAAAACTGCTTTATCATGCGAGCATAAACACTTACTTGTACCATTAGCATTTCTTGAGAGAATCCTATTGTTTACAGAAGTTCCAGTTGCCCCTACAGATGCTTGTAGACCACTAGGCCCTGGACTTGGCCCATGACCAGGCGCAGGGCCCGGCCCTGAGCCTGATCCACTCTCAGATGTTACAGGTACAGGACAAGTATTAATGAACTCCCGAACTGGTTGGTCCATAGACAAATCAATATATATTTCTGCAAAGAGCAATAGCTATGCGTCATTTAATTACTCCATTTACAAAAATTAAAAACTGCATCACTGGGACAAAAAATAATTGTAAATTGGTCAAACTAAAATAACACGCATAAAATATTACTTCAAATTGTGTTAGTTTTAAACTTGTCCTGTACCACCCATGAAACAAACTGCTAAATTGGATGATATTCAGTAGTTCGTACAAAATAGGCAAAATTTTAAATATTGGTTATTTAAAATTTAAATTCTAAAATTATAATGTTTTGCAATAATTTTTAAGCTTTTATGAAAAAGTTATCAGTCATCTCTTCATTTGAATTTTGACATTTTCCTCCAAAGTATTAAAAGCAAATTTCTAAATTATTTAGATTAAAAATCATTATTTTAGTACTTCAAGTAATATATTACGAAATAAATCCTAAGAAAACTAATAAATATTTTCTCGTAATAAAATATTTAATACAAACAAATCATTTGTGCATTACACTTTTAATTTATATATATTAATTTTCTTTGACAATGCCATAATAATAATTAGATATTTTAAATTTAGAGCTATATTCCAAAGAATAACTACAACAAAGATTAGTAAAGTATAAACTTTTGTTTCTAAGTGAATTTAATTTCAAATATAATTTGGCGTGCTTATATACCTCCTTTAAGTTCATAAGAAATAAATCCATATATGATATACATGTCCTTTGTACAAGTATGTTTAATTAATTCAAAAATTATTCTAATTCAAAACTCAAGCAATCCTTTATTATATTGGAACTGAACTTTCACTGTTCATATTTTATTAGAATAAACAAAAAAAAAATGTGACGTGTTTCACATTTGTTGAATCATTTAATTGTGCAGTTGTGCACACTATATAAGGAAGTACATAATTGATATTCAGTGTTTAAAATGAAATATGAAAAGTTAGCTTCAGTAGAGGAATATATTTACAAATGAATTTAAGATTTACTACAAAAGATACGATAGATACAAAATATGATATATTTGAAACTACGGTGCATTTAAGCTAAAAGTAAATATGTGACATGAAGCTATTGATATAAAAACAGTATTTATAAAAAGAATGCATAAGAAAGCAATCAGATCAATCGATTAATTTTCCTTAAATGAAATAATAATTTTCCAAGTGAGTGTATTTTATATTAAAAAAAACTCGTACATACAACAAATACACGTGAAAAAATTTCTTAGTAAATTCTTATAAGATTTTGCTGAAGATTTTAAAGCAAACTAACATTATTCTCTGACTGAAACTATGTTAAGGAAACAATGAGTCATCGTTGCATCACACACAACACACACAATTCAGAAAAATTAGTTTAATTTTTTTTCAGAAACGATACGTAATGAAAACATCTCACACATAATTATTATGTTCTTTAAAAAATAACTGTATTATATCACGATATTTGCCCGTAACTTTAAACCGTTGATTTACTATGGCTTTAGATCTCTGATTTAATTATTTTCTTATATTTATGAAAAAATAATTTTAAAAGAACAGTTCAATTTTCTAAAAGATAATATTTTTCCTTGAAAAAATATTAATTAATCTAAAGTATGGTTGCGTGTAGCTTACGATTAAAAATGATTGTAGTATGGGGAAAAATTTGCAAAAATTCATAAATATAATTTTGATAACAAATGCATGCTTAAAAGATAGTAATTTGAATGGTATTTGAATCTGGTATATCTCTACATTAAGAAAGACATCTCTGTGATATTTTTATTGGAAACTTTAAATCATTATATTTTTAAAAAATTTAATGTTTTGCTTAATGTTACAATAATGTTGCAAGTTCTGTATCACAATTAGAAATTAAGTCACTAGTGTGGAGTCTTAAAATTCATAAGGGCTTAAGTTCCAATTTCCACTTTAATGCAAATAATCTCGTCTTTAGTTACAGATTAGAGCTAATACATTATCCAATTATCTTTTATTAGGGTTAACGTGTATTTTACTTTAGGAAGAAAAAGTGAATGTATTTTATATCTTTTATCAAAGACAGTTATGATAGCTAAAGTATATTTTAAAGTTTTACTTTTTTGAAAAAAGAAAATTTGGGCTAAATTTGAGAAGACATTTTCTGTCTATCATTAATTTTTGATAATTTTTATTGCATGTGATATAAGATTGTCACTAGATAATATCTTATTATCTGCATGGATTTGGAGATATTAAAAAGTAGTCGATTAACGTTTCAATATTATTGTCTTATATTAACATGAGTAATTTTATAATATAGTCAACATGAATCACATATTTTTTAAAAATTAAATAAAAATTGATTTTTAATCTAATTAATGAAAATTAGTTTTTTAGTCTACATTCAATATTAGTCATACATTTTTTAAAAATTAGTTTATATAAATTCATATTAAAAGGCGCTTGACGAAAATTATAAAAAAATTAAGTTAATTTTTGTAAACTCTAAAATACAAAAACTAATTTTATCTCTTTTGCATCAACTGTAATTTCTTTGTAGGATAACTATTTAAAATATTTAGTGAAATATGTTTCATTGGAAAATCAATATAATATTAATATAATTAAATGGTATATTAAAAAATATTTAAAAATTTATTGCTGATTTTTCAAGTGGTTTTCTTAATGTTCGATTAATTTCTGAGTTGAAGGTCTAACATTGGTTAAATAAATGAAAAAATATGACTTGTCAAAATAAATTTACTCAATATCACACTAAAATCAATGTTTTATATTTAAACATAACTTATAAACATAAAAAAATAAACTGCAATGTTAACCAAAATTAAAAAATTAAATTTTATGATTTTTTTAATTTGTAAACATCTTAAAAACTTTATAAAAAAAGGTAAATAAATTCTACTTAAGAAAATTCATTATTTAGTAAGGGCTTTTATTTAAGTAATAAATGTGTCACATCTATCAAACGTTAAATCAAAATGTGTTTGAGCTATTGAATAAAATATAGTTAATATTAAGAGATACATTTTATTCACTACATGAAAAAAAGTTTATTATGTATAGAAAGAATTCTATATTCATAATTTTGTTGCTGAAATGTGAAATTATTCTAGTGGCTGAGAATTAGAAATAAAAAATAATATTATATTATACTTTACACTTAATATAAAATACTTCTATTTTCAAAATTTAAAGATGTACTTAATTGAAAACTTATTATCTCAATAAATCATTTTTATTAATTTGAAGTTAGCAGTTAACAAGCTTTGCTGAGAAATATAAAATCAAAATCAGCTTTCTAGAATTAATTCGATATAAATGGTATAGGTAATATATAATTTAATTTTAAGTTTAAATTAATGTAATGTATCAAAATGTTCTAACAATAGCAAGGGCAAATGTTTCATATTTTTTTAGTGTGTAACAAGTAAATTATAAAATAAAAATATAAGAATAACATTTTAAATGATATAATAATAAGCAATGTTAACTTGTAAATAAAATTAGAAGTTGACAATATAACTATAACTGAAATATTAAAATTTCCTCAAAGGGCACAAAATAATATTTCCTATAGAGGTATTCGGTATAATGAGAGGGAAAAAAATTATCGCATTTAAGAAAAAAATGAAAACAAAATGAAAGGTTACAAATTAATAAAGAATTACAAAGATGTAATTAAATTTTAATTAAAGATGTATTTGGCACAAGTTTTTAAAATTTAGTGCATAAGTTCTCTAATTTATAAAATTTTCATAAAATTTCCGTCTGTTCATATTTTAATACTTTTTACGCACTTTTTAATAATTTTATTTACATCTTAAAAATTAGGGTTAACGTGTGTAAGAATAATTAAAATTATAAGTCAATATTTTCCAATATTTTAGAGTCTTATTAAAATAGTATTTTAATAATCTATTGAAGGTTATAAATTGCATTCAATTATCTACTTTCAATATAAAACAAAAAATAGGCTAAAGACAAAATTTAGCTTGAATTTTTCTTTAATTCTGTTGAGGTATACATAATATATATATATATATATATATATATATATATATATATATATATATATATATATATATATATATATATATATATATTATTATTATTATTATTATAGAGATTAAATATATATCAAATCCTGTTTCTATATTTCTTTAATAAATTGATTTACTTTTTTGTGATATAATTATTTGAAGAATTTTTAATTAAAGACCTAATATTTAAAAAATAAAAAAGAGTTTGAAGAATTTAGTTAGGATCATAATCATAAAAATAAACCATATATTTGAAATATCTGAAAATGGTAAATACAAAGAAATTAATGAATTAAATAAATTAATCAATAATTTTAAAATTAAAAACTATTTCTTAAAATTTGTTGTTTTAACTTATTCAATATTGAAGGTTTATTTTAAAAATAAAGGCAAATTTAACGCATTAACAGGGTGTATAATTAATTATTTCATTTACTTGATAAATCTGATTACAAAAAATTTGATTGCAATTTTTACTTTTTTAATATGATTAATGAAATATTTATCATCAAAACTAATTACACTAAGATTGCAATTAGTTTTAGGAAATATATCGATTTTTCATTTACTAATAATTAATTTTATCAAGTAATATTACAAAATGATTTAGATGACAGAATCAATATAACAGTATATTAAACTGAAATATAGAGAAGAAGAAAGCGAAGAAATAATAATAAAGCAATATAAAAAATCTTTAACATACACAAATTTTTATTGTTTAAGCAATCTTTAATTAATATTTTAATTTCGGAACAATTTTCATTCATAGAAATAAAAAACAAAATTCACTTTTAATAACGATTTAATTTTATTTAATTACAAATGTGCTCTTTTATGATTTTTAAAAGTGAAAGTATTTACAAAGAAGGAAAAAATACTCAAGTCTTCATTTGAATTTTAAAAATTTTTAAAAAAACATACAATTAGAGATAATTCTCTAATTGCATGTTTTTTAAAATTTTTCTCTCAAACTCTATTTTGTTTCTAGGTTAATAAATTTTAATATGATTATTTATAATAAAATAAATTTGATAATTAGATATTATTTTGAAGTATTAAGTTCTATTATTACTTTTAAAGCAAATTATATTTGATAAAAATTAAATCTAAATTCTAGAATATTTACAATGTACGAAATATAAGTGGAAAATTGTTTTTCGAAGAAATTTTATGGAATTTTATATTATGGCGTAGTGCTTAGAAAACGAATGCCAGTAATCGCCCTAAATTCATAAAAAATACAAATATAAATTGGTTTAAAATACTTTGTTGAAGTTTAAGATCTCAACCCCTTAAAATTTAATAATCAATGAATCGGTTTTTCAATAAATAAGTGAATCCATCCATAGATTTAATTTTGATTCCTTTTCGTTGAAATATACTTGTATTTATTATTTACATTGTAAAAATGCAAAAATTTACTCAACATAAAAATTATAATGAAGCAATTAGAATGTAGCCTGTATCCTATAGATTAGCAAAATTAATTTAATACTATCAATGACTCCAACACACTTCATAAGGACGAGAAATAAATGAAAGTTTTTGAAGGGCGGGAGAGAATGTAAATTAATTTTCCAAACGTACATGCTCTTTGAAAGCAAAATGTGATTAAATTCTATGTTACCATATTATTGTATCCGAAGTTATAAACAAACAACTAGTTTATTCGTGTGTAATTAATTTTTAATCTTTATATATTTTGTTTCCGTAGGTATGTGTATGAAAAGTTTTCGTGTAATAATAATTTCATACTAGACAATTTTCTAATTAATTCAAGGGGATTAATAAACTTTTATTAAAAGAATATGATGTTAGAAGAAAAATATTAAAAGTTATAACTAATTGGTTATTTAAATATATAAAAATATTTTATTTACAGTGGTTAGTTATACATCAGTTGTGTAATATTAAATTAATTGTATTAGTGTATATACGTTAAGAAAGCTTTTTATGACCTTGCACTAAAATAACATTTACGCAATAAATATAAAACTAAAAATTCAAACTCATAGCATGCAATTAATATTATTAAAACGTTATTATATTGAAAATTGGTTATACAAGTTCATCAAATTCAGGAGATCAAATAAAGTAAGTATATTAGTGAAGTAACGCTTAAAAGCTAAAAGTCTTATAGCTTTTATTTCACATGCTATGCATAGCGATGAAAAAACTTACTATTGACAAATATGAAAATTTTGTAGTCCAAAGATTTGAAATATTGAGAATTAAGTAAAAAATAATGTAAATATTTTGAAAAATAATAAATTAATTTTTTTTAAGTTAGTGATTTGAATAATCTTAATAAAAATTGTAGCTATAAGAATAGGAATAAAATGTAGAACAAATTAACATACTTAAATATATAAATTTTTATGCATTGATTTTTTTAGATATGTAAATGATGACTGTGTCATGTAAGTTGAGTTAAATAACATAAAGTGAATAATTTAACTTTATTTACATGGCAGTCATCTCTCATCCTATAGCATTACAAATATTGATGCAATTTTTTGCATTTAATTACTTCTATTTTTATTAAACTAAAATAATAGATTTTCATTTGCAATTTATAATGTATTTTTTTGTTCATACATATACATTTTTCTTTTGCTTTTCAGTTGTTTTATATTTTAACAAAAATAAATATCTTTCTGCTAAAAATGAAATGAATTTTTAGCGACGTCACAAATCCTTATGTGATGACTATTTTAAAATTAAATAAAAAAATAACCATGACACAAAAATAAAAAATAACAACAAATAAAATTTCCTAATTCTGTTATTACGTTAAATGTCAATGTTAGCAGAAAAGATTAGCTGAATTATGAATTCATGTTATCTTGGAACTAACTGAATTAAATAAAATTGCACAATTACCCTGTTAACCTATATTTTTTTCACAAATAGAAATACACATCTACAGTCTCTACTATATCACCAAAATGATCAAGTTAACTAATTTTATACCAGCACTTTTATAAAGACAATTTTCTTACAGTATATTTAACAGCGACTATATATTTTAATATACATTAAGTAATTAATTAAATGATGTAGTTACTTCTCTATGGACATAAGAAAGCTGAAGAGAATTTATATCCTTCCCCATAAATGAAATATTTCACTATGTGAACAGTGTGAATGTATGCAAATATTATTTGTTGTTGTTTTAATACTGTGATAACACATTTCTGTCCTAGATTTTGTTAATAGATTAAAACATTTGAATGCAGAGTGAATTATAATTTTTGCGACCATGGTTTTGTTTATATAACCTATGTGCATTAAATGTTACATTCATAATAGAAAAATTGACGAATAAAATGAGGATTGTTACAAATTACTTTTTTAATGACTTCATGAAATGTATTGAATAAAGACAAAGATACAAATAATAATTAATGAAATTTTTTGTTTTGTTCACAGCTATTTAACTGCATGGAAAAAGGGAATACGAGAAATACATATACATAAAGCGTATACCATTTCCATTATATATTTATTCTTGAAATTTCTTTAAAATATGTAAAAGCAAATAAAATATTTTTATTATATTTAAAAATTTTAAGATAACTTCCTTTATAACTATCAATATTTTTGGAATATTTTTTCTACAAAAAAACAGAAAAATATGGCTTAAAAATGAAAACAAGATTCATTTTTTTAATAACTTGAACTTATCAATTACTGTTAATGAATAGAATTATAATATCTATAAACGAAATTATGTACATTCCTCAGCAATCCTATTAAATTTACATGTATATTACTTGATTTAAAAATGTCTAATTGTAACGAGAAATGTTCTTTAGAAGAATATTTGTATTCTCTTATCAGTTATTTCTGTTCACAATGGGCATGCGTATTACAGACACTTTTCTCTATTTCAGTGTAATGATAAAATGCTCGGCCAAGATTCAAAGTAAATTTAAATAGGTTTGATAATTTCAGAAATTTCATTTCAAATTAAAAATTCTACTTGTAAATTCATCATACTTGAAACATTCTGTTCAATGTCACTATATATAAGAACATAGTTAAAGCATAGAAAATTCAAAACAAATAAAGAAATAAATTTCTTAATTTATGAAATTTGTCACTTTAATTTTTTGAAAAATGTAATATTTGACTAAATGTTATGAAAAAAGTATTTTCTCTCACACACAGTAATTGATATTATATTTAATTTTTATTTATTCTCATATTGGTTAGTCATAATATACAAACTATAAAATTTGAAATTGTGTTTTAACTTCCCACACAAGTGAGTTTTGCATTTTAGGAAATATTTACTAAGGGCAAAATAATTTAAATTACAAAAATCTATACAGTTATACCTTGTCATTAATCTGAAAATTTTCTAAGCATCAGGTATCTAAAAAATATATTTATATGCATAATTAATATTAAAATGTAAAAACACTTAGTTTCATAAATTCGGATTTTATGCGCGAATTTTGTTTTAGGGAAATATATAGTGTGGAAAGTATTTTTATGAAACTATCATTAATTTATAAGATTAAGAAAGAAGTTACAGTATTTTATATTTGTTTAAATTCATAAGATTTTTGAAATTGTATTTTATCTAGATTATTATTTTTTATTAAAAGTTTTTGATTACATTTAAAGTTTTATTAATCATTATTTAAACTAATATAATCATATTTTACATCTCTTTCAATATAGAATCATATTAAAAAATCGTATCAAATTCATTATTTAAAATATAAATAATTATTTTAGACATTTAGATTCAGTATTAAGAAATTAACCTGAATGATACATAAAAATTAAATTAATATAATATGTTTATTAAATAATTCAAATATAATAAATAATGACTTATAATATCGAATTTCATAAGATAAGATTTTAAGATTTCAAAACTATACATTTTGGTTAATATCCATGTTTTTTTTATTATTTTACGACTTGATTACAAAAGTATCTTAAACTTATAAAAGCAGCACATAATTTTTAAATAAGTCATTCTATATAAACATTACATATAGATTTTATTTGATAAATAATTTCGTAAATCAATTTCATCAATATTACAACATTTTTCTTCAATATTACATTTTGATGAGTGCATTATATTTTCTAAATTTTTTAATGATTACAATAAAACAGTTTAAGGGGGGGGGGAAAACGACTGTATTAATGAATTAGAATTTAAGGAACAGTATGTAAACAATTAACTATATTTTTAAATACGTAAATAATAGCTAAGTCTTTAAGTTTATTTCAGATATGATACAGACAATTTTAAATATCAGTGCAAGTAATGCTTAATATTTAATTTAAATTAAGTTATGCATCAACTAATCAATTTTATATGAAAAAAGCTAAGGAAATAAAGCTTTTTATTTACTTATTTTTTTAACTTGAATTTATATCAGGGAATATTCCTCGCTTTAGTTTAATGGACAATTTTAAATATTAAATTTAATAATGGGATATTTAAAGAAATCACAATTATTTTGTCATTAAATTTAGCAATTAGTATGATAGAAGTTTTATAACAGACATGATTGATTTTGTATTTTTAGAAGTAAATTTTTTATTCTTAATTTCTAAATATTTTCTTTTTGGGACTATTGTACAATTTGGATTCTTATAAATATTACTATTTAATGAGAAATTTTCTTTCATGATTTGTAATCATTAATTATCTTTTACTTAGAAAAAATATAAAATGTTTTTTAAAGATTATATTGTTTTGGCTTGGTTCATAGAAAAAGAACTAGTATTAAATTTCAGGTAATATATAATTAAATTTATATACATAATTTAATAAAATAAAAATTGCACCTAAATAAAACTTTGAACGTCACCTGGAAAGGACAATTAGGTTTTCCATGTATTTACTTCACTTAAATTAATAGGAAAGAGATGTTGAGAATATTATTTTATTAGTGCTTGATAAGTTTAAGAAGATTAACTCTAACCTTCAACTTATATCATAATAATTTTTTTAAATGACCATAAAATTAAAGTGACAATATAGTAAAACACTTCTGTCAATATAATCATTTTAGAAATATTTGAAAGGCATTATATTAGACTAAAATACCATGTTCTTATTTTGTGGTTTCCTCAAAAAATGATATTTTTAAGCATATAATATTTATTTAAGTAAAAATGTTTGAAGTAACTATGGTGTTATTAAAAAGCATAATGTTTACTTTAATAATTAATTAGGTTTTTATTTCATTTAATGTAGTTAACAATAGGGATCTTAAGAATTGAATTCTGTAGTTTTTGTGAATATGCAAATAAGCAAAGGAAATCTAATGTAATATAGAGCCATTAATTTTTTATTGTAAATTCTAATTCAATACGATCTAAATCTAGGAAAATAACTTTCATATAAATTTCTTTACAATTCCTATTTTTATTTAAAAGTACATTTATAAGGGAATTTTCATAAATATGATTCGTTTTATAGAAAGAATTATTAAAAATTCATTTATAAGAGTTGTAGAATATTTTATTATTCATTCAGTTTTTTTACTTAAAATGTAATAAACATTATCAACAAACTAAGTAAAAGAAAAGTTAAAATGAATTTCTTAGTCTAGTTTTGAATTCAACAATAATATATATTAATAATAAAATTTGAAGTAATTTTTCATTTAAAAGTAAAAAATCAAATTTTTTTTAAAACATTTATTGATTTCCGATTCTTTTTAATAAACAATTACTTATATTAGATGTGAAAACTTTTTTAAAATTTTCTTTACCCTTATTTTTTTTAACGGAAACAAACATTCAGCATTTCACTATTAAAGTTTGAAAGTATTAAAATTAAAATTTATAAAAATTTTAAAATATAAAAATATGGTCTTTAATAAATAAAGTTAGAAATAAAACTGGCTAAAATGTTTTTCTAATTTGAAAACAAAAACTCAGTTCAAATTCCAGTATTTAGGAGCTTATAATTATTTTTTAATAAAATTTATAATAGAAATATATATTTTAAAATTTATAATATTAACAGAATTATTTCTGTTTATACTATAAAAATTTATATTTTTTAATTCTTGGTATGATTTCTATAAAAAAGAATTTAAAATTAAAATTCTTTAAAAATTATGTTATTTTTTATGTCTTAAATTATTCTGGTTTATCAGAATAATTTAAGTCATAAAAATTCAAAATTATGATCTACAAAAAACTTATTTTTAAACTGAATATAAAATTGGAAAAAAAATTTCCATATTTAATTCGATCAATTTAAGAGATAGGAAATTTTTGAGTGCACAATTTAAGAATTAGTTACTGTATCATGCAGTGTACAATAAGTGCACTTCCTGTTGCTAATTTATGAATGGCTTTATATGTAAAAAATTTAAAGTACAAAAAAAATTTACTTACTGAATCGTGCGTCAACTGACAATAGTGTTTAATAAATTAAACATATCCACTGTGTCATCCTAGTTTGATATTATATGGCCAGGAAAAAATATTTACATCATATTTTTGTAAATGAAAGCTGAAAAAAAGAAGAGAAGCAGTGTTAATCGTGTGTAAGAACAACGAACAGATATTGTTTCTTTTATATTAGAATTAATTAAAGTTAAAATAAAAAAGAATGCATATTTATATTCAAAATAAAAAAAATGTGAAAAAAAAAACACTTTTCGATACACATTATTTCCTTAGAAAATGTGATCAAAAGTCTTGGAATGTATAAACAGAAAAATAGAGAAGGTAAAACGTAAACTACAATAATATTTAATATTTTTTAAAAATATATAAAGTATAAATTGATTTATTAATGATAACTATAAGTAATTAATATAATATCCGTATTAGTAAACAAATAATGCATTTCAGAATTAAATACAGCATTCATATAAAAATCTTATGAAAAATCAAATTTAAAAATTTGGAAAATAAAATAAATGTATAATGCTTAAACAATTAGCTTTCAAAGAGATTAAGTTCCTTATAATAAATTTGAGAAACAATTAAAGTAGTTCGAAAAATGCATGGATATCGATAAAACATCACCGCATATTTAAAAAATATTTGGCCATTAATTAATAATTAAAGTAAATAAAGTGATTAATATCGAAGATCATAAATTTGAATTTTAAAAATCTTACAATGTTTCCATATAAGTTCCAAAAATATATTGCATATTAATAATTCATATTTAATAACATATTAAATATTCATATTTAATAAAATAAATCTTAATAATATTAAAGCAAATGCTTTAATAATTGCAAAAAATTTATAAACAAACCCAGCAGTCTCCTTACCAGAGCAGACGACATGTTAATCCGAAACTACCGAGAATCTAAATCTTGGCGGCAAAGTGCTTCTGATGACCGGCAAGAAAAACTTGCGCCTCACTCAGCCGCGATCATCAGCTAAATACTAATTCTGCCAGTTCGAAGAAAACACAAGCCTTTTGGCGAGAGAAAATTTAGCTGGGGCGATTTTTTGTCACCAGAACTGAGTGTATCCCTCCGCTGCGCGCGTGTGTCTGCCTGAAAAACGAAATCGATACGTCGTGGCACACACCACCACAGTGACGACATCTTCCGTCGCTTGAGAAGAAAACTTTCGGGCGCTCCTACAAGCACCATTTGTGTCCACCATAATTGACCACAATTTGAAATGTAGATAAAGAAATTTTTTTGAAAAAAAAGTGAATAAATAAATGACTAACCTAGCCGAGTATAACGATATAATCACTTTATAATTCAACAATAAAATGCAAAAGAAAAATACTTTTCACTTTTTCAAATAAAAAGTGCTCGTATTTTACACACACACTTTGGAACTTAAATTAAATTTCCCGCCTAAATAAAACGAGTTTGACAGTTTTAGCTTAGAATGAGGTACTAGTGCAAGCAAGGGATTTCCCTTAACCCTTTGGCTCCTTTAACGAGCTGTCTCCTCCACGTTCGGAAATAGACACATAAAGAAGCGAAATGACCTCAGTGTGTGGGTACGAAGGAAAAAAAAATTTTTTTCCTTTCAACTTAATTTAACCCTTTCTCAAAATTATGAGCAATTTTCCAATTTCCTATAAAAATTTAAATTATCGGAAAAATATATATATCTAAGATATAACATGATACTTCCTAGGTCAAAAAAAAATTTTTTTTTCCACATGCATGTGTAATTTATCAAAGTATAAAAAAATAAATCAGTGTTGTGTAGACTAGCTCACTTACCGTGGACGTCCAAGAAAACACGTCTATAACAATCTCAAGTCGCAGCTCTTATGATATACATACTAAAGAACGCATCGACTTGTGGGTCTAACCCCAGGACAGGGGCACCAAAGGGTGGGGGATGATTGTTGTCGTCAGCTGTCCATATAAGGGGGGAGGAAACAGTGCGTCACGGCGAGTCTCCCACCCCTGATTGGTTGCCTTACACTACGTGCTGGGTGTTTCTCTGGGTAGAGCGGCTAATGATGACGTAGCTCACCCTGAAGGGCGGGGGATAAGAACTGGTAGGGCTGCCACCCGGGCTGCCCTACTACGATACCAAAGTAAAGCAAGAACTGTGTACTTCTACGGGGAGCGTAGGCGAGCAAGAACTGTTTCACTGCGCACTTTGAACGCTTCTTCTAGCAGATAAAAAATATTGGCGCTAAGTTGGCTCTTGAAAAGGTAAATGCTCGCTTTTTTGGCTGCAAGAAATAATTTTAACCGTTTTCTTTCTCATACGGGGGGTGCGTATAGGTATTTATTTTTATCATCCAGGCTATTTTTAAATCATGTAACACTTTTCTTGTGAAGTTTTTTTATTTCTACAGTGTAACGATGTGCGCACTTCTCAGTAATATTTTTTACATTTAAAAGAAAAATTTTTTAAAATTTATTTAATTCTAACGAAAACTAAGGGGCGAATATTTTACAGGATGGAGATAAAAAAAGTTTCTTTTTCTTCTCTTTATTTATAACATCTTTTTTATACTTTTGTTGCTTATAATTTTTATATTTCAATAGCCTTTTTAGAAACAATTAAATTTTATATTGCGTATATAACAAAACAACGTAACTGACATAATATTAGATCTCAAATACATATAAGCCTGATAATTTTCGTAGCAAATTTTGAATTTCAAAATGAAAACAGTTATTGTTACAATAATTTATGGATAACTAAGCTCAGGAATTTGAAAATAAATTAAAAATAAAATTTAAAAGTTACTTTTCTATCCAATGCAGAAATTGTGATTATTTTCAGTTACTAATTTTATCCTCGTTTAAATCATTCAAAATTGTTCTCAATGCTCAATCCTCTGAAAAAACGGTAATTGGAAGGAAACACATTAGCGAAATAGCAATTAGATTGAACTTAGTTTGGATAGATATAAGAAAATTCTGTTTTGTTCCAAATTTTTAACAGAACAATCACACACAGAAGTTTTTCCAATTCATACTTGGTATACAATACATATTTTTTTTAGTAAAACAGCATTTCAACAATATTATACAAAAATATTAGCACTTATATACACATTAATAACATGCTAAATTTTTATTATTTGTTTTATAAACAATGTCACGCTCTTCACATAATACTTAGATAATGTGAAACATTAATTTTATTTATTTATTTTTTTTCATACCAACAACTTCTAGAATAAAGTGAATGTTATCAGTGAAATATTCCTTTCAACAAAAATGAAAATTTCCCACATTTGCGCTATTAATTTCCAGCAATTCATATCTTGTTTGAAATTTCAACTTATAATTTTGACTATAGAATATTAACTTTATTGGTTAAATTTTTTATAACTTTCCAATTAAATATTTAGAAATCATCTATTTATTTCCTATTCAGAATATTATATTTACATTCGCAATAAAAAATTTCACTTTCATCTAAGACAGGATTCAGTTGTAAATAAAGTGCTTATTTTTATTTATATTTTATAGTATTCAAGGTTTCATAAAAATTAAATGACTTTTTTGTTTCATAATGCTGGAAATGGGAAAATAATAGATCAAGTGTAATCAAAAAATTTGTATTATATTTTATTTGAACTCTTAAGCAATTTGATCTTTAAAGTGAAACTCTTGCAAAAAATATTACTTCAGTTGAAAATAAGACGTCCTTTTTTTGTTTATTTTATGATTAACAGATAACATCAGGAAGAGTCTTGAAACTTTTCTTAATTACATATCACATTTGAAAAATAAATCACTCTCATAATAACTACAATTTTGTTATTCACAATCCCTTATTTCTGTTTCCAAATAATCGATATATATATATATATATATATATATATATATATATATATATATATATATATATATATATATATATATATATATATATATATATATATATATATATATATATATATATATATAATATTTTTCAAATGATATCTATTTAAATGAATAATATATCTCCTAACGTGTTTAAAATATTGCTGTGTAAATATATTAAATTCGAAGTTGAACAATCTACGAATTCATAAAAAAATGATCGTAAAAAGAATGAATTCATAAAAAAAAGTAATTGCTTGTAAAAAATTCTCTGTCTGTCTGTAAAAAATAATAAAAAGAATATTACATTAAAATGTATTTTATTTCAGCAAAAACAATAATAGCATACTAAATACAGGATGTTTTAAAGGAATAATTATAGTTTGAAATATAATCTACACCAATAAATCTGAAAATACTGATTTATAATTTAACGAGAGTAATATCTTTAAAAAATTTACTCTGTTTCCATCATAGTTTATCATTTTACTCATCTCCTTTTTTTTATTAATTCTGTCATCTCCTTTTTTTTATTAATTCTGTATAAAACCAAGAAAATATCTTTACATTTAATATACATTGCTTAGATGAAACAACGAAAATATTTTCAAATACATGTTAAATTTGAAAACTTCATAAATTAACATTTGTGAATAACTTTGAATTGTTCCTCACTAACGTTTTCAAACCAAATTTAATTTTGTAACATAATTCTTTTTTTTTATTCCAACTATTATAATTTTTTTCTGGATTGAAAAAACAATTCCTTGTTTTTACTAAGATAAGAGCAACCTGTTGCAATAAAAAGTATCTTATGTTCTATAATCAGGAAATTACCAATAACTGTTGGAGGAAAACTGTGCAATTTATTTACCATAAATATAACACTATTAACCTGAAAACAACATTATCTTTTAATTTCCTGATTTCTTTCTTCATCATATAACTGCACTCAAAGATTCAGTAAATTTCAAATTTATAAACGCATTCTCTAGGATTTTTTTTAAAGATTTCTAATTTCTTAAGAAGTTAAGTTAAAAAATTTAAATTATACTAAAAATATAAAACATAAGTTTTCCCTATTATTGAACACCACTGTTGTTATCATTAATATCTCTTTCTTCATAATTTCTTTCTTCAAGAAAAGTTAGTTTATTTTTATTAATTTAACTAATGATTTTCAGGATTTGCAATTTGATTGGATGAACTAGTTGTTGATTGATATTTATAAATTTCTTATAAAGAAAGATTTTTCAGTGAGAATTACTGTTTCGAAATTGTTAAATTTATGAAATGGTAATCTGAGGTTTCAAAAGGTTCTTTTTTAGGTAGGTTTCATATTAACCGTATAGAGTACAGAAAAAAAAATAAATGGTAAATTATTTGCTAATTTCCAATTTACTGCCTTACAGTTTGTAAATAGATCTGTGATTACCAAAAAGGCTTAAGAGTAAGACTAACTATCAATATATATATATATATATATATATATATATATATATATATATATATATATATATATATATATATATATATATATATATATATATATATATATATATATATATATATATATATATATATATATATATATATATATATATATATATATATATAATATATATATAAGGCCAATTTACTGCCTTACAGTTTGTAAATAGATCTGTGATTACCAAAAAGGCTTAAGAGTAAGACTAACTATCAATATATATATATATATATATATATATATATATATATATATATATATATATATATATATATATATATATATATATATATATATATATATATATATATATATATATATATATAAATATGTATATATATATATATATTATTTCACTTAATTTCAATTCTTTGCAATTTTACAAAATAAAATAATGCATCAAATTAAGTCATGTAAAATGGCTGTTATTAACACTCTAAGACGCCATTTAAACTAGATATAGCAGAATTTATAAAAGAGGTAGAAGCAAAAGTTCTTTATTTCTTATTATTAATGCAAAATAATTTTCTTAATAATATTTTTATGATTATTAAATTTCTAATTCAATTATCTTAATCCTAATGTTATCAGTTCATTAATTTCCTTTATCAAATAAAGAGAATGAATTATCATATCTTTAATTAAAATAATGAATGTTTTGATCAAAAATATTGAAGATTTTTGCACTGAGAAGAAAATAAAAATTGAAAATAATCATGCAAGACACCTGAAAAAATGTCATTGTTTTTACTTTGGTTACAGTTTTGCATTATTAGTCATCATAACATTAAATATAACAGCATATTTATCATAAGTATGTTTTAATTTGTATAACATTTTCAATACAATTTGAGTTGTTTCATTTATGTGTTCATCAAATAAATAATTGAAGTCTTCGTTATGTGTACATGTACAACATTTAAAATATCTTTTGCAAAAATAGCTAATTAATATGTAAATAAAATGACGTAAAAAATTAATCACAAAATACTTTAACTATAGAAATAACATTTTCTTATATTATGTTTGAAATTTAAAGATCTAGGAACGTGTTTTCTTCTATACAATCTCTTAACGTTAAGAATATTTGGTTACATGAAACGTATCGCAATTAACTGAAAATGTTCAATACTCCAACTCCTATAAAACTGTTTGACATGGTAATGAGAGTTAAAGGAAGAATAATAAAACAAAGAAGTGTATGCAATAATTTAGTTTATTGAAAATATAATTTAAAAAAGTACTACTTGAAATAATACAACTTCGTAAATAATAATTATTGATATTTCGATGTTTTGATTGTGAACGAATTTGCTTAAGAATATTTTTTTGTTTCATTTTCAATCGTTAATATTATTCAATGTATGTAATATTAAATTTCATTAAAAATGTGATTTTCTTTGCAATCTATGCTGTTTCAATTACATATTTGAGTTTTACAGTTATATGAATTAAACTAGTATTACTAAAAAGTTTACATTTTCTTAAAAAATGTTGATTGGATTTTTAAAAATTATCAACTTGCATTGCAAAATGACATTTTCAAGGACTGCGATTATTTAAAAACGAAAAATGTCATCACAGTAAGTAAACTCTATTTAAAGGTAAAATAAAAACTTGGTTAAAGAATGTTTAATACAAACTAGTAAAATAAAATTAATTATACTTACATAAATCTGCTGTTATTATAACTCTCAACAAAAAGAATTTTGATCCTATTTTCGCTATAAATAATTTTATAAGTAATAAGGCTTTCTTCTGAACATTTTATTTTCAAAGGTTGTACAGAGTTTTTCACGTTGGTATTTTGTCTGTGATTCTGTTGATAATTTCATTCCTAATACCGACTATACTTCCACTGTATAAAATCAAAATCAACATTCTTAATTTAAAAATAATTTGACTTCTATACAATTTAAATTTCATGCCATTAAAAAAAAACCATTATAAAACTTAAATAAATCAATAAATTCTATTTTATTGCTACATAAGTAATATTTAAAAATAAGTCTCACTGTCACAATTTACAGGTTTTGTAGTTTTTTCTTTCTCACTATTATGCAATTTGTAAGTTGTGAACTTGTGTCCTGTATACTATTATTATATACAAGTATTTGCGGAACAAACATTGAAAAATATTTATTATTGTGAAATACAAAAGCATAATTCTTAAATTTCTTAATTATCAAACTATATAATTTATAGAATTTTTAAATATTGTAATAATTATATACCGAAAGCAGAATTAAAATATAAAATGAAAGTTTTTAATTTTGTAAACTAAATTTTAAAATTTCTTTGTGAATTCGAAAAAAAAAAAAACCTAAAAGTACGAAAAGAGAAAAAAATAGCTCTTATTTTTTGCTATTTGGAATACGTGTGCAAAATGAGATAAAAGTACCACAGATACCTATATTTCTCCAATCAACTACCCAACTTACCTTGCTTTTGCATATACTATAGAGAAAAAATAGATAAAAAAGAAATATTTATGCGCTGAATTTTTGAACTTTTTGCAGCGTCTACTTACTTCAAATATATTATGCAGATTTTACATAAAAATAACTAAATTTAAATTGGTAAGCTGCAGTTTAATTTCTTAAATATTGAAATGAATTTTCAAAATAATAAGAATTCAAGAAAAATAAGAAAAATTATATTTTTCTTGTGAATTTTTATTATATCTCTAATAATAGGTGAAAATTTCAAAATTAATAAAATCAAAAATAATAAAATCTTTTTGTCACTAATATAAAAATATAAAAAATTTGAATTATATTCTAAACCACTGGAAAAGAAATGGATTTTAAGGAAACAAATTCATTACTTTAGAAAAAAAAATCAATTTTAGTGAAACGGAAATAAAAGCTCACGAGGATTATAAAAATTTTTATATATTTCATTTTTATACATATCCAAGTAAAAATCGTTGTGTGAAAAATTATCGGAACCTCAGTTTGATCTATACATAAAACTACATTTTCTAAATTAAAAACTTGCCTTGAAATATGAAATAACTAATAAAATTTTTTGAGTACTGGTGTAAATTTAACATATCATAGAAATGAATTAAAAGGCAAGGTGAGCAGGATCATTTGTGAGAAACAAGAGGAAGAGAAGGGCTATCAGAAAAAATCTGATGCACGACAAAGATGTTTTCTACTTTACGAAGAATAGAGACTAGGGAGTGAACCACCTGCCACTTTTTTTTAATTTCTTAAAAGAATAGAGTCTCAAGATTTGATTTCAGACCATCACGCTATTCTTTAAAGTTCTAAAAAGAAAAGAGTAAATTTTCACCAACGACAAAGAATATTTAATGAAAATTCGTTGTATTTAAAGAAAATCTATAAGTTAAACAAAGTCAAAATTATCTGGTCTAATAATTGTGAGAAATTTTCATTCCACTTTCAAATGTGAAAACTAAACGAAAAAAATTCTGCATTCTCCTTTATGTGTTATTCTTACCATAGTATTCATATATGTGTGAATTTTTCAAATATTTTGCGATTGTTCATTAATAATAAATACTTTGTTTTTTTTTCCTTTTGAAAGCAATTCGATGATTTTGTATAGTTAAAGTTATGCCGTATATCGAAAATTTTTGGGTATAATATTTTAATAAAACTCAAAAATACATGAGAATCATAAATAATACAGTATACAAAGGCTCCTTAAAACTGAATGAAAAAAATTATATATAAAATGTGTGTGTCGCATACATTGCAGAGAAAAAACTTGTTTGTTGTTTACTTAAATTATAAGAGCAGGAATTCAAAAATTACTGTTAACTATGGGAGATTATCTTTCTTAAATATCAAGAAGTTAAATCTATGTGGCTCATTTGAATCATTAATATATATATATATATATATATATATATATATATATATATATATATATATATATATATATATATATATATATATATATATATATATATATATATATATATATATATATATATATATATATATATATATATATATATATATATATATATATATATATATATATATATATATTTCAGAGGGATTCATTGTCAACAACTGAGAAGCAGCAAATTTTTTATTAATAAATTGATACTAAATGCTAATATCTCAGTTTGGAATATTATGATTCATTTGTATTTATTTTAAATAAAATTAATAACAACAGTTTGCAATATAAATCTGAGCATTTCGGAAGGTATTGGGTATAATACTAAATTCTTTTTTTCGTTTTGAAATAGAAGTTAATATACATACCGCAAAATGGAAGAATTTTTATTAATTTCTAAGAAATAGTTTTATTTGAATATGTAGTTTAGACGTTCTTAAAATTTTGATGTATCAACCATCAATTATTTATAACATGTAAAGTTTTATTAAAAATTACGGAAAACATTAATAGGTGACCTAAAAACTAGCTTCAAACCAATATTTGTCCTTTAATATATTTGTAATATTTTACAAACATAGTAGTATTACTCTCAACAAATTACTTATATAAGCCCTTATTAAATTGACTTAAAATAATGTGAATATTTCAAAACAAATTTTTTCTCACGTGTTCTTTTAAGAATAACCTTAGTAAAAAGTTATTTTTTTTTCGTAAAAAAATGTATGCATTTTAAGAAATATGCTTGACTATTCACAAATTTAACTTTAAGATAAAATTACAATATATATATATATATATATATATATATATATATATATATATATATATATATATATATATATATATATATATAATCATATGTATTGAACTTTATTATTTTATCTGTTAAAGAAAGGTTTTGATTTTAAGAAAATAAATGCATAGTAAGTTTAAAAAATGTATTAAAGTTTCAAAATTTAGATATAAACAAATTGATTGAATTGATTTGAATACATCATTTTTTTCTAAATTTTAAGTCATTACATAATCAATATTAACGATTTAAAAATTATTAATATTTAAAAATATATAGAAATTAAAATCTTCGAAATGTAGAAGAGAAAACAAAAAGATAGATAACAATTTTCTTAAAAATAGAGTTCTAAAATCTTACATTTAGATTTCAAACTGTTAATTCAATCATGAATCTTAATACATATGCTGTGAAACATTTGGATTTTAGCTTCATATTTATTATACATAGATCACAACTCAAATATTTTCTTAACTTCTTATATAAATAAGAACTGTAAATCAAGTATGCAGTATTTTAAAAGGCTTTCCAATGTGCATTTGTTAAAAGAGAAGCATTTTCTAGATGATGAAAAAGCTTTTGCACTGTCTTATGTAATTTGATTGTCAATTCCTTTTCGTCCATTATTTCATGTGTGTAAACAAACAAAAATTCATATAAGATGATCCAATACAATAGCAGACTTTCAATGCTCCATATATTGAACATGGATCAATGTGTATGTATTAAATTTAAAAATCAAAATATATATACCTTAATAACATTGAGTATATTTTTGTTATTTATTATATTATCACTAACTTATATGGCTTAACATAAGCACAAATTAAGGATACATAAAGGAAAGAATAAATATAAGATTCTTATTAACATTTTTTATTTTTATTGCTTTCATTTTAGTTTATTTTCAGGACAATACAATATGCAAATTATTGCTTAGGTAAAAATGTTAATTTCAGGTTTGACTCAATTCTATAGTCAAAAAAATTCTTTATATCAAAAAAGGTTATATATATATATATATATATGTTTGAATCAAAGTTTAAAAAAATGAAGACTAATAAAAGGTTGCCACATGGTGTAAATTATGTGTTAGAGTAATTCATATTGTATATAAATATTTTATTATATGCTCTATAAAATATAAATTTTTTTCCTTCTACAGAACATAGTACATGAATTATGATAATAAGAGGAAACATAAGATAATTTTACTGTGTTAATTTAACAATAATTAAAATTCTTAAAGATCCAATCTAAATGTTTCGATGTCTTATAATATAATTTTAACGAACAAACAAAATTGAGGATGAATACATTACTTACTAATTTATTATGTTATCAATCCAAAACACACCTCTCTGTGCAGAAGTACTATATAGAAATAAAGGTAACATTTATCAATATTTCTACAAAGTATAGACACAAATTCGTTTTCCTATGCTTAGTGAATGTTACTCTAAATATGGACAAAAATTCATTAGTCTATGTTTTATAAATCCTAAAATGTTGCAAAAAAATTTTCATATGTTACCTTGATAATTGTCGTTTAAAGTAATATATATATATATATATATATATATATATATATATATATATATATATATATATATATATATATATATATATATATATATATATATATATATATGTACATATAATATGATTTAGAAATATCGTAGGCAATAAATACAAAAATTATATGCTTAGCAATACATTCAGTGTTAAAGCAGATTAAATATAATTACTAAAATATAAGTAATAGTACATTGTTATAAAATTAATCAAATACTAACAGTAGAACAATAAAGTGAAAATACGAAATATAGTAAACAGAGGGAACACATGTTCAATAGATAGTTTAAAATTTAAAAGAAACGTAGAATAAAATGAAATTGGAATGAAGTACCAAGATGACTTGCTTCTTCAGAGAGGGTTAAATTGATATTTTGGTTTGACATTTTTAGTGTGGCTTTGCGGTGCATTGTTTTTATCAAGACTTCAGCTTAGAGAAACCCAATGCAGAAAAACCATACTTTGTGCCAATATAGTTAACACCCCCTGAAAAACTGACTATGTTGGTACTTCGTTCCATTTTCCTTTTATTCTATGTTTCTTTTAAATTCTAAACTATCTATTGATCATATGTTCCATCTGCTTACTATATTTCATTTTTACACTTTATTGTTCTCCTTTTTGCATTTGATTAATTTCATAAAAATTTACTTTTAATTAATTAATTAGTTGTATATATATAATACATATATATATATATATATATTTTATATATATATATATATATATATATATATATATATATATATATATATATATATATATATACATGCTTGTAGCTAGTATATCTGCGTTTATATATAAGAAATCAATTGTGGGAAATTTTTGTGGGAGGGGAATAAAGAGAGAGAGAGATTATCTAAATTTCCTTGTTTCTACTGTAAGCTGAAGTGACTGTGGGTAATTAAAACAATAAAAGTTTTAATTAAATACCTTTATAAATCTTTAATAGATCTTGAATTTTTAACTAAATAAATATTTTCTTTTTGAAATTTTTCTTAGAATTTTTATGATATTAATTATTATTACAAAAGGAATACTGCTGAGTCACATGAAACTTAATCGTTTATTAATAATTTCATTTAACAAATGTTGAAAATAAGATAACTATAATCAAACTAGCAAAAAATTTTAATAACGATATTTTTAATGATAGAATATGAATGAATTCGTGGCAAAATGGATGCAACAGAACTAAGGAATACGTAATTAAAAATGTATCTGGAAAAAAATATGACTGAATACAATATTAAATTTGTAATCATTATAATTTTTAGAAATACATCCTTTCTTCTCCAAAAATGTCGATTTTTATGTGAACTGATTGATAAAGATTTTTAAATTTCCTTAATTTTATATCTCAAAACTGCACACATATACATAAATATACCCCCATATATATATATATATATATATATATATATATATATATATATATATATATCTGGAGTGAGACAACGACCTCAAAATGTGAACGAGTCGTCGTTTCCCGTGCCGGCAGATGCTTAGAGCGGATGAATGTGAAAAGGGAGATTCAAATTCCACTACACAGAAGATGTTAACCCTTTCAGGGTGATTCCCCTTCGTAGAGGGAATTTTAGGGAGTTTTCGGGGAGAATCGATTTTGTATATTCTGATTGAAAATGCTTTTACGTACCTGATCGAAGTACTTCAGAAGTTAAAATCGGTTGCTCTGCTCGAGATTTTTAACTGTAGAGACTCGTCGTTAAACTTCTCCACATATTTTACTCGTCTGTTTTAAGTTTCTCTGTTACTATTAAATAAAAAATCATAATCTAATAAAATTGAAAACAAACTTATGCTCAGAATAATTTGTTCAGAGTAATGCTTAAGTAACACTCCTTGGAAATTCAGATTATTTAACTAAGTACTTTTGAGTAACTTATATAAAACATTATTGCACCATACATTCTCTTTATAATTTGCATGTATTTATGTTAAATGTAATCTGTTTTTTCAAACAAGCATATATATGTCAGATTTTCCGATATCTACGAAATACTAAATTGAAAATGAGTTTTATTTCTCAACACACGCTTAAGCAATATTCTTTTGTTTATAAATCAATATATTTAAAAAAATAACTATTTTAAATCACCTTTTTAAATTAAAATCTTATGTACAACTACAATATATTTGTTATTAATGACATATAAGGAAACTTTTTTAATTTATTCAATTTCTTGGATTATTTGATGAAGAAATATGAAAATTTAAAAAGGGGTATTTTACTATTATTTATATACAAAAGTATAATATCTAAAATTTAAAAAGTTATTTTCTATTTTTAACTGTTTTATTTTACAGACTCCTTCCTGTTGTAATTCCATTTATATTATAACTTTTCAATTATAAAAAATATAATTTAGGTAGTTTTAGAGACAATGATTGCAAAGAATTTAAAATTCCTTAAATTTATCATAAAATACATTTTTTAGAGGATTTTGCATTTAAAGCGTGTACATAAATAATGTAAATAGTTATACATTGAGAAACATAGTGACATCATGTATACATAAAATGAATATTACAATATAGTTATTTCAAAATTGGAATATTGTGAACGCCAAATATAAGAGAAAAATTAAAATATTTAAAAATAGCTTTTATAAAAATTGGGATTAAAAGATTAGGAAATTTACTAGCTTCTAGATCTTTCAATCTCAACTTTCATAAAATTGATGATATTTTTTTTTATCTAACACAAGTATGTGACACAAAATATAATTGATTACAGCATTTAAATTATCAAGTTTTAATACAGTAATCAAAATAATTATCTGAAATTAATTCATATATTTTACAAATATTGTCTCTGGATTGGAATTGTCAAGTATAGATATGAAATTTCAGGAAAATTTAAAAAGGTTCCACTTTTTTTAATAAGTTAGATGCAATAAGCCACATAAATTAAATTACTATTATTTAACTGGTTATAATATATATAAACTGAAAGAAAATTTTAAGTTTATCACATTAATACGCCAAAACGCATGAAAAAGGAGCTAATTATAATAACTTTTAAATATCAAGAATTCTAATTATGTATGTTTAGTTTAAAGACAAAAGAAATAAAACAATTTTTATATTTAAAAATTGTTGAATATCTCAATATATATATAAATAAATAAATAAATAATAAATAAACAAAACAGTTATTTTAAACTTCTTTTTACATATAATTTAGAAAAATGTGTTTCTCTTTTTCACTGTATGTTTTAAATTCTATACAATAGAACAAAATAATAAATCCCATTCAATTTTAACGCTGATTTAGTCGTACTTTGTTCTTATTGTTAAGAATTTCTTTAAGGAAACACACATATATATATATATATATATATATATATATATATATATATATATATATATATATATATATATATATATATATATATATGTATATACATATATATATAAGACAATTATATTGTTTAATACAATATTTGTTCTAATGAAAATACATCTCATTAACAATACCGTTGCGAAAAAAATTATCTTCTCAGCAATTTGAAGGAAGTGTAGTGAAGAGTGAAAATGAAATGCGTAAAAAATATATGTATTGCTCGATTTGCTTAAATGCTTTAACTACATTATTATATAATTTTGTTTTGTAACATTTGCTGTAACTGATGCTGTAACTAATGTTACTTTGCGGAATTGCATTAACTTCTTATATTTTGTCAAACTTATTGCATTGTAATAAATAAAATCTGAATGAGAATGTTAAATATGCTATTATAAGAAATTGAAATTTTTAATCATAGATCTTTTAAATACATATAGATTCACTTTAAATTTTTTTTCGGAGAACTTATTGAAAATTAAAATCTATTATAAATATCCTTTTACAAAGAGAGAGGTAATGTTCCTCAGGTAAAAAGAAAATAGTGAAATTAGTTTTAAAAAATTTTTGAAAATGAAATTATTTGTAATATACAGATTTTTCTTAAGTATCGCATATAATATAACTATTAATACAATATTCAGCTGAAAGAATTTAGTTAATTTTGGTAAATTAAGAAATTATTCTAAATTTTTTTCTATAATTAAGAAATAAAATCTCTGAAAATAAATTCAAGTAGTGAATAAAAAATATGCATAATTAACACATATAAGAAACAATATTTCTTGTTAAAGAAGAGTTGCACAAATGTAAAGGGGCATTATTTTTATAATCAACATATATCTTATTTTTTAAACCTGAATAAACAAATTTATTTTGCAAATTATTCATCATAATTTCTTTTATTATTCTTATCATGAAAAGGAATTATTAGTTTTTTTTTAAGAAACGTAAGTCTATTTCAATATGAACGAGATGCAAAAATAATTCAGTGTAAATTAAGATATTCAGGAAAGAATATTTTATTTTTTTAATCAAAACCAAACATTTTTATTCATATTAATTGAATTCAAATAATTTTTTCTGAATTCATATTTCCAGTTAAAACTGCCTATAGTAATCTATTCGTTCAAACTGAAACGAGAAAATTAATCAGTGAATGTTTAAGTTGCTAATCTATGAGTTAACGGAACGCAAAACTGTATATAATCACATAAAGCAAACTTGAATGAAAGAAGAAAAAAAACATCAAAATCTTGATTATGTTGTACAATTAAGAGCAGGATTTCGTGCTCTTAAAACACTTCACTCACGAGATGATATAAATGAATGAATTCGTGATATTGACTGTAACCGAGACTGCCGGCTTAGCTTGCCATTTTTTTTATAACTTGAATGAAAACTGAGAATAAATATCAATATTAATGAGTGCCAATTTTGGCGTCGAATCGCCGTGATGTGCAGATTTTTCTCTTACCTTCCAAACCTGCACGCAATGATCAGTAAATAGGAAACATAAAACGGTCGGCGGTGCAAGAAAAAGAGTTTTGCAGGTCAAGGTCTCTTATCTACGTTTGACGCCGAAGCGAAAAGTTGATTTGTAGCGGGGCTGGTGGAGGGAAAGATAGTGTGAAGGGGAAACAAGGAATCTAGCACTTTACAACGGATTTCTGAGGAAAGAGCATGTTTTTCTCTTTCATTGATTTACTACGTAAATGATGAGGAAGCCTGCATTGGATTACCACAAGCTTTTCACGCTCTTAAATATAGTTTCCTAAGCAAATTAATTACGGGTTAAGATTTATTTTGCGGAGAATCACTTGAAACTAAACCATTTTTTGTTTATATTCAATTATACAAATGTATAATGATGTTGTTGCTTAGCATGTGTTTCCAAAACACACAAAATAATTGAAAGCATATTGAAACATTTACTATATTTGAATTGCATTATGTTTTAAGTATTTTTTTTGAAACATAAAAATGTCATGAATTAAACTTAAAACATGCATAACTTCATTGCATTCTAACATATGTTTATAAAATTGCAATAATTTTTAAGAGTGTGAAACATTTATTTTAATTCAGTCTGTGTAAGAGATTTTTTACACACTTATACAAAATTCTTTTTATATTCTTTTTTAACACACATCTATCAGCAATATAATTCTTAATAATTTGAATTTTGCTATACATTTTTTAACGTCACTTTTTTGCAAAAGAGGACTTTTCGACCGAGGCTTACATTTGAAAATTGATTAGCAGCCAATATACGCAATCACGTATGATTTGGGAAACAAACTTAAAATCTATTGAATTGAAGACTAGAGAGTTAACCATTCAGCTACCAACTTGACATGTTTGTTTCTTCATGAAATGTGTTGGTAAAAATATGTGATTGTTTGTAAAAAAAAGTGCGGAGAGACATAAAGGACGACTCGAAAATTGTTGAAATCAGCAATTCACTTTTTTTTGAATTAGAAATGTAATAATACAAATGTGTTTTAAAGCCAAGTTAGAGCAGCATTAGAGAAGCAAAACTCTAAAAATCTCCCATATAGAATTCTTTCATTTATTATTTTATTTAAATGAATATGCATATAACGATGAATGAGTTTTATTATATTCATTATTATATACACATTTCTTTAATAATTTATCGGAAGGCATGCAACCTATACTGACATACAAGTTTTCCTTGAACTCATACTCACCAGAAAAACAAACGAAATATTAATTACTATATTTTAAGATAGAGAACTATGCGAAGGATAAACAAGTCTAGTTGTCTAATAAACATTAACCTTTTTTTAAATAGAGTTCACAAATGCTCTTCTCACAGTTAGTTAAAAAGATATATATTTCTACATAGATTATATCAAACTATAAATGAAACTATCATACTTTAAATCTTTTTCTGATATTTATAAAAATTAAGTTATTTAAGCTTATATTTTATGAACTAGTTTTTAAATGTTAGCTATTAATAAATAAAAATATTCGTATTGAACTCTTCGAACAAGAAAATATCTTTGCAAAAAATTTTATAGTCAGGATTTCAATGATTATAGGCAGTTTAACGCTTAATTCATAAATATATATATAACAAATACAGAAAGTACGAGAGAAATTATTTAAAACTGATTTTGTATTTTTTGTCAGTTTTTTAAAGTATAGAAATGTATCTGATAAAACAAGAACTATATCATACACGAAACAATGTTTTTAAATTAACTTTGTTTTCTCATTTTTGATGAGTACATTTGATAAGCGATACTTTTCACTACTTAATGGAAAAACAGATTTCAATATAACATAATTTGATTTAAAGTTAATTCTCATACTCAGTTTAAGTTCACTTTATGACATAAAATTCCCCTTAAGAAAGTATTTTAAGTTATAAGAAGTGGTATTCATTTAAATCTATCATGAGTATTTTTAAACTTAAGACTCGTTTTAAAATTCTTCTAAGCAGTGTTTAAAACGGAATTCTCTATTATTTTGCAATTCATACACACACACTATTTTCAGTAGACTATATAGAACATTTAAATTAAAAATAAAGTATGTAATGTTTGATGTGATTTTTATATGTGAACTGGAATGCAAAATGTGTATTGGTTTACGAAATTGGGACAAAAGAAATATACATTGAAACAGTTTAAGAATTTTATTCTAATTTAAAAATAAGTATTAATTCCATGCTTCTTAATTCTTAAGTCTGTTTATTTTGAAAATATGCCATTAGCTTATTGTAAGTTGCACATATTATATCAAAGAATTGACCCAATAATCGCTAATACTTGATTTAACAGTTTGTCTTTAAGCAACCTATTTACATGAAGAGAAAAATACAAAATGAATTCATTATGCCTGATGCAATTTTTGTTACGTATCTCTTAAAACTAATAATGATGTCAATAAACAATTCCTTAGAGGATACTATTTATTCGCTATGAAAAATTTTAAAGTTAAGATGTTATAATAAAACTTAATAAATAATATGCTTTCAATATGAAACAACTATGCATTTTTTTCAAATACTAATATAATTCTTCACATTTTTCTTTTATGATAACAAAAGAATATTTAATTCCATTAATCTCTCAGCTTTAACTTTAAGAAATAAAATTACAAATTATAATATCTATAGTTTGAACGTTCGATCAGTACTATTAGGAAAAAAATAGCAGAAACCAAAAATAAACTTCATTTATACTACTAATATATCAGAAAATACATATTAATTCTATGATTTGGTCTACAATATGAATTTACTAAATGAAACTCGTAAAAATATTTTTAAATAATTAAATATTGTTCTAAAATAGATATAAGTATGCTCAACTTAATATAGAATATTCCTCGAAGTCTAATTTTAAGGTTAAGAAACAAAACGTTGCATTTTTTAAGAAATCATAGAGTACTCAATAATTGATATTTATACCTAGTATTAATTTCACTCTATCATTTTATCTAATAAATGTCATGATTTTACTCTGAAACAAGAGAGATCATAGTAAAAATTAATTGCCAAATTCAAATAAGATATAAAAAGCATAATTTTAAAGTAAAGTTAAAGGAAATAAAAAAGAATACAATAGTTGATATATCAAATGTATTTATTTGATGTGTACAACTTCTATTCTTCTGTGTACAAAGCAATATAAAAGTACTTCAATCACACATGTTGAAGCAAGCGTATGATATTAATAAGTTAAGGGAGTTGTTTTTATAACTTCGTATATGAAAAAGTACTTATTATAAAATTAATGTTATTCTAAACTTTAATACCTCATCTTCTTTTTCATTCATTCTTTTTTCGTGAAAAAAAGAATATAGTATAATGAAGATCATCAAAATTGAGAGGTAAATATTGATTTCAAAAATCAAACAACTTCATAAGTAAAGAATAGAGAAGGCAATTCAGAGGATTAAATTTTAAAATTAGGTTTAAACTCCCTATAAGGTTTTTTAAAATGCTAATTATCATTAACCTGTCAATCCCCTTTGTAATTCAACGGAAAGGGAAGAAAATCCTTGTAATAGGATTAATTTTTACTCTATGGCAGAGCTATCTGTTTTCTTTTAAACTCAAATGTCATAGATAAGTTCAGAAAAAGTGAACTCAAAGTGCGCGAGAAAAGCTAAACTTATAATTCTTTAATTTTCATGCCATTATTGTACCAAAGCTATATAAATGTAAAAAAATTCGCTCATTGATCACGCAGTTAGGAATTTCGCATTAATGGTATTAATATCAGTTTATAATAGTTGATGCCATGAATTAAAATTCATAGCTTTCTAAATCTTATAAGGAGGCCCAAGGCCACGCAACTTGAAACAGAAAGGAATTGACTGGGCAGGTCATTGTACCTTGTTGCGAAGACAAATTTTAAAGAGACCCAACTTTTACACTCTAATGATTTAAATTGGTTATGACAAATAGTGAAAATATAAATGGAAGCATTTAAATCTTTTACCCTCAAACCGAACGTAATTGATTTCGCGAATTATTAATTCAAAATGACCTGAAACTATTTAATTCCTTTAAATTTTATAAAGTATTATTTTGAGTAAAGGTATTTATAGTTGTTTCATTAGTTATCTGTAGAAAATTCGTTGCAGCTGTTCTTTTCATAGAAATTAAATAATAATCAAATGTAATCATATGGCTTGAATTTTATTTACAAAAAATTATCGTTTCATATCCTTCAAATACAACGATATTTCTAATTTTGTATAATATGTAGTACAGTATAACAGCTTATATTTTAAATCCCATTGCCTTTCATCAATTATTTTACATGTATCATTATGTATCCAAACACTATCATCAAATCAATTCTTATCAAAATATGGATTGATATTTTGTTAAGTATAATTCTTATGTTATAGATTATATAAATATTTATTTACTTATCTTTTAAAAATATAGAAAGAAGCTTAAATTTTAATTATGATAACTACCTCTATAAATTAATTAAAATATATATTTTTATAATATTTAAAAGATAATAAATTGCATGATTTCTTGAGATTTGAAATTTTATATTGCAAGGACACGCAGTAACGCATCGTTTGAAAAACTTTTGTCACATAGTTTTTCAGCTCATTGTAAAAGTAAAGAGAAATTCCGTGACCTTCAATAAAAAATACTTTAACAAAGTTACTTTTTTATTTGCCTAAAAATTTCAACTGAGCCTCATATTATTTTAATTAATTTCCTCATTCAGATATGTTTTAAAATTTTCAAATATTAAACAGTTTTATCATTTTTCCTAATAAAATTTCATGTGATTTTTATTAAGAGACAGACTGTAAACAATTCAATTTCCATTTGTTTTTAAAATTTAAATTTTTCTGTGAAAATACGTTAAACTCAAAATTATTCTTAAATTAGTTAAATTCTAAATTTAATAGTCTTTATAAATAATAACTTGTATTGGTGAGAGTCTTATTTAAATATGTATTGTCTTATATATTTTTTAAAATTTTACATAGGTAAATTAAGTACTTTACTTGAAAAAGGGTAAGCAATAATCCCCAATGAATATGAAAAGTGATTTTAATTGAAATTTTACTAATAAATAATGTGTATAGACCAAAAGTATTTAATTTATTGTGAAAATGTAACATATAAAATAATATCTACGAATAATTTAATATAAAATAATATCTATTTAAACATGTAGCTTTACATGTGTTATTAAAGCTTTACTTGCATAAGTTGTATTATTTGATAAAATTATATTTTGCACTTAGATTTAAATGTAATATACATTTTATCAAATTATAAAGTCTTAGTAAAAATTTTTTTAATTTTGTAGTATTTTATGATTTATATTTAATTATGTACAGGAGAGTTAAGTTTTTTTATTACAAAATGAGTAAAATATACCCAATAAACGTCAAAACTGATTTTACTTTTACTCATTGAAATTTTAAAAATAATTAACATATATTAATCCAAAACATTTAGTTAACTATAAAAATATAAAATATACATATGTGAATGTACATACACATGTGTATATTGAAATATGGTGTGGATGTGTATCTAAGTATGCATAAAGAATAAAGCTAAATCACTTGAACATATGTAAATAATGGTAATCAAACAGACAGAAATAATAACAGAGTTTTAATATATTATTATTCAAAAAGAGAAGATATAAAAATTCTACTTTTAGAACAAATAATTCTAAATCATATGTCACGGCGGACTGGTATGTCTGTTGAATTTTTAGGTGTGTCTTGAAATAGTGAAATATTTTTAAAATTTTAACTGAATAAATTTTTGTAATATCTTTGGAAAATGTTTAAATTGCTCTAAATTTGTTATTAGTAATAACTTGATCTTAATAATGAAATGGATCATTTTCTTTCATCTTTCATTTCTATTATTTTCATCATAAATCACCGTGTGACAAACACATTTATAGTTAAAGTTTATTTCAAATAAATCAAAATTACAGTTATGACTTTTGACAATTAATATCAAATAAATGTTCTCATTCAAAGAAAGTGTTTTTATTTAAAGATCTGTGTTTATTAATAGTTATTTTTCAATTAAGATGTCCATAATAGTAAAATACAGTAAGTATTACAATATTCTTAAGAAAAAAAGTTGTAAATAATAAATTTTATTTCAGAAAGCAGACCTGCGATAAATGAGTCATAATTTATTTTGAAATTATAAGCACAAGCCTGACAAAATTTCAGTAAGAAAATATTTAAATGTTAGAAAGTAAATGTATATCAGATAATATAAATTTACATTATGTAAGAAAAAACTCTTAACGTATATGATTTTTTAGTTACTTTATATTAAGAGTTACTTAACCTTGCATCTGGAGTTAACTGTTTAAATTTAGATTTGTTAATATTTATTTATAAAGAAAATTTTTCTAGTGCTTTTCTAATAATTGCTAAATTGCAACATTTGTACATAAAATCAAATCTATCAAATATTTGAAAACTTTAACAATCAATTTATATAGACGAGTACAAATACTTACAAAAATTTATTAAAATCATTAATATAAATGGATGCTCTTTTCTGGATAAATTCTTTTTAACAAAAGTGGAATGAAAGATTTCTTTGATATATTTTTATTAGAATTTAATAAAAGTTTTTTTTTTAATGAACACACATGATGGGAGAATTGAATGAAAACATTAAACTTAAAGATGGAAATATTTATCTTTTATTTGTTCATATAAATAAAAGAGCAGATGGAAATTAAAAAGTATCGTATGTACATATAACCTAAAAGTTAGATTAATCATAAATTAACTATTCCAAACAATTTTATTCATTTTAAATTGTAATGTTATATTGCTTTCATTATTTACTCACCTATCAATACCAAATAAAAATGCTTTTTGTATTTTATTAATTACAAACATATTAAATAATGATTTTGTACGTAAATAAAGTAATTCAATTAATTGGAGCGTTTATAAATCTGGACTTTTCTATACATAACTAACTCTTTCCAAAGAAACTTTAGTTTTTGAACACAGCCTTGATATAATTTCACTCACCCCCTTTGCATTATTTAAGTGATTAAATTTTTTAATCAAATTCTTTTGTTATGCTAAGAGATTAAAATGTTTGCCGTTATGTTTAAATCTATTAGTTTTTCGTCTTATGTCTAATCCAGAGGCTTTTATATTCTATCAGTTATTTACTTTGAGGGGATTATGATATATCATTTGGTTTTTGATAAAAATAATTCAAGTATTTTGATTTAAAGAAATTTATAAAATTTGTTGAAGAATAAATTGTCGTCCCTTTAAAAATCAATATCGATTATTTTGAATGAATTCATTAATCAGCATTAACTGCATTTTACATAAAAATTTAATTATTTAGGATAAAATATTTTTTCTACATTTATTGAAACATTAAAAGATAGCTTATATTTATTTATTTATAAGGATATTTAAAGCGATTATACTTTTCTATCATACATATTTAATTAGTGATGAATTTTTTATAGATAAAGAGAGATAGAGAGTTAATGAAAACACAAATTATATATTTATAAAATTTCATATTTGTAAGGTACACTTTCAATTATAATTCATTTGTATTTCATATATTTGATTTTTTTCCAAAAAAATCTAAAAATCTATGTTATAGAACTTAATATAATTCGTCAAATACTCACAGCTAATTTTAATTGCGGAATACCATTGGTCATTGTTTAAGATGCGCAAAATTTTTATTTAAATATATTGATTGGAATGCATTGATATAAAATGAAATCACAAATTTAATAACTGAAAATCGTGAATATAATTTAAATAATTCAAATGATATACTTTAATGAATGAGTTATAATAAAGCTTGAATAAAAGTGTTATAATTTCTTTAAAATTAAAATTTGTGATTATTTTTCTTATAATACAAAACATTCGTAACTTATTATTTCTACATGATTAATAATATTTTCGATCTTGGTTCGAAGAATGAAGATTAAATAAGTAAGAGAACAGAAATGAATACATTAACTTAAATTTTTATTATAATATATTTTTTCGATATTAATTCACATAGATAGCTATTAAATAATGTAATTTATGCATCACCGATACTCAGTGGAAATATATTTTCATACCATAAAATTTTTGTTTTGTTAAAGTTTGGAAAAGGTCCAAAGTTATTTTCTACCTAAATGGTCCCTTAATATATATATTTTTCCTAATAAGCTCATTTTTAGCCTTTACATTTCTTATTGGTGCTTTCATTTAAATAATTTTAATTATCTGTTTCCGGTGAAATTACAGCTGAATTAATTACAATACATTTTAATGAAAAATTTAAATGTTAAAAGAAATAAGATTTTAATTAATTATTTTTAAAAGTTGTCATGCAATGTTGTTTTTCATTTTTCCATGCCAGTAAGAAACGAAGTTTTATTTTTCAATAATAGCGGCCGGCAATGCCAACCACTATATATTTTTGCTGTTAAACGAAAAAAAAAAACTAATAGAATGGTTTTCTATTACCACACCACACACACTCTGTAAGATATTGACATTATGTTTAACAGACAGAAAAATTTATTTATATTTATATAATACTTAATGCTTGAGTTGATTGATATTGACGAAATTTTTATTATTACACTTGAAAATTGCGCTAATAAATAAACCAGAATTTATGGTTAATATTGAATTTTTAATAAACAATTTCGATTTTTTACTTTTCTTAACAATTCTTTCCTTTTAATGAAATTTTTAAGCAATTTTTGAATCTTTATTCAGAAAAAATATTAATTTTTGAGACTAGATTTAGGTTAGTTGGTTAGTTTTAAATTCTACTTGACCATTTAAAATATGACAACACGTATGACGATTATATTAACGGTGAGTTAAAAATGCCTACAATTTTTTGAACCGCCTTAGAAAACATATTTCTCGTGCTACAAAATTCAGTTTCTGGGAAAAAGCAATGCAATATGTATAATAAATAAAGTAATGTGGTTTGTCTGTAAAAGAACTCATTGGGCTACTCAGCTCTGAAGGTAATGCAACAGACAAAAAGTATTTAACAATGCTGGCTTTTTCCATATTACCTAACACTCGTACTTTAAGCGGTAATTGCAAGTTTTATTTCCAGAAAGATGGCGCACCATCATACTATTATCGTGGTACACGACCATACCTGGAGCAAAATTTCCAGGACACTGGGGGCCAATCGAGTTTCCTCCATTCTCCCATTCTCCTCCGACTTTACACAGTTAGAGATTTTTTGGGGCAATGTAAAAGATGAGGTGGATAAACATAAACAAAACATAACCTAGACACACTTTAGAAGAGATTCAAGTGGTGTGTTCAGAAATATCATTGCACACTTGATATGATGTACAGAATCAGTAGTGACTCGCACTCAGAAATGTATTGATGTTGAAGGCCATCATATTTAACAGTAGTCACATTTGCATAAGAAAATGCATTTATGTTTTAAATTAAACTTCAAGCTTTTCAACTCTAACAACTGAATCTTTTATAAAGAAACATAAATTTTCTATACCGGTTCAAAGTTTGTATAAATTTTTTTTGGCGTATATTGTATATAATCTCACTCACACACATGAAAAAGTAACATGTTTATAGCATTTTTATATACTAATTTAGACAAAACGTCGTGATATTAATCCTTTAACTTCATATTTAAGTTGCCAGTTGCTTTTTGGTTATAAATAATTATATACATATAATTTTGATTCATCATCAATTTTTTGTGGTGAAAATTAGTGTAGCCTTTTCAAACAATTAATTTTTCAAAAAAGTATGATGAAGTTATTATTATACAGATTTACATTCTCTAGTAACACGTTGTTTGTAGTTAGAGTATAATAACTATTTTTAATTCACTTTGATGAAAAAAATTTTAATTTTTGAAAAAATTCAAAGAAAATGTAATTTTTTCATAGGAGCATTTTTTACAGTTTTATAAGTCTTCCCCTTTCCCTTATAGTCTTGCAACACCTAATTTTACTTTAAAACAATTTTGCAGATGGGAAACATATTAGGAATTAATATGAGGATACTGATTAGCTCTACATTCATAAATGTTCAAATATATTCAATGATTCGAACTCAGACTCCTATTCAAGTGTAAGTAAATTGGCTAAAACTCCAGTCTAGATTTATTCTAACCAAGTTGCTATAGTATGAAATTGATATCCATATTTGAGGCATTCATTGTACACAACATGCTCGTTTTCTCTAGGCAGAGATCGATCATTCGTGTTTCTAAAGATATATCAAGACAATTTCATTCCATTTGGTAAGCGTCTATAATAAAATCATTCATCTCTTACCGATTTGGGAGCACTCATATGCGGGATTATAAAGGGCTTGCATGCATAATTTTGTAGCTTATTTCAAAAGACATGCCTCCTATGTTGTAGTAACTCTGATTTTAGCATAGTTATAATTTACACGCAAAATACCCGTTAACCAAACTGCTACATTAACATTTGAATTTTACTCAATATTCATATAAGTTCAACGGCTCATTTGTCGCTATTTAGGCTGTTTTAAGTTTTATAGCTTTAAAAACTGCTTTTATTACTTACTAAAATTATAAAATTAATTTGAACGTAGTCTATAGTGATTTAGTCTTTATGTTGCAGCAGTTTTTTACTATATCTTAACGATTTTTTCATTTTTTTTTTTGCTAATATAAAAATTTTTTAAAATGATATACTATAAATTAAAGCTTTATGATATGTATAACGTTTTTTTCCAACGATGGCCACTTAGGTCACGAACCCTATGCCACAAAAAGGCCAGTAACTGCTACTCATTTATCGTTACCCAGCGGGCACCTGTGAACCAAGTCACGGAAGCGAGTAGCGTTGCCCGCGCCATACCACCACAAACCCGTTTATAGGGTTGGTCACATTCAAACATCATCACAGAAGGAAGGACAGAGAAACACAGAGAGGACAGAGAAAGCAAGTAACAGCCATGCCTGAACCAGAATTCGAACCCGGGACCCACAGCTCAGGAGTCAAGAAGACTAACCACTCAGCCATCGGTCGGCTATGTATAACGTAAGCAAGTTTTGAATTTTGACAATAGTGACAATAAACGATATTTTTAATGCAATCTAAAAAAAATTTCTAATATTATGTAATTATTTCTATGTGAATTGATATTTTTAAATAGAAATAAAAGTAAAGTATCAAAGGCAAAGAAATAAAGTATCTGCTATTTAGAACATGCTAAATCAAAATATATTAGATACAATAAGTGAATGAAAAAAATAAAGATTCATATTTGTGAAGAATTTGCACTCTATTGAAAATTAAATCATTTAATCAAAATTTGACTATGAAAACTACTTTCATTTAAAGATAAAGGAAATGCTATATTTATAAATGTACTGTTTTTACATGTAAGAGCACATAACATTATTTTGATATCAATATGACCATACATGTTGTTATACACTTTAAAAAAAACTACCAATTACTGGAAAACGTGGTTCATTTAAAAAAAAGTTTTAACTGTACAGCAAGTAAAAGCAGTAGATACAAAAAAATATTTTCTCATTAACTTTACAAAAATAAGCAATTGAAGATAGTGGTTTATACAAATTTGCAAAATAACTGCAAGTTTAAAGGTCTGTATAAAAATAGATAGATTTAGAGAAATGAATGAAATATTATGAAAATATATTTTCAACATACATAACTTAGAGCTTGTTTACGATAATTTTGAAAATTAAATTAGGCTGAAAAATGCATGATCTTTTTAATTGACTATATCAAAAATACTACCATCATTTAGTTAAAAGGCTTTAATTTTTATTAATAATTTTTAAAAAAATTTTTTGTTTTATAGTATCGGTTTTTAAAAAGTTCTCGGTGTAATAAGAAATCATTAAGTATCCGAGAAAAATGATTTTACAGATAGTAAAGATAACTTTAACTAAGCGTAATTTTTATTTGCTCTAGATATTCATTGTAAGTAACAGATTTAATTTAATTTAATTAAAATGAAAATTTGTTTTAGTTATGTTTTTATAATGTTTTAGTATATTTAAAGCCTAATAGCATATATTTGCGCTTAAATTTAAACCATAATAATAGCACTGGCTTTTCAATAGCTACTAATACATATAGAGAAATGCGTCTTGGAATGAGATGAATTTAGTAACTTATTTTTTGTTTCTTACTCTTTGTGAGAACGATTTGAAACAGTTACCACGGCATAAGGAACTAATTTTTTCTGATATGTAATTTTTTGTTTATTTATGTATAATTTAATGTTAAAATAATATATATACATTATTATCTCTAAAAAAAACTATTTTTTATTTCCAGTTACTTTGAGTATTAATTTCAAATTTAAACCCTTTTAGAGGATTCACTGTATATTAATCCTTCTATTTTACCATAAATAGTAAAAAATGCGAAGAAGAATGAGTTCGTTTTTTAATTATAAAACAAACAAATTCTATAAAATAAATTCATTTAGGGAAAGAAAGATTTATCTTAAATTCTTTCGATTATTCGCAATGCATGATTTGGATTGACAAAAGCCCTGAATAACAGCACATTAATGAATCCTGTAGTATATCATTTTAAATTTACTTTGTAATTAAAGATGTCTGAACATAAAATAAAAAGAAATTATTTCCATTTCTTTTATATCTAAAAAGACTTCTGAGTGAAATTTATTCCATTTTCAAATGCTTATCGTGAAAAGAAAATTGGATTTCAAAATTTTGTGATAGTAATTTCGCTTTTCAAATATACCCTTTTGCAAAGAATAGAATATTGAATCAAATATCTTCTATGTATTTTTTTATATTTTGCTAGTTTCTTGAAATTAATTTTTTTCCATTAAAAGTGTACTTTGGTATTATGAACCGAGAGTGGTAGTAGCTAAAAGGAAAAAATATCGATTTTTTTTAAAGGAGCGTCTTTCCCTTCTTTTTTTTAATTATTTTTCGGAACTTGGCTATCCAGGTAGTTCAAGGCTGTCATATCTTTTTCATCATGTTTAAATTATAGTGCTGCATCGCTTTCTTTTATTCAGCAGTTGTTCATTATTCGTTTTTATTTCAACCTATTTGACAGATGCTTTTAATTTTTTTTGCACACGGCATTCTTTCTTTAAACTGATACTAAGTAGAAAAAAAAATCGTTTTTTAAACCTGTTTTTCAAACCGCTTCGAAAAAAGCCTTTTTTTAGAATATTTGAAATCACTGTCTGAAGAATCAATAAGGAAATGTTATATTAGTTTGTTAGAAGTTAGAATGTTATATAATCATCAATACATTTTATAATAAACAACATTTTATCTTTATAAGACCTTTTTTTAATTTTTTTGCCGTAACTCTTTTCTTTTTTCAACGAGATAATTGTTAAACAAAAATTCAAAGAAAATAATATATAAAACAAAGCATAAAATATAATAGTAGAAAATTATTTTTTTATAATTTAAAATAACTCTCTGATGTATTTATTTTGGTGCTGAATTTAATCAGCAACATTAACAGAAAATAGTGAAAACTATATTTAAATAATTTAAACTTGATAACATTAACGAAAACAAAAGTTTTAATTTATAATTGAATGCAATTATTATCAATTTTTAATATTTATACTATCAAATCAGCATTTGGGAGATATGATTCATAAGTGTGGGTTTAAAGTTTTAAGAAGTAAATTATTTTTATAAACTTCGAACGCAAAAAAAAAATATTGAGTAAAAAAATTTTTAAAAAACAACAAATCAATAAATTTTATATAAAACACTAAGCAAATGAAGTAAATGAGGTAAATATATATCTTAATGTTGAGTACTTTTAATTTGAGACTCATCAAAGCAATTAAAACTAGATTGACGCTTAAATAATTTAAGGCACTGCAGTAGTATACCTTTCTTAATAGAGAATGTTTTATTATTGAAGATAATGTGTCAAAAATATTCTGGTGATAATTCTTAAATGTATGTTCATATTTTTTATTTATTTCGCCACAGTTTACATCGAAAACCAGCTCAACAGACGGAAGGAGAATAATAGACATAGGACAACAATTATGAAGAATGAAGCGAGTAATAATTATAGAGTATTACGTTTTCCCCTTTTCTCAGCATTTAAGGTTCCATTTTGATCAATTAACGCCACATAATAGAATAATAGCGGGTGGCCCTTGAAAATTAATGTTGTCTCTCCTTCTCCTATTTTCTCTTTTAACTGCGTGTTTAAAGTGGATGGCTAGGCCATCAAAAAGAAACCTCTTGTTTAGAGAGTCTATCTAATGATGCAATTAATGAGAAATCATAATTGAGAAGAGCGTCTCGGTTAACCGGGATCGTTTCATGAGAGAATTAATGCTTAAATCGCTTGTTGCAAAAAGAAAAATTTGTTCTATATCAATCAAATCGAAGTAACTGTGATATTCTTAACAAAACTAATTGATCCGAAGTAGTTTGTTGAATAGCAAGGATTTCAAAAGGACTTCAACGTTTAAATAAAATAAAGAGATAAATTAAATAGGAAAGAAAACATTTGTAATCCTTAGAAAGCGAGATTTTAGTTTTTCGTTAATAATTTACTTAATGAAATTTTGAAAGGGGATAAAAATTTTTGTAAAAATCAAATATTTGATAGTTGCAATAAAAATTAAAATTTCAAACTGGGCTTTTTCAGCTCAAATGCAAATGGAAATAATTTGAAGAACAGAATTAAAACTGCATTCTTTTGGAGGTTCTATTCAAATCATTTGTTATTTATATTTAATTAATATTCTTATTTAATGAACACTTAATTATGAACGAAAATCTTATTTCTGTTAACAAATGACAATTATTGATAATTTGTTTCACTATTCTTATTTATCTATAATATATCTATTATTTATTTTAGTATAATAAGGGCATTTTTTAAGTATTTCATAATAAGAATCATTTGTGAAGCTTAACAATTCATTCAATATTTTTAATATTTTATTAACTAAATAGATTATTTTCTTAGTATTAAAAATTGTATTCTGATAATATATTAAACTGAATATTAACTTATGCAAACATGTTTTATTTATTAATAACAATCGGATGTTCAAATTTAGTCATTGCAAATCAAATATAATAATTACAACTGCAGTATATTTAATCTGACTAGAGTTATCTTTTAAAAAATGAAACTTCGCTGTTATTGTTTTTTAAAAAAACTAAAGATCACTATCTTAAATTTAAAGCTAAGATAACTAAAGATCAATATCTTAAATAAGATCAACAGGAAATGAAATTAAGGTAAGATCACTAACTTAAATATAAAATTTAAAGTTGCACGTTGAAACACATTAATTGCAAATTACTTAAAATAAGTAATTAGTATCAAATTGTGTGTGACAAATGCAATATTTTTGGCTCTAATTGTGGCTTGGCATTTGCAGATTTCAAATGAAATTTACTATTTCTAAAACTAACTTAAATTTTCTCCTCTATTGATTGGTTTACATCATTAAGAATGTTAATGAAAATGTAATGAATATTTCCGCAATATCTTTCGATTTGGTTGAAATAAAAATTTAATTTAATGGAAATTTACTTTATTAAAATTATAAAGTGTTCCATTAGACAAAAGCAATTATTCTTTATCGCCAAAACTGCATTATTAAAATTCGCATCCCTATTAAAAATAATTTGTGAAGGAATTAAAACAGACTATTCATTTTTGGAAACAATAAAATATAATGAATATTAAAATAGAATAAGTAAAATTATGACATCATTAAATAAATTGCACTTCTCATAATTTTCGTCATTCAAATTTTTCATTTTACAAATACATATCTGTTATTAAAGCATCGAATCAACATTAAAATCTAAAATTTGTATCAGAAAATTTTCAGTATTATAGGAAATTCCTTTATAACAAGAGTTTACAAAGGTTGATAGGGAAGCAAAAATTTCATAAAATATTTCTCCCACAAAAATGTTACTGATATATTTTTCACATATTAAAGTTATTTTTCTGTAAATATCTGAATAATTTAATGTGCTAAATATCTGAAAAATATTAGATATATATAAGAGATATATATATAAACTAATAGGTATATATTTAAAATTATTTTTCATAAATACACTTAATGGTCAATATGTTTGAAAAAAATTGCTATTAATTTTTAATAAAAAATAATATAAATTAAATATTTTTTTATAATTTCATTTTTGATTAAGAAAGCAACAAATACCATGGTTTATAATGCTTACAAATTAAAAAAAATAATTAGTAATTTGTTTTTCATGTTTAAAATTAATATTTTTTCGTTATAGAATGTTACTTGAGTTTAAAATCTTATTTCTAATTTCACGCACGGATTGCAAAGCTAAAAACTAAAGAGCGTAAAAATTTTATCACTTTTTATTCAAGTGAATTTGTGTATTAAGATATTAATTAGCAGCTTTCCGCATCTTAGTTTGTAATTTACTTTTTATTTATTTTTGAGGTAAGAAATTGAAATACGAGATTGAAGAGAAATTATGGCATTAAATGTATATTTTAACATATTTACAGAAATGTTACGGCTTTCGAAAAATTTTAATAAATATTCAATTTTAGAAGCTGTATTGCTCATTACATTCATTATGGTTATTTCAATATATTGCATTAAAATTTAATATTTCTTTTTATAACTGTAAGTAGATGAATAAAATCAATGACAAGATTCATGAATACATAATCATTAACAAGAGCTTTAATGTTTTGTGGAATTCTTATACCAACATTATTTGACTTACAAAAGATAGTACACATTCGGTAGACATCGTTCACATTTTGAATTTGTTTTATATGTCTATTTATAAATGTTAGAATAGAATTCGATTTCCGAAATTATTTTTAAATGTGAAATGGAATATGATCTTTAGTAGTTTTTATGTAATTATCTAAACAGATACAACTATTTAAAATAAAATATGAAGGAGCTTTGTTTCAAAATATTCTAATTAATTTTATTTTACAGAACATGCAAGGAAACTGGAAATCACTCTAAAAATTGAGTTATGAGATCGTATCTTTGAAAATCGACATTTATATTTGTGAAAATTTTTTTCACTCATTTATAAAGAGTTAAACATGAAGGAAATTGTGCTTTTTTCATGCTCTTTTAAAAATATGAATTTTGAATAAACGTAGGACTTATAAAATTATAGAAATGCTGCCTTAAAATATGTTTAACTGCTAACTTGTAAAATAATTGTCACTTTTAATTCACAACTGATTTGACTTACATTAGTAGAAAGTAAATAATTCTTGTAAGTATTTATCAGTCCACATTTGATTTTGCTTAAGATTATACGTTTTTCCTACATAAAATCTAGACATGAAAGAGCAATGAATGATGTTGTTTGTATATTGATAATTTAGCTATTAAAAACCCACAAAATAATGAATCATCAAAAAAAATGACTGACGATATATCCGAGTAAACATTCGGGTACACAGTGTAATGGTTGAATAAACTTATTTTATTCTTTAAAAAGTTCTCTTAAAGGAATAAAAACTAAAAATATAAAAAACACTGATTTGTGTGAAAGCAATTTATAGAAAGTTCATGCTATGAGTTCATGTAATGCTATCTCTTTCTTTCTGGATGGCTTTTTATGTTATCTGGCATAGGCATCTTTATTTGCTATATTTCCTGTGCTGTTGTTCATCAATATTTTCTATCTTGACCAATCAAATGCTCTTAATATATTTCCTTTTCATCAAATATTTCTAAGCCATTTTAGAGCAAAAAGAGTCATCGAAATTATATCATTAAAAAAGTAATTAATAAAACTAAATCGTATATATATATATATATATATATATATATATATATATATATATATATATATATATATATATATATATATATATATATATATATATATATATATATATATATATATATATACATATATATATCATGCATAGTAATTTCATCTTATTTCAGAGACATGGCCTTAAAAATTTATGTTGATTTATTATTTAAATAAGGTTATAGAGCTTGAATCTCTGAGCATATACTGGCCAATTTTTGAAACATGTTTGAAAAAAAATTAAGATTAGGACAGATTAGGATTTTTATATTGCCTTTTTTCCCCCAGATGAATGTTTTTTCCCAATGCCCGGTTGCCCTTAGGCCTTTGTCCTATTCAGCTCTATATAATGGGTGAAGTGATAACTTATCATAAAATAGGGCACCAAGTGGGTGTGACGTCTTCACCTCGAAAATCAAGTGATAAAGAAAGACAAACACAGAAAGAACGAAGCATCCATGCCCAAACCAAGATTCGAACCAGGGACCTACTGCTAACAAGTTAGAGACGCTAACCTCTCCGCCATCTGTCGGCTTCCCCGCATGAATGTATTTCATAGAATGGTTTGATCCTATAGTTGAAGACAAGCTCATTCTATTTAATACATTTTTTTTATTTAATGAAAAAATATGCGTTGGATTAATGCTTAGTGAATTCTCTAAAGGGGGTTTAAGTTGATAATGATGTTCAAAACAAGATTATAACTAAAATGAAGTTCAATTGTTTAACGTATGTTTGAACATAACTTCTTTGACAAACTTGAATATCTGTTATTTTATTTCCGGGGATATTAACTGATTTTTTACTTATTTATTTTAGAGGGATTTCTCATTTAAATATAAAACTATTTTGCATGGGAATTAATCTTTTTTTATCAGCTATAGGTGCAATATAACATTGAAATTAAAATTTGCATTGTATTAGCGTGTTCTGTTCTTATAGATATTCATTACGAAACATCTATTTAAAAATAAGAATTATATTTCTAAAATTATAATTTAGAATTATATATTGAAATTATAATTCTTTTTTCATAAATTTTCTATTATATACGTAAATAAAATAATACTGTAATTTTGAAATTAAAATACAGAAAGTGCCGAGGCTTTGGTAGAAATAAATAAATATTTAAAAATATTTTAGATTTGCTCTACCAATATGTGTTGTGTAATATGTATTCTTTATAATTTTATGCACCATTTTAAGAAAATTTAAAAAACATTAATCTAAATTTACTGTGTTAATATTAAGTGATAAGCAATAATTTAAAAGTTGAATATTCTTTTTGCTTATTAATAAATCTATAAATGTATACAGTATTGAAAATCACAAGTTAAAATTTGTGACTAAAATGTTTCTGTGTAGATTATAATACTTGTATTCTTCATAGTTCAACTTTAATTGATTTTTTCCATTCATACCATAAAAAATGAAAAGATCCTTATAAAAAAACTATAAAACTCAATAATGTGATTATAACAATTATTACAAGAAAAATTAATTCATTTTTAATCTCGTAAATAAGTAAAAGTAGAATATATTAAAAAAAGTTTTAATTTAAAAGTAAATTCTTTATTGTAGTACAACTTAAATGCTATATTGTAAGAATGTAACAAGTAATATACAATAAATGTAAAGCGTTGTTGAAATAAAAAAAAATCTAAAAATGAAAACATGCTAAAACATAATTTTTGAAACGTTATATCCTAAATTAAAAAAATTAAAATAAAATTTTAAATAAATAATTTCGGTAAAAATTTTTTTTACTGAATTAATATCTGAAATTTAGACGAAAAAAATACTGCATGTTATTTAAATTTCCTCTCAAATTTCTACTAAATATTTTAAATTGGATTTGGTGACGGTCTAAGTTTAACGATTTCAAAAAATATCTACGAAAATTTCCAAGAAAGTGCTGACAATGATTTCTTGCAAAAATTAAAATACATCTTTATAAGAAGGTAATTAGAGATATTAATTCATAAAACGTTCTTAAGGTATAAAAATATTTAAAATAACTTTGACAATGTTGTAAGTTTATTCAAAGTGTTTAGCTAACTTTAAGAATAATGAAAGCAATGTAATTAAATTTTTTATTTTATTTTAATTTTACTTCTATAGACAATAAACTTTTTCATTTAAAGTTTGTAACCCAGTAACTTGATAGTTCTTGTTTGTTTGCAATTGCAAATACTTACATTAAAAAGGACATTTACATTTGATTTTTTATTCAGAAATGTTTTCGAAAATTAAGAAACTTTCTGATTAATAAATAAATGTTTCTTCTTACTAAAAAATTGGTTACTGAAATGTTTTCATATAAATGCATTTTAAATTACGCTTTAAAAGGTTTGTTAAAATTTTAAACAAAATTACCTTTTATAAATAAACAATTTGATATGTGTTTTCTTTCATACTTTGAATAAATATAAGATTATAAAAATAATGGAAATATTATCACCATTTAAATTTAATTCATAATAAATTTTTAATTTAAATTTTAAATTAATATTAATTTGCACACAATATTTTAATCACGTATTGAATGAGAATATTGAATGAGCCAATTGCCAATTTGACATCAGAATATTTTGACAATAGAATAAATTTAATATTGTTTTGTGTATGTGAACTGAATTGTATGTTTATTAAAATTTTAAAAATTTTCTACAAATTATCATATGTTAATAAGAATCTGTAACGAAAATTATAATTTAAAACTTTTGTGTATTCCAGGATTTCAAAATTAATAGTTCAAAACACTTATAAATTTCAAACTCTGGATCATACAAATGAAATTAATTGAAATTCTTCGAAATATTTCTTATCCAATGAATATCAGAATAGATGGTGGAGAAAATCAATTTATATCCCCATTAAAGTATAAAATATAATGCCAAATGCAGTGTTAGATAAAAGGATTGTGATTCTATGAATTCAGTAATGATATGGCTGAAATTTAACTAAATGAAGTTATAATTAATTAGCTACAAAAACTTAAACAGAGAACGGTTAAAATAAGAAGAGGATTTTGATAAAAATAAAACATATTGATGATGAAACTGAAATATAATTGATATCTTTATATTTATAAAGATATACGATTTGTGTACATTTGTAATTATGTGTATATTTATAAAGATATACGATTTGTTTTTAACTATACTAAATTTCTGAATTAAAATTCATCAACATGAATTAATAAAATAAGAGCTAATTAACAAATAAAAACAAAGCTGAGTAATCGCACAACAGTTATGTATGACTTCACATATTTGGTAAATAAAAAAGTAAATCCAAAATATTTTGGTCCAAATTCAGTTTTAGCTTATATTTTTAAGATTTTGTTTTCCAACACACATAAACAAGTATTTAACAATTTATATAGCCATAGATTTACAGACAACCTATGTTTTTTAATTGTTTATTTAAATTTTTAAATTTCGGATGACTATTAAATTATTAAAAAAATGATAAACTAAAATTTAGTTTAAAAATGAAATAAATATTTAATGGAAATAAAATTTTAATATTTTTCTAATCTATAATATTAATCGTTTGCAAAAGTAAATTTTACTTAAAATTACTATCAATATAGATTAAATACAATTTTTTAACAAAGTGGTTGAGTTGTTTTGGAAATTTCTGCTATACACATTGGTTATTATTCAGATAAATTTAAATATAAATATAGCAAACAAGACTATATCACTAAAATATATATATAGGAGGATTTTAATATACCTGTGAAGTCTATTATGAAGAAATAATATCTAATGCAAATAAAATAAAATTCTTATCAAACTTTGCATTACACATTTTTGTCTGACGTTTGTACATTTTGTTTCAGAAAGTGACTTTAAAATATTTATTAAATACAGAAAGTTTAAAAAATACAGCAATTTAACTAATAAAATAATGCAACAAATATTTAAACAAAAAATTTTATAAGTAGTTAATAAAGGTCTAAAATTACATACTGTAATAATAAGAATTCTTTTATTCAGTTAAAATTAAACAGACATGCATGATTCATAAAAATAACATATAATGCATTTTTTCTTATAAAGTTTCTAAGAAAGAACCTTTTTATTTCTCACAGTTTATTATAAACTAGCTTGCAAACTATTGCTCGAATAAAATTTAACAAATTCTTAATTCAAGAAGGAATTTTCTTAACTTTTAACTCTCATGAAATTTAAGTTCCTTATAAAATAAGCTTTATACAAAATCAATAAATCTGGCTACATATATTATGCGTAAATAATATCCAAAAAAACATAGACTCGTAAATATATAACATAACATATTCTACTATTTTTGCAAATTGTGATTCTAAAAATTGTCTAAAAGTAGTCTTATAAAGACAAAGTATACAAAATATTAAATGATAATAAAATATTCTTTAAATTTTCTAATTTTCATTTTAACCTTAATAATAAATATTTCAATGAGGGAAATAAGATAAAAAGCAAATTTAATTTACTTGTAACTTAATTTTCGTCAAAATTGACCCACTTGAAATATTCAGAAATAAATGACAATGAAACATAGACATTTGATGTCAAAACAAGAAAGTTAATTTGCCGATTATCAAATATATCTACACATTTGGACAAAGAAACTTAATCGCAAGTGAAATTTTCATAGTTGAAAACCTTTTGTATATAAAATTGAAATATGGTCTATCTTTATGCGCGCATAAATTAATATCGAATATAAAATATTGAACTTTCTGAATTGTCATTTTTATGCAATTAAATACAGGAAAAATATTTACTTTAAAAAGCAATTCTCTCTCTTACTAAAATTTTTTTAATGAGTACCTTTTTTTCCAACATTAAATTGCAACATAATTTCAGAACTATAATTTAAGAACAATAATTTGTGTGTGTATGCATTAGTTATGCGAACACAATAAAAGTATCTAAATATTTGAATTAAAATGTCTTATAGTTTGAAATATCAATCGAATAAAACCTTTTATCGGATAATAATTTAAAGTATGTAATATGAACTAATTAAAAGCAATTTAAATTACAAGGACTATACAATGATTAGCAATTCAATCATATACATTTTTCTCTCGAAATTAAATTTTAAAATAGTAATCATTCTTAAAATAACCTTAGAAATTTAAAACGTTATCCAACTCTTTTATTTCTAGCTTGTGTAAGTAAGTAGTATATTTTTTTATTGTTCTTCTATATTTTCTGCAGTGTAAAATTAGCTTATTGTTTTTTTAACTCCTTGTCAGTTGTTATAAATTAAGTATTAATTAATTTCTGAAGTAAATAAAGTTGGTATTATTTAATTTACTTCAGAACGGAAAAAACAGTTTTAATTTACTTCTATAAACGGAGTCTTTTCAATAATGTCCAATTGTTTTTCAAAGAGAAAAGGGAGAGTAAAATTAACAATATTTTTTTTATTAATTTTCATTTTCTATATAGTTGAGAATATTGGACTGTGCACACCACCACACTGTTTTATATCATTTCCATTTGAGGACCAGAATGGTAAATATTATTCTGTCATCCTCTTCTTATCCACTATCATTTCGATTTAATATCGTCTTGGGAATCTCATTCTTTACATATAACATTCCCAGCGGTCTATATTAAAACTTGACATATATTGATGATGCTGGAAGCTCCCTTTTCCCCATCATTACACTCCAGTCTGCCAGAACTCGTGAAGAGACAGCAATTAATTCTGTTTACTACCTCGAAATCCAGTATAAAATAGTACGAGAGTCTGAGCAGTTAGAATTTCGGAGAGCCGGTTTATATTCTTAGTGCCATAAGGTATCCATAGATTGAGCTAAAGAGAGTTAGAGAAAGTAACCTGAAACTTTACGTATTTTTGGTGATTAAATGAATTTATTGATTTCTTTTTCTAGCTTTTGAGTAATGTATTCCCCTAAGAAATTTTCTTGAAATTGAATCCAGATGGGAAAAGAAATTGTAACATTTATTTCTTAACGGGTAATTTCCTGTACTTAGTAAGAATTAATTGCAGTTTATTTAGGAAATAAAGCAAAAGGATTTGAAGAATTCGAAGAAATAAATGATATTATAATTTTAATCATCTTTCATCAGCAACATTTTTTTAAATTTATTTTTAGATTTTCAATCGATGTACAACAAATACATGCATCTTTAAATTTAAATATAACGTAACAACAAACATAGTATTTGTATTTTCAATGAAATATATGATAGATCAGAAATATTGTGACAAAAATTCATGTCACTGTTTGATTCACAAGATGAACTTGAAATAAAAGGTGATGTAAGATATCAATATTGCAATTTGAGTTATTCAGAACTATATTTATTGTATTATTATAGTTTATTGTTTTGTACTTAGAAAATATTAAATGAAGTATTATTGCATTGTAATTGCAACTCATTTATAGTTCTACTCACTTTAAATTACTATGTACTCCTAAAATGTAAAAATTAATTGATATATCATATTTAAATAGTATTCTTACTGTAAGTATTAGTTTCTACAGTAAGTAAATAAAGCCATTTTATTATAATTGCATTAATTTTCACATATATGTATATTTATTGAGAAAGATATGTAAAAGTTTCACAAAAAATATTTCTTGATTCTAAATTTTATTCATTTAAGGAGAAATTAATATTTTCCAGATTCATATGAATTATCCTAGATTTTATTTGTAATTCTAAGTAAAATATAAAAATTATTTTCAGAGACACTTAAGCAATTATTAGAGTTGAGATTTCCCTGAGATCTAAATTTTTTCTTATGAATATTGAACCTTAATTTGTAATATATAGCAAATGTATTTATTATTTTAACACATTTCTCACACCGTTAAATTTATTATATTTATCTCTAAAATAGGTAACACTTAAATTTGAAAGTGAATGTTAAGAATGCCTCAAAATGTATGTATTTAAAATTGATTATAATCAAACTTCAAAATGAATAGAAAATATTATTTTATTTTAAGTGAGTTTAATGCAAAACAATTATTAAAAAATTAGAATCGCTACTTTCGATAAATTAAAATAAAATTATGCCAGTTCATTAAAGTGTGAAATCACCTGTTAAAATATCAAGCCATTAGGTGTTTTTCAGTAAACCTTACTACTCCAAAAGTTTTGGAAATTAGAAGTTAAGCAGTTTAATTGCTCACAGAAAGACGCGTTTTTGGTTTTTAGCGTTACATGTTTGTAGCTATGGCTTAAGCAAACATAAATTAACATCGAACCCAGTTTTGACAGGAGGAGAAAATAAATCCAAATTTATCAAAATAACTCATTTTTACTGCCATAGTCGCTTGGGGCAAAAGAGTACAAGACCAAAACAAGAAATATCTCCTCCCTGAAACACGTGTGGGATGGGGGGAAATCTTATTTGTATACATGCAGTGTGAAAAAAAAGCTGTAGAGAAATCCTGGAGCGTCTTTGGGGAAAGAAAAAAAAATGTTTTAAATGAAGTAAGGCTCAGGGATGGAAAAAATTACATTTGAAATGAGTGCGTATTGATTAGTCAGAGGATGTATTAGGGGAGGTGAACGAGGGAAATGAAAGTTACTTAGCAAGTTGATGTGGATGGACGGCTATTAGAAGTCCCATGCAAGTGCTTTGAGCGATTTGAAACCAGAAATAGGGAACCGAAGAAGGGCCCCAGAGCCTACTAACTGAGTTTATAAATATTCTATCTATTAATTGGTGATTTAAAATGCATTTATGACATCTGTTGACGGGGTTATTAGTTTAAGATAGTTCGAGTGAATTTTTCGTTAAACTGAAAACTTGTACTCGTTATTTATTATGTTTATAGGAACACGATATGGATGTAAAATTTCCTAAAGTGACAGATACTATTAAAACAGTATGGATTTTGTATGGATAAAATGTGCATGGATTTTTTTACAAAGTTGAAAATTATAATGCGAAATCTCTGGAAATATGTAGGAGAATAATTTGTAATTAAATTGAATTCATTGATATAATGAAACAAAAGCAACACAAAAGGAGAGTGAGATGGTTATACACAAATATGAGAAATAATTTTCATTGGAAATATATAATAACCGTTTACACATATATGGCCTCTGTGCTTTAAATTATGCATAATAATTAATTTTCCTCTCTTCACTAATTTTATTAACATAATCAATAAGAGCAATTAATTCTGATTGCAAAGCTAGCAATAACTTTAGGATATTAATCAAATTATCGTGAATCATATATAAAGCTCATTTTCAATGCCTAGACTATTGTCTACATACAATTTGCATTAATATTTTGAATGTTTAAAGAAGCCTTTGGAAAGTACATTTGTTTCTACTGTTGAATATTTATTTAATAATAGGTTATTATTCTTAGACTGTGTCTTAGAAGTTTTCCTATCAATGCAATACATTAAATAATAAAATAATTGTTTATTCTAAAATTAATTACATTGTGAAAACTCATTTCATTAATTACAATAATGTAAGAAATATATAAATATTGCGAAACATTTTTGAAAGATGAGTTGGTATTAATAACTATAAAAATGCATTTTTCTTAAAACATCTCTCTGATTTGTGATGTTAAAAATCTATTAAGTTCCATTGATTTACATCTAATGTTAAGTAAATATGCGTGTAAAATTGTGGATATTTGTAATTGCGTTGAAAAGTCAAAATTGTTTTGTAAACAGAAATTTTAAAAAATGTAAGCATATTGAAATAAAATACAAAATTTTAGTCTAGAGTTTCATTAATAAATCATTAAAAATATACATTAAACGAAAAGAAAAGATAAAAAAGTTATTCAAGTTTTACATTTTCTACTCTATATTGACTATCTTTTACAGAAAATTCTTATTTTGATAATGATTCATCAATACATTTTAAAAATATAAATGTTTACGAAAGTTCTATTGTTATAAAATGTTTTCATTGCAAGTAATCATATTAATTTAACTTAGAAAATAAATACAGAAATCAATACGACACTAACTTTATATAATTACAGTCACAATCAGAAATTTTATCGTAAAATATTAATTTTGATATGTATATATAACACATACATAGTAAAAATTTGAACACATGAACTTAAAATTTAATTTAAACAAAGAAATTTGAAAGAAACTAATTTACTTTTGAGTTTATAAGGAATGAATGAGATTCGTGGCAAGTGAGATTATTAAATAAAGGTGGCATTTTGCACTAATTTTAGCAGTCAATTTCAGTGACGAATAATACTTAAAAAACTGCATATGAACGTAAAAAGAATTTAAAATGAAAATGTTGTGGTAACTATTATTCTAGCTCTCAAAAATAAAAAAAAAATATTCTCTAGGTGATTGAGCAAATATCTACATTCAAGTATAAGGAAAAATAAATGTATGTCAATCAAGTATATTATATGTAACCCGCAGCATTATTTGAAAAACTGCGTTTCTCATTTTTTTAATGTATTTCCATGCATTGAACTGAACTCATTTTGAACTGCGATAATGTATATTTTTTTCATTGCGTGAAAAAAATCTGGTAAAAAAAAAGAAACTTTGGTTCTTTACGTATTAAACTATGTTTTACAAGGTTTCAATGAAAAAGTGGCAAGCTACTGTATTTTAAAGCTATTTTCCTCAACTTCTCACTTTTTAACGATTGTATGTTGCCTTCTAACTCCATCATCTAAGTGAAGAGGCTCTGTATCCTAATTTCATTCATGTACCACTTCCGTAGAATACTGATAAGAATAATTGATAAATATTCTCTAGTATATTTATCAACTAAGTTTTGATAAATACTAAATTGATAAAGTAAGTAATTGTAACAAATTACACACTGTAGCGGGTATAATTACAGCTACCTTCCCTGTTTAAGTGGGTAGAGGGCGCTAGGCACAACTAATGCATTTCCCAGATAGACACTTGAGATGACTTAAGATATTGAAGTGGATTTGTTCGTTGCTTCTTTCTTTGTGTGGCTGTGTTTTGTAATATTGTATGTAATGTGCCGTTATATTTTTATATATTGTGATGTGGAACTTTAATAATATTAATAAACATATGTTCCTGAAAGTTTTGTTATTCTTTATAGTTATATTTGGAATCATGTGCTTATAACACTATTACTTTATGGTAGTAATTTGAAACATGTGCTATACACATATGTTTAAGATCAAAAATCTCAGTGAGCTTAAGGAACACTTAGAAAAAAAAATGTTCTGAACTTTTCAATGTTGTATTACAGTTACTTGATTTATCAATGATGTACGACAGTTATCAAAATGGTTTTTAATTTTAGAGAGCTGACAAAATTCATTGATAAAATGGATAATATTTTCCAAAATATGAAGATAAAAACAAATTAATAAATCATTTTTCACATTAAATGAAACACAATCATTAAATATCTCGCTAAAAAGGATGGTATATGTTTCTACTCATGTATTTATAATATTAATTCATGAAGCGAAACTCATTTCTGAGTATTCTTTTCTTTCTTGTGCGAAAATATACCTGAGTAGGAAACCATTATTGCATTTATTCGAAAATTGAGTAACATGTGTACAAAATTATAACCACTTGTATGCAAAAATTTTGAACAAGTCAGTTTTTAATTATAATTTGGGACGCAAAACATCTATATCTATTTAAATTTCATCATAATGTTCTCAAGATATGGGAATAGGAGATAATTTATTATATCAATTGAAATATGGAATGAAAAGGAGGAAAGTCCCCTTTGCTGAAAGGATATCTTTTATGACAAGTAGAGAATAATAATGTATATGTACCCAGTGTTTGAAAAATGATGTATTTAGTATGGATATGTGGTCTTCCCAACTCGCGTTGCTGGATTCATTATGAATCCCAGCTGTAAACGAGGTTGTCAAGGATCTTTTAGGGATTGTTTCCCATTTTCCTTATAACACCAGTTGTTGCTGAGAATAAAGACCAAGTTCCAAAAAATACGTTGGCTACCCCTATTATAAAGAAAAATTCTATTCTAAGCCTGTTAAATAATTCTAGGAATAATTAAGAATTTGTCAATATACCAGCTAAAGAACACCAGTTAAAGAATTTTGTTATAAAATCTTTAAGACATATTTTACTTGTCTCTAATAAGTTATATTATCATTATTATATCAATTTTACTGAAAAGCGATCCGTATTAATTAAAATATTTTGAAATTTCTTATAAAATATTTCTTTTCAGGCCACGGTAATCTGGTTAGATATGGCATTTGTTATTACTATCGGAAAACAGTGAGTTCAAACCCCGACCCAATCAAAGATTCGCCGTGTTCGCTAATGGTGGCTAGCACACTTTAAATATGTCACGTGAAATATTCTTCATGTGAAATGATACCTCTGGGTGTAGCAGGACAAATCTATAGTCTTCTGCTTGGTTTCTGCTTCTAAACTAGAAGATATACTTCTGGAGCTACGATGGCACACCCTGTGGAGCACCACTATATAACATATAATAACTTCCGCCCCTTATAGTGCTGAAAGGTGAAAATATAAGCAGTCGATAATTAAACAGCAACATTTCTTTCCAAACTATACAAATATTTTACCAGAGTATGTTTACCAATGAAAAATAAAAGGACAGGATTTGATCTACTTAAAATAAGTAGTAAAAACAATTAAAATATTAAAAATATTTGTAGTCTTAAATGATTGCTTTCAATTCGTATTATTCAAATATAGTAAATCATTGATATCAGGAGAAGAAGTAAATCAAAAGCTTAGTCAAATTTTAATTCCCGGCATTTAAACAAGGTAGAGTTACGGGTTGAATTTATTTCTTTAAGCCTTAATTCTTTGGTTTTACAATAACAAATACAAGAATAAAAAACAATAATAAGAAATAACAAGAAATTCAACACAAATCAGTTTCCTATCAAAGGATTTAAATGTGTCAAATATGTATTTAAATTCGTACGATGACTCTTTAAAACCATGCCAATCCAATTACAGTTTAGAAAAATGAAATAAAAAAGCTTTCATTTTGAATTTCTTTCATATTATAGTATATGAATTTCTTAGCAACATGAGAAGGTTGCTTTGAAAGAAAGTTTGGACACTTTGTGTACTTGAAAAATATAGTGAACTATATATAAATGTATATATAATATTTCCAACATATTAAAATTTTGCTATGAGAAAAAGAAATTATCTTTTCATACTTATTTTTAGGAAAAGGAAACAATTTCCAGACAGTAAAACAGTAAAGATGATTATTTAAGTTAAAGGATACATAAATATACTACTTTGAAAATATACAAATTAAGAAATAAGTTTAACGATTAAATGTAAAAATTTTTTTAATATATTTTGTTGCATTATTATTTTACGAAAAATATTATGGAAATATTATTTTATTACTAATTTTTATAAGAGTGCAAATGAATAATTATTTCTTTTTATTCCTAAAATAATTTAGTGAAATTTGTAGAATTTATAATATACATATACATATACATACATATATATACATATATATATATATATATATATATATATATATATATATATATATATATATATACATATATATATATATATATATATATATATATATATATATATATATATATATATATATATAGTATATATATATATATATATATATATATATATATATATATATATATATATATATATATATATATATATATATATATATATATATATATAATTTATTATAATAAATTTAATACAATATTAATGATGATTAAATTCTAACATACTTATTAATTTGAAGTTTAATTAACTAAGTATATTTTTATTGTACATATACTTTGAAAAGAGGCATATTTTTACTATCACACATAAATAAAAACTTAAAAATTTTTCTTTTTATAAAATTAAACAATTTTAACATGATTCAATGAAACTTTGAAAAGCAAAGTTATTCATTTGAAGGTATAATGAGGATATTCTTATCTTTTAAAACCATTAAAGTAATTTTCATATTTAGAAACAAACATTTCGTGGCTATTTTATTTATATGGTTGAAATTCAGAAAAATGAAAAAGTCTCAGTTGTTTGTTTCATTATGTATTTAAAAATGATTTCCTAAAAAACTTAGAATTTAATAAATCGTTAAAAAATCTCAGTTTAATTAAACGAATTTTATGATTATTTTCAATTAACCTAATTATAAAGATAAAAAATTTATTTGTATTTAATTCCGTAAGTTGAATATTTTTCGGTCTATAATAAGTATACGTAAATTATTTTTGTTAGTACGAATTTTTTTACTAGAAATTCAAAAATATATTATAAGTTACTTTAGCTATCTCTTCAATGCTGTTCAGTTTTAAGTATTCTTAAATTGACACATTTTGCAATATTTACTCTATCTGTTCACTGAAAATATTACATTCGATAATCTGAACATATTATGAAAGTATTAAATTTTATATTGTTTTTGAAAATAGATGTAGTTTTTTAAAATATTATATTCTGTAATATACTTTTTTGCAGTTTTTTTAATTGTAAAAGAAAGATTTTTATGAAACTTTTTCATAAATTGTTATTTAGTTTATATTACGAAGCTCAATCTTAATTTAATTGAGAAAATATTTTAAATATTATTGATACATCATGTAATATGCTTAGAGAATTTCTGTTACTACACCGCATATGGATTATTAAGTTTTCTTAAAGTAGCATTTTTTTGTTTGGCGTTCAGTTACTTTTATTTTTAAATTTGATGCATAGTCACTGACAAGTTTTAGAATCTTTTTGGTTTTTAAGCAATAATTTTTTAAAACAATTTCTAATTAATTGTTAGAAAACGTCTAACAATCATTTAGAAATACAGAGAGTATTAACACATTTTTAGAATGATTTTGGGTCCGTTTAATTAATGTTTAAAATATAAAGACTATTCTTTTAAATGTTCAATCTGATAGCTTTTTTTTTCTGGACTATAAGTCTGCATCGTGATTTTCATGATATAAGAGCTTTTCGAAAAATTTCCAGGGGTATTGCTTTCCATTCCTCTTCCACTACTTTCCAGAGTCCATCCACTGTGGTGGGTTTGCGTTTAGAAAGAGCTCTTTTTAACAGACCAAAGGCACAATAGTCCATTGGTGAAGCGTCAGGGGACTTCACAGGAATATGTTGAAAAAGTATATATGCAATATCTGTATTAGTCTTCATTTTTTCAAGGAATGCAGTGGTAGTTTTCGAACTATGACTTGTAGCTTTGTCTTGTTGATGTTTCACTCTTTGAAAGTCTTTGGATAAAGAAGTGGAATTTCTTCTGTAAATATTGGACGTAAAACCTTCTCTTGATAGTATGATGAGTTGATTTTAACATTTTTTTCTACTCTTTTTAATTTTAATTTCCCATTGTAGGAGAAACCTGCGACCTTCATAAACCCCTTACTGAAACTTTCTTTACATTGACGGAACTAGGTTTGTACATTTTTTTCTCTCCGTTTTCTATAGTAAATAGATCTTTTTTGTTGCAGTGTTTTAGGTAAATCCATGCTTCATCAAGCGTCACAATGTATTTCCATTTATCTTCTGCTAAATAGTTTTCATACAGAATTCAACAAAATGTTTTGCGTTGAGCCACATGTCTCGGCAAAAGCAGGTGAACATTATGTTTTTTAGCTTTTTAAGTGGTAAATCTTTATTTATAATTTTATTTATTGTTGATACAGATGTATCTAAAGACTTTGCAATTGATTTCTGTGTTGATGGATTTTCTCTTGTTACCAGCGATTTCACTTTAGGAACATTTGAAACAGTACGTACTTTTTTCGGATATTCGTTTGGAGTCTTCTTTCCATGTAGAAATAATGATTGACGATTTTTACCTGTCCGATTAATAATGTTGCTTATTTTGCACTTAGAAATTTTAATACCATGCATTTCACAAGGTTTTTGAATCTTGAAGTAAGAATGTTTCTCTTCGGAAAGCGCAAAAACATATCCCTCAATCTACAGCTTGTTTACATGCTACATTTTGAAAGAACAATAAATTTAAAAGTAGCAGACGATATTTTTCATTTCAAATAATAAGCTGTTGCCAAAAATTTTAATTTCAAAACATTTATTATTTTTAAATTCCGAATCGAAATCGTTCTAAAAATGTGTTAATACCCTCTGTAATTATATAATTAATTGTTAATAAATGCGTTTATATAAAAAATAATTAGTATATATTTTTATACATTGAAGATTTGGTATGACTTTTCATTTGTGAATTTTAAACTTAATCTTGTAATTAGTGATCAATAAAACTATAACATATATATAGTTACTAAAATTAAGTATGAAAATGACAAATAAAATAAGTTTTATTATAAACTATACTGATTTTAAAATTGCAATTGAAAAGTTAATACTAAATATTTTACTCAAATATATCCAAAATATTTCACCTGACTTTTTATTATATTAGTAAAATTGAGTTTTGGCAAAATGCATAATTTATTTATTGATTTTTTTCCATGAACTAATCTGCTTTATCTTAAGATAATGAAATAAAATTGAATTACAGAAATCTAAATTGTTAAATAATTTGCATAATGTATTGGTGGGAAAAAAAATTCTAGGAAAATAATTTTATTGATCATTGATTCCTACTGATTTTTTGTTTAATGCATAGAAACTTTAGTTCTTGTATTATTTCATGTACTTCAAAAGTCATAATATCATCAACCTGAAATTTTTAAAAAATTTTCTTAATTTGTAAAGTAATATTTAATTATTAGAGGGTTATTGGCAAATAAAAATAGTATATCTCTGGAAAGCAATGTAGGTCAAGAAAATCTATCTGCTTAACAGAGCGATTGATCTAACATAGTGTAATAGAAATTAAAACGAACCAATCGCAGAAATCCCAAATAAGTAAGCATGACCCAAAATCAACCATAAAAAAATTATAGGAGAAAAAACCGAAACAGAACCCGCCATCTTAAAGGAGATCATTCTGTAGCAGAATGTTATTAACGCAGTTTCCGGGAAAAACTAAAGGGGATTTTGGGGGAAGAAAAAAAAGTAACCACCGGTTGATGAGACGGGAGGAAAATTAGGGGCAAAAAACAAACTCGAAGCTTTGAAAAGAAAAAAGGAAAGGGGTAGACGGAAAAGAAAGATTGGTATATAAAAAAAAACAGTTCAACTCTTCTAACCCTGTGAGAGACGAGAAAACCAACCGCTGACTCAACCCATTCCTTCCGTTCTCACTCCCTTCCGACACTTTTTCAGACCCCTCTCGACTGACAGCCCCCCTTCTCATTGAATCACTAGGGTCGATGACCCTATTGCGAAAGTTCGGTGTGTTTTTTTTGCTGTGCATTGCCTCTCTGCTCTAACCCGTCCAGAACTCCTTCAGTTCAAGATTTTTTTTAACCATCTTGGAGTACTCCACCCCTCTGAGTGATGCAATAAGTGAGAGTGGGAAAAACTTTCTTCTGCCAAGCAAAAGAAAAGAAATGAGGCTCTGCTCTGGGGAGAAGGGATGTTTCGAAGAAAAAAAAATACTTTTTCTTCAGGTAAAAGTGAACCCAGAGGCTCTACTGCTTGTCTTTTTCGTATACTGAGGGAGGATGAGGGTCACTGACTGGAAGATAAGTTTTATTATTCAGGAAAAAAAACGAGCAGTTGCAAAGTGAGATGCAGCCTGCAATTTGAAACAAGTGATCCATGTATTCCAATTTATGGTTTGCGTTATTTTACAAAGTTCTTTTTTTAGTATTAGTTTACTTCGTGCTCAGACTAATAGCTTTTACCTGTTAATAACTAATTTAAAACTTCTTGTGTAAATATGAAAAAGTAGAAGCTAACGAAAATTAAAATACTTCTTGATAGCATGATTCTATTGTCTATAAAAATTTGCAAGTCAAGAAAAACTCACTAACTTTATTTTCAGGTATTTCTTGTCAGATAGATGTTTTGAATTTATGAAGAATTGAATAATGTGTATTATAAATGTCGTTTATGAAAAAAAAATGTGACCTAGAACTCCATTAGACTAGTGCTAATTTTAAGATAGAATACACAGAAACATTAGTACACTCATGTCTCAAATTTTAATTTTAAACTTTAGGATATTTATATACAGATGTCAGTATAGAGTTTGCTTATTCAAAATGCTTCATATGATGTGTTTTCACATATTTATAACCCTTTAAGGAAATACTGACATGATTGTAGCTAAAATTAGAAATTATATACTATACAAATAGAGAGGTGAAAGTGCAATACTATAAAATGTAGATTTTTAAGAAACAAAATGTACAATAAAAACTTCAGATAATTAACAAATTTAGGGATGTATGGTTCTGCAAGGCCCTTGAAAAGAAAGATTCAGCACTGCCATCAAAGATTTACTTTACCGTAAACTTTCATATTAGATAAGATAAGGGGAAAATATTTACAAAAACATATGATGAAATAAAGATTTACATGAAATTCAATTTTACACTTACCACTTTTTGTTGCTTGATTTTTAAATTATTCTAATAATCCATTACTGTAACTAAAATCCATTGTCAAATGCTATTTCAAATCTATCTATTCTCTCAAGAGATGTAATTTTCACAATTTTCTGAAATAGATTTTTGAAATAAAATTTATGGAAAAACTAAGAGTATTATCAATTGATATTTTGTGAATATATCGAAAGAAATAATAAGCTCACATTAAAGAAATCATTCTAGGACATTATCAAGAATCAATTTCACAACATAAAATATTTATTTAAAATTATGTTTTGAAAGTAAAGTGAAATATGACATATACGTTAACAAATATCTATATCAAGTAAGTTTTAACATAAAGTGCATTTACCTCTAAGTGCATAAAATAAATGTGAAAGTACACATGCAACATTATCAATTAAAATATTTGTAATTTCTAAATTTTATTATTTAATTAAATGTATGAGCGATATGAAAACGTAAAATAATTTTTGGTATACAAGTTTGTTAAATAGGAAACTCCCTCACTCCCTCAGGAATATGTAAATCTCATTTTTATTGATTATGAGAGCCCATAGATATTATTTTACATTTTTTTTCATTAAATTCTTCACACTACATCACATCATTGGGAAATTAGCAACAAGAATGAAATCATTTCTGTTTCTAGTATTTTATTGCCTGCAATCATCAGCTAGTAATAAGCTTTTACGAGTTTTTTATAAGGTGTTTCAGTAATTTTCCTTTAGCTGAACAGAATATAAAAGCATTATTAGTGTATCTGACTTTTCAGATTCTGTATTTAAAAAATATAAATAAGGGCATTATCAATCCATATATTTATTTATAAATCATTGATATTAAAACATATTTCAATGAAAACTATAAAATCTGCCTAATTTATAAGAAAAGGCTAAAAATAGGACCATCATTTTATTTTAAAAACTCAATTTATTACCTCATAACTTTTTCAAATGATCTAATATCTATAGTAGGGTATTTTTAAAATAAAATTTTATCAATATTATCTTTAGGAGAAATAAACAGAAGGATTTTTTGAGTTGATTATTATGTAAACTTAAACCTAGCGGAGGAAAATAAAAAAATTAATTAAATTTCAGAATTGTAAATTTATTTTTGATATAAAACACATATTTTACTTACAAGCTTCTTACTAATCACAAAAAATTATGGAATTAAATTTATTAATAGTAATTCATGTCAACAATTCATAATTGTATGCTTGCATACTTATATTAATAAAGCAGAGATATTAGATGCAATAAAATAATTAATTTCATAATTATTGGTTGCAAGACCTTCTCTGGTTTCGTTAGTACATACGTATACATACACTCACAAATATATACATTACTTACACAATATACAACTATGTAAGATATATATACATTACTTACATAGTTGTATATTGTGGAAATATTTTTAAAGCGTTTAATTTGTTCTGCTCTTTTAACATAATCAATTTTATAAAGTGCTAAGTACTTGGGATTTATTGAAAAATTTCATTAAAGTGATTAAATTTTCAAGAAATTCGGGAACACAGATCTTGAGAAATTACTATCCAGAACAACCACCTCTGGTGCCAATATCAATCATTGAGCTAAGCAAATATTATTTGGTATGTACAGGTAGAGTTGTTAATTGTCCATGTATCTTCAACCCTATACCATAATACATGGTCTATATTGATTGATATATGATAATGAATCAGTCACTCGATCTCCACAGATCACACGTTTTGTGTTTTTGTAAGTGGTCTATGGGAATATTTTCACCAGAATCGCAAATGAAAATTTTCTGCATGAAGAAAGATTTGAATAATGCTGGCAACATGTATTCGTGCAATATCCAATTAAAAAGTAGTATTTCGGTGAACTTGAAATAGGGTGTAGCCACGGGAATTAGCAGGACAAAAATTTTGTCAGTGTAAACAAGAAAGGACCTAAGGATGTATCCATGGCATATGACCCCATTAATTTAGGTAATGAGACAATTCAACGATGTCAAATCCACGCAGAAAATATGCATTCGCTACGATGCTGCTAAACACTGATGTGACCTTCATGATGTTATAAGCGAAATTGGAATTCATCAGTAAACACGATATCACCCTATTATCCAACCCCGATATCATCCATCGTGTTTGATCACACGATTGAAAACTCTATGGCTAAGCGTTAAGGATTACGGAAACCATGGTCAATGATTTGACAGCTTATGTTATTACAAACGTCCTCGAAATATTTGTGAAAATTCTTGTTCTCGTATAAATGACTTCATTTCTTGACTCATGACTTGTGACGTGGTAGCACGATCCATTAAGACTGATTGGGTAATGCGTATGTCTTCTCGAATGTTAGTGACAGCAGGTTGCTGAAATCCAGTACAGTTTTCTGTATGACCGTCCAAAATTCATTGATTCGATACTTTACAAATAGTCATGGAACAAATTTAAACCGGCGTAAGTCTTAAGTAATAGATACAATAAACTGCAATACTGAAGACTACAATTTGATCTCCATTATATCAAAAATGTACATTTAACCATTTCTTTTGCTAACATTATGTACCACAACAAATTTTCATCATGTAACATTTAAATACAAAAATCTTGCAGGAGAAATTTGCTATACATTTGCCTCAATTTAAACACATTATAGGTGTGGTGATGATTTCTTATTTACCATGAATGATTGGAAAAGCTAATCATTTGCACCTCAGCATATTCTTCCTGTCTTATAAAATTTCATGTTTGTAACATGTCACTTCCCTTATAAATCAAATTTAATGCCCAGGAGTGTACTGTTAATAATTTTCGTTTGAGCATTTTTTATTTCTTAAGCAATTATTGCATTAAATTATTTTAAATGCTTTAACAAATAATTAAAAAATGTAATTTAACAAATGTGTGTAAATGAAGTAAAAATCATTTATATTCACAAACACGATACTTTCATCGCTTAAAGGGCATCTCAAAATAGATCCTTTGTATAAAAGCCCAATAGTGAAGGACCGAAACAGACTAGTATTCATTGGGGGAGTTTTCATCGTGATGGCATCATATACATCACATCGATGGAATTATAAATCCTAATATTCAGTAAATCATTAAAATATTATATAATGCCTGTAGCTCGAAAAAAATGCCTAATGGATTGATGTTTTACAAGTAAAATGACCACAACAAAACCTGTATAATGATGAAACATTGGTTTCCAGCTAAGAAAATTACAAATCTATGCAGGAGATGACAGTTATTTGGCCTCAATCCAACTGAACACCTTTCGGAACACATTGAAAAAAAAAAGTTGGGACACACAGAAGCATTCTTTAGAGGTAGACTTTCTTCAGGATCCTCAATCAAATTGGGTAAAAATCCTTATGCCCACCTTAAAGGTATTATTTCATACTTAGATAATGCGCTACTGCTGCAAAACAAAATGATATTACTTCAGTGTATAGTATCGTTCTATTTCGTTAAATTAGAAAGATTAATTTAAAAAAAATAAAAAATCTGCGTCTAAAGAGTTTTGGAAAAAGTAGAACTTTTACTTGGGTAATTTCAAACAATTTTCAAATTATCTTTAAATTATGCATATATTTCAAATGGCTTATGTAAAATTTTTTCGTATCTTAAAAAGAGTATAAAAAGTATATCCTTCTTAAAATTTGATTACGTAAAAAGTTAAGACTTAAAAATACATTTTCTCAAAATATGTACAAGATATTGTATATAAATGTGTTCAGACATTGAATAAGAAAGCTAATTGAGCTCTATACATTGAAAACATATTTCGCAGCAAACTTTTAAAATTTCAATCTAGTAAGTATTGCTAAATATTTTTGTAAATATCTTTAATTGAATATTAATATATTTGTTAATTAAATTATATCTGTTGTGTGACTATACTGTGACATTAATGAAGAAATTTAAATTTTTCATAATTTTAAGGCTTTTTTTTCTTTTTCTGAAATGACGTATAAATTCAAAAAGAATGTAAGGTACTGTAATCCTTGATAGTGCTATATATTATTCTGATTATTTGATTTTGCTTTAAAATTAGAAGAAAGTATTTATTAGTACATTATTTAAAGATACCGGATTGTCCTTCTAGTTCGTAGTAAAAAGATAGAGATATGTGAGATATTGTCCAAACAATACAGTTCAAAGAATTCAATCCCTTAAATAAACAACCATTGTATTTTAACTAACTTTTAAATGTGAAATATCCATAGATATATATGTTTTACTTTTTTAATATAAAATTTAACATATATATGTGTTTTTAATCATTTATATTTCGTTTGGAAAGTATAGAAAATTTTTATCTATTTGTGTGTGTGCGTGTGTGTGAACTAAAATTACTATCAAATAATTTTATTAATGAAATAATTTTAATTTTTTAAGTCATTTTAGGGTGACCACTTAAGGAATATTAATTTAATATAAACTCACAATTTTGTTTTCCCTATGCCTTTTAAGCCATATTGTTTGAGTATGAATCTATGTACTAAAAATGTATAACAATCGGGGACATAATTTGAAAAAATTCTAGACACTTTCTGTTGAATCATGTTAATTTGCTTTATTTTCAGCAATACATTTTCAATGAAAATATTAGGTCAACCGAAAAGTTTTGTCCATTTTGGAATAAAAGAAATTGCAAGTTTTTTGTAACGTTAATAATTTTTATTAAATAATATAATTGCCATTATTATTAAAGGATTCTTGACAGCGTGAAGACAGTTTGTACACCTTATTTTTGAAAAATGTTTAACCTTTTAATACGGAAAATTGAAACTGTGCTTGATTGATATCTTCTTCATTTTTGATATTTTTGCCCTTCAAAACATTCTGTAAGGACAAAAATAAGTAATAATTGGAGGGTGATAAGTTTGGTGAATACGTTGTATGGGACAGAATTTACAGCATACTTCTGCAATTTTTTGACGAACTCTTTTCTTGGACTGCTCTCTTTAAACTATCCAGTTACTGACAATACTGTACCGAATTGTGCTTTTCGTTCAATTTTTAATGATGATAATATATTGGTCCTTAAATGTCTCACTATATATACAACATTCTCTTATTCAGAATCAAATTTGTTTTAGAGTTGGAAGGGCTAGGTTTTTCCCACAATGTACCTTTTTCCATATGATGTTTTCGTAGATAATCCACTTTTTATCCCCAATCATCATCCGGTTCAAGAAGAGCTCGATTGTCTTCCAAACAAGGAGAGAAGTGAATATAATGACTCGATCATCAAAATTCTTCAGACTTTATTCATGTGGCACCCATTTCGAATATTTTCTCACCAATCCTATCATCAGAATATGGTCCGAATTAGTTTGCTGAGCTGAATTAAGCTTTCTGTGATCTCCGGTGTTGTCAGAAAAAGATCCTGGTCTAATGTTGTTCTAACAACATAGCCATGATATAGCCAACATAACAACGGACAGGAATTTTCAGTAGGTCTAATACATGCAAAGTTTAAATAGATTTTCTTATACATTTATTTTCACTGATAATGTTATGCAGGGTATAATTTAATATTGAAAAATAACATATATATTTCTCATTTATATAAAAACGTAAAAGTAATGTGAAAATGCTTCTTTCTCATGTGATATGAATAATCTGTTAACGCAATATATTTAAAATATGAAATTTTTGTATTAATTTCGTTAATGTTTGTAACGTCAATTTCTATTAGATGTAATATTGAAGTAATGAAAGGAAATCTGCTTATCGCATCCAAGGGTTAGTTAAGAATAAAGTTAATTTTTTCAGAATATTTTTAGATATATTTTTAATAAATTAAACAAAATATTCTTAAACATACCATTACTTTTATTTAGGAAATCTCTACATCATCATTTACTGTAGTAAATAACTTTCATGATCACACACACAAATTTTTAACTACAAAATATTTTTATATTTGTTAATAATAAAAGTTCAAGCATACTTTGGAATCATATTATTCCAATAAAATATTATATCTTATTAAATTAAATTATATGGTTTAGTAATTCTGCTTTATTGTCAAAATTATCGCAATTTTGGTTCTATTGAAAACAACTAAAACTATTTTACGTAAACAATAGTTATATGTCTATAAAATAATGCAATCAAATAAAGTACATATGCATTGAAAATAAAATTGTATAAATAATTTTGCTATCGGTAAAATAATCAACTTCATCACATTGCCTGTATTTTTGATCGATATGGTGTGTTTATTGTGCAAAACAATTAGCACAAAACAATAGTCAGCACAAAATTAAATCAGTACTTTATAATGATATATAAATCAGTACTTAGTATAAGGCACTCAGCAAAACGATCTTTTGTTAAATGTATTACACTGATAATAATATGTAGCAATTTATTTCTAAGTTATATTAATACATATTTGAAAAAACAAAGCTTAAGTAAACATATAAATTAACTGAAGGAGGTATGCATGAAGGGATTTCCTAAATTGTATGTGATCTTACATTTCAAAGTATTTATAATTTTGACTTTCTTTAACTTATTTACTAATACAGCAGATTAATTTTAAGCATTGTAATTACTAAATAACAGTTTTCATCTATTCAGACAAAAAGGCTTAAAATAAATCTAGAGAGTTTTAATAAGTGATTAAATATATTTTTAAGGAAATAATTTCTATTCAATTTTAAAAATGTTTTGGTTAATTTTGTTCCTATCTTGTTACCTTGACAGATTTATTTTGTTCTGTAGAAGCTTGCCTCTGTTATATTAAAAGTGTTTTCCTCCTCAAATATTCCCCATTAATGGCTATTATAAGTTGTATGGTATTTTAAATTTCAAACTAAGTAGGATTTTTTGCTATTAAGAGCATTCATAATGAAATATTTAATCTTTTCATGTAATCAAAAAGAAATTAAATCAGTTGTCTTAAAAAGATTGCATATTATCTTAAGCAATATAATACTTAAACCGGCAATACTTTTTGACAAAATATGTTAAAAATTATAAAATTAAATAAATATTTCATATTTATTGAGTCAATTTTAGTTTTCTGAGTTAATTATTATAAATGTTTTCCTTTTTGTTGTTATCTTTTAATGTTCTTTTTCCTTTAAGTGTAGCTTGAGTCTTCTCTGAGTTTTCTATAAATCAGAGGAAATATTTCAGACTAGCTCTTGCATAATATGTTAAAAGGAGAAATAAATTTAATTATGTAAGCAAGACTGAAACAAAAGAAACACGAGGCAGCAGAAACAAAATAATTCATCTATACTTAATTCGTATGGTGGTTTTTGATTCTTCTTGAAGTGTAACAGTGAGATATATTTTCGTGACACTCCTTTAGAGTACAGAAATTTCTTTTCAATATTTATTCTCATTTCTGCTCATTTATATAAAATAAGATTATTTTAGATTTTCATTCCGATGATGAAGTTGCTTTTATGTTTAAGGTTAGATTAGATTAGATTATTGTATCCAGTAATCAGTGGGTACAAGTTTCCAGTTGCCTATTTCAGTCGATCAATATGTCAAATTCTGACTAGAAAGTACATGAATCAGGAAAAAATCTTTATATGCAAAACATGTAAAGCTATTAAATCAAAGCAATTATATGCTTCCGAAATTGAAATGCATATTTTTTAACATCCCACATCCGCACTTGCTTTGTCCACAGTCACCGATATATCACGTAGAAAATCACCTTTCACTTACATCAGGTTAGATTTTCTGGTTCATCGATCCTTATTTTCCCACTCTCTCCTGCCCTTGAAATCGGTATTGCTCCCCTCTGATCTTGAACCCTAAAGTGCAAGATCAAGGGCAAGGGTGCTAGGTAGTTGATTTAAGGCCGGAACTAGGCACGGCACCTTATATTACCGGATGCTCTTATATCAGTGAACTTTTGCATCAATTTTAGGGAAAGTGAAATTTTAGTAAATTTGAATGCCAAGTAAAATCAGCCCACTTTGATTAATACTCGTTGCTTTTCTACTCATTCAAAATATAATGATACCAACAGCTTCATTATCATCAACCTATTTTATAAATAAACTTGTTTTGTTTTCTTGAATTGTAAAATTACTCAATCTAAAATAGTGTTATGCAGAAATCAAATTAATTTACAATGAAATAGAAATTTTGAAAATAAATAATATGTTTAATAACTTATTTTGTAATGCTTATGAACAGTTATACATTTAAATGGTGCTACATATATTTAAATAAGGGAGAATAATATTTAAATAATTTCGTAATTTCTTGTCAATATTTTTTTGTTGGAATTTTTTCATATTTAAGTTGTTATATTTAAGTATTTTTTCATAGTAAGTTGTATTTAAGTTTTTAACTTTATTAATAATACAGAAATATAAGAAATATTAATCAAATTTAATTTCATGAATAATGTAATAATTAAAAATTATATCCTTAATAATGTAAAAATATAAACTTCTCTATACTGAAATATTTTAAATGGTTACTGAAGGGTGGAACTGCTTTTTCTCTCCTTATTTAAAATAAAAATATTTAACTCAGAGTAATATAATGAAAGAAAGAAGCGATTTATTAAAGAAGCTTCTCTCCTCCGTATTTTTAGTTCAGTCTGAACTCAATAATTTTGGCATAAAGTATAACTGGTATGCATTTATTTAATATAACATTATACAACAAATATATTTATAAATTGAAAATCTCACTTGATTAAAAGGATTTTAATGTAGAAGCAGAGTCAATTATTTTCAATTTCTGAGGTAGCAATTAAATAATTGCTGCCTGTGTTATATTATTGTAAATTTATTTATTGTTATAAAAATCACTCATTTAAATTAGAACTACCCAGTAATATTTTGATGTTCACATTCTTTTGAATTTAATATATTTAAACTCATCAAATTACTATAATTTAATTTGAAAAACTATAAGTAAGATAAAAAAATTGACTTTTTAGCATCTCCTAAAAACATACTTTTAACTTAAATTTAAAAATTATAACTTTGTTCAAGTTTTTTATGATAAATCATGTTAAATGATAGAAAGAGTGAATTTCATAAAATAAAAAATATAGAAGAAATCTTTTTAGTTTTTCAAAATGTTAATTCAGACTGTCGTGCCTATCTTATAATTGGTTGGTTAAATATCAAACTTCCTTAGAGAATCAAATCTGAAGTAAATGAAATTAAGCCACATGCACGGATTTAAAACGTTCCCATGAGAGAAAACTTCAAAATATATCAGTAGTGTTTTTTCAGTCACGCCATATTAAGATGTCTTTAGATAAATCTGATCACTGGTTCACAAAATGTTTTATTACACTGCTGTCATGTATACAATTGCAAATTCTGTAATACTTTATTGGAAACAAAAATTTAATTTTTAATAATTAATTAATTAAAGAAAATTTTAATAGCACTTCAATACTGTTGTTGTCATAATATTTAATATGAAAACAACAACATATTACTCAAAATATTTTGATAAAATGTTTTCATTATAAAATATAATTATTACTACAAGATTCTATTCTGGAATATTCCTAGTTTAGTAGTCAAAGTAATTGTTTTAATTAAAGATTTAGATTTAAATGAATAGTAAATATAATATCTGAATAATGAAATAAAATAAATTTTTATGATATTATGAAACATTTATGATTTATGATGATATGAAAAATTATGTGTGTACCTTCTTTTTTTCAATTTAACTTACAAATGACTATAATTTTCAATTGTTAGTTAAATTGAGCATTAATTAAACTACATTAGCTGTTTATAAGAAATCTTTACAGACAAATTCCAATTAAGGAGTAAATTTACACAAATTACATCAGAATTTTATGCAATTTTCTCCTGCAACAGTTTGCAGTTGTTTAAAATAGCTTGCATTAAATGCTTATATTAATTGAGGACATCTGCACTGATGTGCTTAGAACGTCAAAAAATATATATCTTAAGTAAATATTCTTTAATTTTGTTATCACAATTTATTATTTCAGTTAAATTTTTTTAAATACTATTAAATGTTTTCAGGTGCTCTGGATTTTTAAAATTATTAATTGTTCAATTATGTATATGTAGATTTTGAGAAGTTTCCATGCTTTTTTTTTATCAATTTAGGCTTAAAGTTTATGAATGAACAAGTTAAATATAAAAATATTTAAGAATTCTCACAATAACTTTCTAAACAATCGAAATTACTATAATAAATTAACCGCTTAAAGTTTGTTTGAAATTATCATTAGTTGATATGCTTTTTAATACATATTATTAAACATTTGAAATATTTTACTATCAAATATTTAAAATATTTTGATACTGAAGTGTATACCACATTTTTACAGTATAAATGTATTTTTATACACTTCAACATTTTAAAATATCTTAAATTCTTAAATATATTTACATTTGACTAGTTTATTCATAAAGTTTAAATCTAAATTAATAAAAGGATCATGGAAATATATATAATTCATGCATAATCAGAAGTTAAAATGTATCTTAATAGGACTGAATAAAATGCATATTTTTTGTTTCCTTCATGAATTTAGCAAAGTTTGAAAAAACTGATGAACATTTTAACAAACAAAGTTGTCCCTAATCAAAGCCATAGTTATAAAAGATATAAAAATATAGAGGTCACAAAAAACTAATTTTATGATATTCACTTCTAACATTTTCCCCTTAATATGGAGTAAAATTAAAATATAGAACAACATTAAAATTAGATAATAGTTTCGTAAAGCTAAAAATATAACACTTCAGATTGTAACTAAATATAAAGACACATTATATTTTTAAAAAGTTAACTGTCCTTCAAATTTTTTTTTATAATTTGTTTCACGATAACTATAGTCTCATCTGTTCTAAAAAGCAATTTTCTTGTATACATGTGAGAAAATTAAAAGTGATTGCAATAATAAAGTTATTTATCGCTTATTGAAACGTTTTAAATGAACTTAAGCCACACCCAACTTGTCCAGTGGTCAGCGTGCCTGACTGCGGATAAGGAGGTCCTGGGTTCGAATTCCGGTTCGGGCATGGATGTACTTTCTCTCTCTATCTCTCCTGTCTTTGTCCTTTCCTTGAATGAATGAATGGGTTGAGAGACTGGTTGCCTACCCTATAAACGGGTACTTATGGCATGTGTGTACTGAGGAAGTCGGACTCCATACCAAAAATAAATCACTCAGTTGGAAAAGTGAAGCAGCGCACCCCGTAATGCCAGCCTAGCTGGCATACGACAACGACAAAAACAACAACAAATGAACTTAAAAAATTAAGAATACATTACTATATCTATGGTTTATTCAATCTCATTCTTTATTTTACACTCATAAAATGTGAAATCTCTGTTCTCTGTTGAAAGTAAAACACCGCAAACTATTTGTATTCATTTTGTATTGAAATGGTATGTAACCAAATGAATGTGAGAGAATAAATAATATAACGTAGTCCATTTTAGTTTAAGTAAAAAATAAATTTTGCTATGCAATTTAAGGTATCATTTAAATATTTAAAAATAAAGTAAATTATATGATATACTTTTATACAATATATAGTACGGTATCTCCAATTATTTGTTTTGTCGATTACTTTTCGTTTTGAGTGTTAAAAAAATTAAATTAATTCATTATGAATGTTAGGTTGTTCTGTCAATAAGCTTTTTGAAATCAAATTCTACTCAAATTCTATTCTATAATTACTTAAAATAAATTTACTTAGTAAATTAAATATATCTCTCTTTTTCCTTCAAAATGATACCCATAACAAATATTGTACAGATTTAATTCAGTGTCATCATAAGTAGAAAAAATACAAAATTACAAAGAAGTGTGATTATATTTATCATTTAGTATATTTTATATTCATTTTATCTTTAATCTAAGGCATATTTTTAAATTCTTATTCTTTCAATAGAATTATTTTCTGACCTTTAATTTATTTAAATATCAAGTGGGCAGAAAATTTTATGTCGGATATACAAAAAGTTGTTTCCAAAAATACATTAAAATAATCAAAAGCAAATATATAAAAAAACTTAATAAATAACAAAGCAAATATAAAAATACTTATATATATATATATATATATATATATATATATATATATATATATATATATATATATATATATATATATATATATATATATATAAATATATATATATATATATATAAATATATATACATACATATATATATATATATATATATATATATATATATATATATATATATATATATATATATATATATATATATATATATACATATATATATATATATATATATACATATATATAAATATATATACATATATATATATATATATATATATATATATATATATATATATATATATATATATATATATATATATATATATATATATATATATATATATATATATATATATATATATATATATATATATATATATATATATATATATATATATATAGCGACTACAAAAAATTAACTGGATACAACTTTCAAAGCCTCAAAATTCAAATTTAACTATGAATAATTTTTAATTTTTGTTATTTAGTCTTGATTATAAATTGCTTATTGTTAAGCTCAAAAATAACTTTTACCCAAAAGTTTATCTAATGCCAAGTTAAGCTTCACTTTCATTAATACATTATTTATGAATGAAAATAAATAATTCACAATGTAATTATTGATTACTTAACGTCGGAATCAAACGCTCTTTTTATCATTTATTATTCCTTATTACATTTTAATTAGATTATTATGATTGTGTTGTTAATTAATTTTGCTGATGACTATTGCTTCAAAAGAAACTTAAGTCAATACTAGACATAAGAAGTTTATCGACTGAATTTAAACCATCCATCAAACTTCCTTGATTATTTTCAGTTTTTCCATGCTATCTTGAATTGGAACTCCTGTCATTATACTAGTATTTACTGACTGGTAATTAAGGCAGATTTCTTGAATAATTATGAAGCATATTACCTACTCTTGTAATTTTAAATTTATCTTTCTATACATACGAACTCATATTAATCTTAGTTTTTTTAAGTTTAAATTTGCAAAAAAAGCTTAAAAACATTATGGGTAATGAGTTTTATTAAAAATGTTACTTTTTAAATTTTCATATTGTTAAATTATCAAGCGCTTGTATTTGATTTATGAGTACATCTCAGAAAAAACTATTAATAATTAAAATTTGTAATAATGCATAGTTAAATTGTGAAATAGTTATTTTGTGATAAAACATCAAATGATATTTAATAAAAAATTAATCTCATGCACCGCAAATTAAAAAAAAGTTTTGACTATATTACTTATTTGATTGAAATATTTTTATTGATTGAATAATGTTAATAATGAAATATTTTTAAATTATTCAAACAGGACTGAGTAGCTTGTAGTAGTTTTTATTAATGTTTTATAACTGTTTTAAGAATTATTTTTAGTTATGATTTTAAAATAAATTTTTAAACTATATGTTTGAATGTCGATGATTAAAAATTGCAAAAAATAAAGGATTTGCTAAGGCATCACAATTTAAGTTATGTAACATAATTAACTATAGTATGAAATTTGCCAACTAAAGAGTAACAGTTTATTGGAAGCATAAAATAACATGCATAGGAATATATGATTGCAAAGAACTAAATCTTCACACATTAATGTATAAATTTTTATTTGATCGTTTCATATTTGCCATAAAATTTTTAAATTACATTTTAATATATTTTGAATTTTGGAAAAAAAAACACCAATTCTTTTAAAACATAATTAATATATTTCAATATCACTGTCAAAATATGAATAATAGAATGTCAATAAAAAATTGAGAAGTGAGTGGACAAAGAATTAAAATCTTTATATTGAAATTAAATAAATTTGAATGTAAATAAAATGTCTAAGGAAAATAAGCCATCTCAGACAACTTAAAGGTATTTTAGAAAAACAATTACTGTTTAGTTTTCAGCTTTATGATAAAAAAAAAGAAAAGATGAATTTCACATAATCATTTTTATGAAAACATTTGGCAAAAATTTCAAAAGCCTATGCTGTTATGTAACATCAGAAAAATAAAATTGCAGCACTTTATGCAAAGTTCTTTCATTTTTTAAATGCTTTCATTTTACTGACTATTATCTCAAACAATGCTGACCAGTTTTCCAAATATTTAAAACCCAATATTTCAAAATACTGTGAACTCTAATCTAAAAATATAACAAACTTTTTCTTACATTTTTAGACTATCTAAATTTTATGCAAATATCCCAGGAAAAATTCTCCTTCAGATAATTTTAATATTTACTTCCTTATGTATCATTCATTAATAAGCATTAACTGTTGCACTCTTCTGAAGTACCTAAAAACCTATTGAAATGTTTATTTTAATCAGAGAAACTTATTCCTTTTCAGTATTATTATAATCATACAGTAAGCCTGGGCAAAATAAAAAATAAAAGCATCTACTTTTTTTGAAATAAATAAATAAGAAATCTTGTGATCATAATTTCCAAAGAAAATTAATTATATCTTAAAGGTAATCTTTTTTCTATATTATGATAACTTTTAGTCTAGGCAAAACTTATAGATAAAGAGCGTGAAATATATTTCTATAAAAAATTAAATGTGATTCTAATTAAAATATTGTGATAGAGAATTATAACTATTTGAACTTTAACTCATTGAAAGCATACTTGAATATAAATAAATTATTGTATAAATTTATTTACGATTAAAAAAATGGAAAGAAATTTCCAAAAATATTTATATTTCAAATATAAAAAAAATGATTTGAATGTTTGAACAGGAAGTAATACTTTATATTATATATAACTGACGAGAGAAAATATTTTTCATGAACCTCATTTTACATCGAATATTAACTATAATTTTTTTCACTATTTTATGTTTTCTCTAATTAACTAGATAGGCTAAGATTTTTATTCAAATCGCGCGCGCGCGCACTAAATGTCTTAAAGTATATTCTTTAACTTATTTATAACTAATTATATCTACGTAAATTAAAATTTTTTCTAGATAGTGTTTGAAAGTATGGACTAATTTGCATGTTATTACTATATTTATTTAATTGATCATGCAACAAAACCTCTACATTTAGTTATTTATTTGAAATTATTAAACAAATGCTTGAAAGCAAGAATTATTATTTCAACAAATTATGTAAAGAATGTGAAATTTCTAAGCTCACATACACATAAATATAAATCACAATTAGATAAAATAATTTTTGCATAAAGAAAGGTAATAATAAAAGCCCCTTTCAAGGTATTATTTCTTTAGTCAAATAATTTCAATGTTTTTAGAATTATTAGAAATAAAATGTTTATTTGTATTCTTTTTTTTAGTAATTAGGTTTCAAAAACGTTATTTTCTACTTGATTTATCTTTTATATTTTTAATACACGTCTACATAATGAAGATTATAAAGTACTTTTATACATAAATAGCAAATTTTACTATAAAAATGTACGTTTTAACATTTTAATACAAGACAGGATGTAATGAATACGCTGTTTTAATGAGTTATCTTTCCTTAATTTTATGATTAAATCTTGTCACGATGTAGAATTCGAATTGCTAGACTTAACATCTGCTGCTTAAATCACCTGCTTTATTATCTTAAATAAAGTTGCGAAATATTAGACCAGAGAGTTCGCGGTAAGCTGAAAAAAAAGGTACGATTATAAACGAATGAACTAGGTATATCTAAAAATATTTTCGAACATCTTAAAGTTGATAGAAGGAAAAAATTTTCACTTTCTGCTTTAAACATGTAAATTCTACTTCTATATGAATGAATATCTTGGTAGAGTCAATAACTATTTTTAATCTAAATTATTAAATAAATCATTTTTTTAATCTGTTTGAAAATACATATAGCACATTCATAAAAGCACAGTAAACTAATTCTAGACTTACATTATTAACAACATTATAAAAAATTTACATTGTCTAATTTTTAGTAATTTCATTTTCTTAAGGAAAAAGTTCAATTTTAGATAATCAAAAATATTTTATTTATAATATTTTTTATTATTTAATATTTTTGTCATTAATCTTTATCTCATTATATGCAAAAGTTCCCGTTACAGTCACCTTAATGGAGATAACATTTAAACATAAAATATATGCACAGAGTGGATAGCTTAACAACTTCTGCAAATAGCATCTTAGAATTAAAAACGAGAGAAAAGATTGTTGCCAGGTTTGGTATATGGGTTATACTTGCGTAAAATGTAATTTAAAAAGTTGCTTAAGAAAGTATTTCTCCCACTTATTGTTAGCGTCGAAAATGATAAATTTGATAAAGGCAACGACTAATACAAAAATTTTACTTTCCAGATTTTGGCCACTGTGTGATAAAATCACATTAAATAAAATTGTGAAAATTAATAAGAATGCATACAAATTATGATAAATTACCATAAATACAGTTGTATTGTACCAAACAGCATCAATGTGATGTATTAAATATGCAAAAATTAGAGACCTAGCGTGAGCCTTTAAAATTTCAAAATGTTAAGGAGATTATTTAATAACAGAATGTTATTTGTTGGGGTGATGTAGTGCACGTGAAGTGATAGTTTTGTGACTTATACAGAAGAGAGTTCTGTATAAGTCACAAAACTATCAAGATGTACAAAAGTCGCTAAGTAATGTCCGAACCAGAAATTGCTCTGTGTTAGATTCGGTGAATTATTGAAATTCTATAAATTATAGAAATACTGCACTGAAAAGTGTTGTTGTTGTGGTTGCATGCCCCCGAAGTCAGCAGCGCTAGACCAGGTCCATGAGCGCGTACACCTTCAAAAAGTCCAGCACCATAAGTGGATTCTCCATCAGATCTCTCCCGGAGAGACCAAGGCATTGAAGAAGATGTTCAGTAGAGGCCTATTCATTTAAACACTTGGAGCAAATTTCGAATTTCTTCGTACCCTCGACGAATTTCAAGTTACTGTGATCCCCATTTCTAAAACGGACAATAGCCGTTTGTTTTTGTCTATTAACACTGAAAAGTGAAGTGTTTGATCAAAAGTTCTGTAAAAAAACTAAGATTTGATGAGTACCTATTTGTATAAATTGGTCTTCAACAATAGGTTGCCTAAAAAGGATCTTTAGCACTACTTCTTTTATAGTAGTGGAGAAACCATTTCTTAGAACATAGCTTAATATCGACAGCTATTTACAGAGCATGGGACAAGTCCACTTGAATTATATCTTCAAAAATATATTGAAAATGAATACAACCATGAATTTTTAAAATACAATTTATTCCTCCCTTTTATAGTTTGCCTGTATTGTACTTTTGATTAACAATATTATGACAGTTAGAAACCCTATAACGAATCTAGAAACATTCGAATAAAACTTGAATACTTCTTCTTATATACGAGTACGTGGTTAAGTACCCAAATTTATTGTGTATATTGCTTATTCTTGTTGCTGATTCAAATTCCGAAATTCTTTTAGAACCAATAAACGTTTAATTATTTCACCAATATTACATTTTACTAATTATGAATCTTGTTTTGAATTGATAAAATTTTTATGCATTGTGCATATATCTTTTTTTAAAAATATATTGGTTTCTTATTATTATTTTGATTACCTGTTTTGGCTGCCGAATTTTGCGTATTGGGAAAATAAAAATAATCACATTGGATATTTTAAAGTGTCGCATGCAATTCTAAAATGATTAGCAATTTTTTCCTATTTTTTTAAACCAGTATTTTATTTGCAGTTAATGTTATAAAATTAGTTTAACGCTTTGAGATATTTCTAAATAAACAAATACTACTATTAGAGATTTATTATTTTAATAGCATTCGCAAAATAGCAAATTATAATTACTCGTTCTCCTTCAGTTCAATGAATTACTTTTTATCATTAATTCCATTAAACACACTTATTTTGCAGTAGTCATGTCCACAGCGCTTGTACCATCAAATGCTTGCAAATTTAGTGCATTTCTTTTCATGTAGAAAGTTAATTGTGGCTCATTTTTTATTCGTTTACAGATCCATTTAAAAATCATTTACCTTTTATTCTTTTGTAAAACGTTAAATATATTTGTTTTTACTTTGTTGACAGCAACATTTTTTATTACGGAATGCTTTGAAATTAAATAACAATTTCGATGATTGATTCAACCTCGACCCACTGTTAATTTTACTGAGTTAATGATTTGTAACCATTGGCTTATTCTTAAATCATTATTTTTATTCCCATTGCATGCTTTTAGAATAATATTCAAAAATTTCATATATTGGTCATTAAAACTATCTTTCATCAATAATAAAATTCCTTCTTTTTTCATCTATGTTTTTATTTACATCCATGATTTAGCAATATCTGAAATTGATCAAGAAAATTAAACTTATTGCACGCAACAAAAAATATTTTTGTTTCGGTAATAATGAATCCAACTAAAAGACAACAAAGAGAAAAATAATTAAATATTAAAAGTAACTAAATTATTATAATGTTGACACAAAAAGAATTTTTTGCTGAATTTATAAAGTTTATTACGAAAAATAGATTTTGTAATCTAAAATGTTCAAAATATTATACATTTAGCGTAAAAAAATATCTTTGAATTATTTTACGCTAATTTTTATTTATGCTGGAATTTCAATACCAAAGTTTTGTAACATTTTTCAAAAATTTAATGTGAAGATTTACATTGATGTTACCGGCAGGAATAGGAATAAGGTTGCATCACATAAAAACATCATTTTAATTTCAGTTACTGAAATATTAAAGCAAGTATATTTCAATAAGTCACAAACCGGGAATTAGAATTTTTTTTAAACAAAAATATAAAAGTGTCTTAAGAACACAGTATAAGACATTTGACTGAAATTATTGAAAAAGAAATGCAATAACGATAAATCTGTTTTGCTTCTTCTGGAATTTGAACGATATGCAGTAGAGTAAAAAAACGTTATTTTAACCTATAAATTGAATTATAATTTGGAAATTGAGATATCAATCTGCATTGTTGACGTCTTCAATATTGAAAAACATTTAATAAAAGTTTATAAAAGCGAAAAATATTCCGAATTATTGAGATGTTTACGTATCTATACTACCTAATATTCCTACTCTATAATTCTGTAAAAAAAGTTTTTTTAAAGTATTTAATTTTGGTTGCTGGATACTAAATTCTTATAATGATTTTGTGCAGATTTTGTACAGAATGTACAGATTCCTTTTTCAGAATGTTTTAATGTTTGCTTTTATTCTACAGTTATTCAATATTTTGCAATTCAATTCATTATTTCGTAAATTGTATTGCATAACAATATCTAATAAAAATTTCAAAATTATCATTAAAGTATCACATTTTTATCGTTCAGTATTTTGCAAATGGTATTAATGTTAAAAAATGTATTTGTAAATTACTAGCAGACTACATCATTTTGTGAAATTTGTTTTTGAAATCAATCTATTATTTTACAAAATATAATGATGAGTACTTATATATCCCTTGAACTAAAGTTGATTAGCAATTTCATGTGAATTTAAGTCGAATATTTGGTAAATAAATTTTCATTAAAGTATTTTTATTAAAGTTTTGTTTAATTTCAATCATGTTTAAGTTAATTCTAAATAAAGTGAATGAAATTTCATTTAATAAATTTAATCCAAATTTTTTAAATAAATGTGTTTCCTTAAAAGTTTTATACTGTTCAATTCTACCTTACATTAAAATAAATTATTGGCAATGTATGTGGCTATGTAGTTAATCTTGTAATAACATTTCGCACACTTTAAATATTTGATTTTAGGACCTTTGGTGTAGTTAAATCACATTGAATGAATCTCCATCACTTCAACTTGGACCAAAATTAATACTAAGTATTTGGCAATTATGTCCTGTAGGTTCAATTTTATACCACCTGGCACTTGAGTAGAGGCTCCTGTGAGGGAAGCCCGCTGCGAAATATTAAGGTAGTCATAAACTATAGTGCTATGGAACTAAACTATTTTGTTGACGATTTGGGGAGTTAGATCCTAGGAAAACAACTGGAGGAAATTTATTATCTATATGAAATAAAGTTGAATACGTATCAATAATACAATATCTAATAGAGATTTGTATCCAGATTACATGAAATGAAAGAAAAATCGCTCATCCTTCTTGGTCTGATATTTTTAGCTTTAGAGATTTCATTTATAATATTCAATTAACAGATGAAATTACATATTGTTGTACATGTTTTTATATTCTACACTGCATTTTATTTTATATTTACTGTTGAAATTTATTATTGTAATATTAGTCATTATACAATAGTTTTTCCCTGCTAACAATTTTGCATTATATGTGTTATTTTACTTACTGAAAGTTTTTGATCCGTTTCACACAGAAAAATATTGGTTCATATTTTTATACAGCAGAAGGAAAATAATGAAAAACATGATAAAGCTCTTCATGTAACAAATTCTTCTAAATTTGAATTGTAGTAAGTTTATTAACTTTATTACTTCACTATGTTTTCTAAATTCTTTAAGCTTCGGAATTTTCCATGACGAGAAACTGCAAGAATAAGTATATTGTGTAAAAACTTTTATTATACTAAGATCAAATTTTTATAAATTTGCCTTTGAATTGAGATTTAGATTTATTCTAAATTTGTATTGAAACTAAACAATATAATTAGAAAAATAATTGCATACCTGTTTTATCTGATTTATAGCCAGTCCCAAAGTAGCCAATAAAGGCATCACATCTCAATTAGGATAAAAGTCACAGATTACATACAAAAATGCACTACACGAGGACATGTATAAAAAATTTCTAGTACCAGAAAACAAACTGTCCTTTATTGATAATTCCTTAATGAAACTAAGTATATTATAAAAAAATTCATTTTTCAAGGAGGACACAAAATGTTTAAAAAAATTGCGATTAAATTGAGTAAAAATAATTTTGACATTAAAATGAATACAAACTGTACTGCAGACATTAAGATAAAAAAAATCTTAAATTTTATGATAGAATATTTTTTCTTGCCAGAAAAATAATGTTTTTTTAGCAGTAAATATTTCGAACTTATTCATACATGATGCGCATGCGCATTTGATTAAAAAAGTGCTCCTCTTTTCGAGGATTACAAAATTCTGAATATTGTAATGACCTCTTATTCATACGATATACATTAGTGAGATTCAAGGAATGCATTCGTGAGTTATACTTATTTAAGGAATTAATCCGCGAGTTACAGATTCTGTGTTAATTTTTTTTAAAAAATCTCTTTTTTTATCAAATGATTTCATCTCAAATGAAGTTGTTCGAAAAAGTGACTCATAATTATATCAAGTGTTAATTACACAGTTTGCAAAATAAAAACAATTATTTTTTCTCATATTTTATTAAAGAATTTCATATATTCAATTTAAATCGAAAGCAAAATTTATTATTTATTTTAGCAAATATATTTTCCAATATTTATTACTTAAAAAAACAATGTCATGCAAAAATAATCTAACACTTATCAAAATTGCTTGCCTTATATTCATGTTTATTATCCGGGGACTACATTTTGAATCTATAAAATGTTTTTGTAAATTTGAAAAATATTTTTGAGGATAGGTATGTTTCCAGATAAACAATTAAGTTCAGTATAGGCCTCTGTAAATCTTTTGTCGTTACTATCAAATAATTTGCAATTATTATTTTCTTTTCTAATACCTATGTTATTTTCTTACAATTATCACAAAAATAAAAGATTTTGAGTATGAGCTGGTAATTAATGAATACAAACTGTACTGCAGACACTTAGAAAATCTTAGAAAACTTAGAAAATCTATAAAATTTTATGCTTATGAACCAGCTCATCACAGTTGTTTGATATATAAAAGAAAGGCATTTAAATGAACTGCGTTTCTTAAATTAAAATTAGATACCACAGTCAAACACAGAGCCCCTGACAAAACAGACACTCGAGATAGTAATAAGGAAATGTAGCTATAGACAGTTAGGTTTACAAAATGAAAGGACTAGTCATATGAAAATATGCATACATATTTGGGTATTACAATGTGTTCAATAAAAAATGCTTGAAGTTTATCTGATTGAAATGTTTGATTGCTTCCGATGCATCTCTGGATCATTAATTCAAAAATAATTTTAATTTGAATGCTGTAGGCAATGTATGACAACTTCAAAAAGTTAGAGGCTACAGATGAAAAAAGAGAAAGAAAACATACTAGAAGTCAAAAAAGAAGGAAAACTATGCTCAATAATAACCCAACTTGTAAAATATATTTGAGTAAAAGTGTGGGCCCATTTACAGTAACTAGCTTTATAGTGGTTTTGATAAATTGAAAGTGGCGATGAGGAAGTGGAAAATGAAACGAAGTCATATGTAAATTTTATTCCCAAAAATGTAAAAATGTATTCTTCAAAGTTTTCAAACCAAAGTTCTACTACTGTATTCATAAGTGATTCCAAAAATAATATAAAGCTATTTTTTCAAGGAAATTCATGTCAACCATAAGTATAATTAATTACACAAAATAATATATAATGACATGATGGAGCTAATATCCTCTTACGCCAATCTTTTTCGTAAAATATAAAACATGAAAAAGGAAATATATTTATATCCCCCTTTCCAAGTATTTTCTGAAAATTAATCCCAGTTAATTTCAGAAAGTGCATCCTTTATTATAGAACATAAGTTTGTTTTAATCATTGGAAATATAAAATTTTTAAATTATATTTCTGTGCAACTTTTATTAACCAAGATGTTATATTTATTTGATCTACATTAAGATAATCAAGTTATTTCGGCCTGTTTTAAACTTAGAAAAATATGGCTCCCATATCTAAATTGCTTTGATATTTAAGTACAAAAATCTATAATGCTATATGTAATAAATTAATCATTAAAGTTATGGTAGATATATTTTATCACTAATTTAAATAATGTTCCTTTAGTTTTGTAATTTTTACCGATCGTATAATAAATTATCCTTACAAAATAAATCCACCTTTGAACTATTATATACTGCAAAAGTATTACTTAAATATTTATGAAAAATTTAGAATACAAAAATTATAATTTAACTGCTTAAAGAAATGTATACATTCATCAAAATTTATCTTTACAAAAAAAAAATTTATTCATCGATTTATTTCGATTTAGAGAATACATGTACATAAGTTATAAAATTTAATTATGACAATCGTAACACTTTCTTGGTTATGAATAAAGATAACGCTTTTAATTTCATCTGAAATTTCCCATTTGAATTATCATTACATAATTAAGGAATCAAAAATGTTTAAAAATGTAATATTTAATTGTTTCATAATCAAAATTTACAATAGAATATCATGAAGAGTTATTTAATGTAATTTCACCATCTGTAAAGTACACATTTATCCTCTCATGATGTATTTTTGTATAAAATATTTTTTTGAAATTCCTCTTACATAAAAGTTTACACGAACAATCACATTACTTTTAAGACTATAGAAATATTTTCAAAAAATATATTGTAATTGACTATTGCATTCGTAAATTTGCCTTTCATTTTGGACACTAACTTGTTTTCAGTACAGCTTTTAGAAACAAAAGTAAGGTGTTGAAAGTGCATTTATATATGATAAGTGTTACAAAAAAACACAAGAAGAGGTTTTTTGCACTTTAAGGTGCAAATCCACCCTGCTGATAGCTGTTTCTGAGGAAGTGAAATAAAGGTGGGTTGAATATAATGATTTTATACTTCTGAAACAGGAGTGCGTTGCCCTCGAAATGATAATGGCGGGGCAAAAAAGGGGTAAATAACTAAAAAAAGAGTTATCCCTGGTGAGGGCCCGCTCCAGCTGCATCGAAAAGTCAACGAACACGAGGGATAGGGCACTTGCCGTGTGACGCTATGTGCCTTAACCCTATCAGAGCCTCATGGGCCGCACATCTGTCCGCACAGAATGGCGCAACCCATTAGAAAAAACTACATCCCGAAACAGCGGATTTTGAATAGGCAGAAAAAACTGAAAAAAAAGATCAGGCGGAAGAGTAGTTTATTAAAAAGAAAAAATAATATAACAGCCAATGATGGTAGTTGACCCTTTCATTCTGCCTCAGCTAGGCCCCGTTGTGTTAGGGACGGGTTAAAAAATGGAGTTCAATAAAAAACGTGCTTTTGTAAGTCTCGGTCGTTACTCTCTCTTTCTCGATGGTTAATTTCTTCACGACTTTTCTTGATGCCCTGGGAAAATATTTCAAGGGGCTGAGCCTGTTACTAAAAGCTGTAAATTTTGCAAAAGTTTTTTTTTTAATCCTTTCAGATGTTGTTGAAGTTTTTGTTTGGTTTTAAGAAATGGGCTTTAATTTTTTCACTATTTAATTTGAGCAACCTACCCGATATCTTATCTCATGCTTCTTTGCTGTTGTTTTCGACGTTTTTTTTTTGTCGTTAAACTCGCTGTTATTTTTTTTATCCATCTTCCGTGCTCAAAAGATTGCCTCTGGTTTTGATATCGAAATTTTTTTTAATATAATAAATTGTTTTTCTTCCAAAGAGCTTCGGTGATAAAAAAATATTTTAAGAAGAACGTTTGTTCAAATATATCCGAATATCTAGTGTTTTTATTTATTGCGTACAAAGTTGCTATCTTATAAACCATAAAAGCATGAATAAATTCTTAAATTCTCTTTTCTTTATACACGTATAATCAGAAACAGTCTGTGGCCATGAAAATTATATTATATTATTTTTATATTTTAAAAATCAGGGAATAAACATTCATGTAATTTATGCAGCCATTTAGGAAATTATGATGTAATTATATTCATGAAGCTCCTCTTTAATCTAGACTGCATTTTATTTTTATAATACACATTTGGTTTCCCAAAATAACGATGAAAGGCAAAGATCTAATTCCATTACAATACATGATTTTGCTCTAAAAATAATATGTTGTTTATTTTATTATTTTTTTAAATATGTAACCTTTAATTAAAAGAAAAGTGCTAAAATTTCAATTTTTTATGCAGCTGATTACTACTAAAACTAAAAAAATGTTTATTTTTATGTAAAAATTGTCGAAATTGAGTTATGCTTTGATTACTTACAAATTATTAAGTTATTGAATATATTTTTTAATTATTAATTGATTTTTATCATTAAGTTAAAAGTCTAGAATCCAATTTGTGTTATTATGCTGAAATTATTTAAATAGTTCATCATGCTACATGTGTGTGTGTGTTTTAGATAACTTAAAATTTTTTTATTGTATATTTCCAGAGTCAGAGAGATTTGTGAAAGAATAGAAATAAACTTATGTGACTCTGAACAAATCTCAAAGAAGCAAACCATTACTTAAAACATTTATGTAAGTTTGAAAAGTTATGTCATAAATTATTTTGACAAATTTTGGGTAGATAAGAATGAATAAATTCTAAATTTTCCTAATATTCTATTCCTGAAATTCATTTTATGTGTTTGTTTAATATACGTGGATTAAGAAGTCATTGCGACCTATACATATAAAACAATCTAATAAAAATACATTAAACTATTTAAAACAGTTCTTACTTAAAAGCGATCTGATTATTTTTTTATAAAATGTTTTATACATGACCAATTCTAACTATGTGGAAGAAAACTCAAAAATTGCGTTATCGATGTTTTTTTATCATATTTTGCATACATTATAAGAAGTAAGCAATATTTTAATGGAATATTATACGCTATATTAATGACTAGTATTTCAATGAATTCATAAATATTATGCTTATTTAAAGTTTATATAATAATTTTCACTTATAAATATTGAAATATTTGGAATCCAGAAGGGTTAAATTAAAGCAAAATAACAGGGCTTGATTTTTTAAGTTGAGACAGATTTGAAATAATTATTTAATAAGGTAATTTTTTTGATTTCAAATACATTGTTTTCGATGCTTACAGTGTATCTGTGGTAGTGTGAATACTGGTTAGAGTATTAAGCTTATATATATATATATATATATATATATATATATAAGCTATACCATTGATCTACAATGAGCAGAATGAACGAAATTGTGCGATTTTGAAACATATACACACATATATCTTTTTATTGCCTCTTTAATCAAGTTTTTCCTCTTTAATCCTATTTAAATAGTAATCTTTTTCTTGGTTTCAGAGAAGCCTTTTAAACTATGAGATAAGAAGTGAATTTAATTAATATACATGTATTCACTGTATTTAACATTCATATATTGTTCTGTATTTAATTTTCATACTAAATATAATTTGAATATCAAAAATATTTTAAATTATTAAGAAAGCGAAATATCTTTAAGCGCATAGCATAAAATTGTGTAATAACGGAAATGCATTTTGAAAATAAATCCCATTTAAAATAAATTTCCTCCTACTAATAAACTGATCTTATTTTAAAATAATCAATCCATTTCTCGTTTGTCTTAGCATTTACCGATGACATTTCTGTGCAAAATTGATCAGTGATTTAACTGCTACAGTAGATTAAAAGTCCCAAAATTTTACTTTTCCAGCTCAATTTTTTTATTAAACTCTCAGATTTGATAGAAAGTAATTTAAGTTCATTAGCTCTAGAATATAGTTTGACAATTTGTATATTTTATTGAAAACAGTCACCTAAATTAAGATATATCAAAATTAATATTTTAAAAGCAGGTAATACATTTTTCTTTCTTTCGCTGAAAATTTATTTTTGTGAAATTTTCTAGGTAAAAATACTATTTGGTGGTGCTAATTCTGGAAGAATTAAATTTTTTTAAGACTCATGATGTATGTTTATTCATATTTAATTTTTCTTATTTCTATTTTAATGAAAAATTATGATTCAACCTATCAAAATCCCATATCCTATCTTATACAGAATAAAGGGAAACACAAATTTTATCTCAACATGATGATATGTTCATGTGAGATTTTCGGAGTTTTCTGGTTTTCTTCGTTTGCAACGCGTGAATATGACCCGATAACTATGAAAGTTTCTTCAAAAACAATTTGCGGAGGATGTTTCAAATTTTCCTATTAAGAAATAATACTACTGAACAAATCCTTAAAAATTTGAGTATACTTTTCAAATTTTTACAAAAAAAAGGAATATAAATCTATTAATGTTCTAATCGCAAACATTGCTACAGAATAAATTTATAAGCATAAATATATTTTCAATGCTAATTTTGAATTAAACATTTTATTAGTGCACACTAGTATATCTGAATAGGTAAAAAAAGCATTTATTGAGAAAATACATTTATGCTCATAGTTTGTTTTTTCTTGATCATTTTTAGAATTGTATTATGTTCATTTGTCATGAAAGAACTTCTTAATTATTAGAACCAATTTATTTTTTTCACAGATAATTTTTACTTTTTAAATTTGGTAGGAATGGATGCAAAAGTAGTCAGTACGATTTCAACTTTCAGTGTGAATTTTATAATGCATTAATTGATAATGCCATAAATATTTAAATATTCTAAAGGCTTAAAATGGAATTTTTTGAAACTATTTACTTCCTTATCATACGAAAATTATAAATCGAATTAAATTAAGTGCAGAAATACAATAATGTAAAAATTAATGTTTTCATAGCATATAATATTTTATTTTTCAATGAAAATAATAGCTTTTCTGAAGAAAGAAATGGCAACAGTTCATCATAAATTTATTTACAGAGCTTATAGTGAAGTATGATTCTTTTGAGAAGTGGGACATAAAAAATTTGCTGTTATGCTTAAGATAGACAAAAAGGATAAAAGTTACCCCTTTTATTATGCAGACCTTAAGATTTCATGGGATAGAAATATACATTTATTTAGATAATTTACTTAACATTTTTCTTTCATATTCTGATATGAAATGAACCAAATGAATGTCTCATTTAAAACAGTCTAAATGTGTATCAGTTTTTGTTTCGTTATTTGAAATTTTTTTACACTTAGGAAAATTTTTAAATGATATTGAAAAATTTTGAACAGTAAAGAACAAATATTGTTTTTCTTTAAAAACAGGAAACTTTGGTTTGAAATTCCATACTGATTAAGAACTATTTTTCTGATTACTTTTCCATAATTTTGTGTGAAGGAACAATTGGTATTTTTCGACTATAAACTAATAAATATTTAAAAATCGTAGTGTTATTAATAAATTAACAGTTTGACATTGATAGTAGTAAATTAAATTTTGAATATCACAGATCATTAAAAATTAAAACATTTTAAGAAATTGTGTGCTTTTTATAACTTATTGATATAAATATTTTACAGTATTTAGCTTAAAAGTATGTAGTAAATGAATTGAATCAATATCAGTAATTTTTTCCAGAAAAATTAACAGCTAATATCAATTTTTTAAAAAATTTTTTAACCAGAAAATAATTTTTTATACTCTACAAAAAATTGCTTGAAGAATTTTAAAACACTTTTATTTAACTAATCAAGACTTTTAATAAAAAAACAAGGAACAATTATTAAGTATTTTTTTCATTATTATTATTTTTAAATGTGCACGAAAAATTTTTAAAATATTTTTATGATTGTTTAATTATGATAAAATTTTTTTCTATTTCAAGTTTCTGCAAATAAAAGAATAAAATAAATCTCTTAAAACTCCATAGGCAAAAATATTGCTACATAATTAATATATAAGCATGCAAATATTTTCAAATCTAATTTTGAATGTACTATTTTATTAGTGTGTTCCAGTATATTTAAATAGTAAAAAAAATTATATACTGAGAAAATATATTTTACGTTGATTGTTTGTTTTATTTTTGTTCATCTTTAGAATTGTATTATGTCCACGTGTTGCGAAAGAACTTCAAATTTAGTTGAATCAATTTATCATAATTTTTACTTTTTATATTTTGAATTTTTACTATTTTGAAATAAGTAATATTTACTACTTTATATTTTAATATCTTTGAAATAATATGGAAAGGAATAAAAAATTACTAAACACGCAAATTATTTCTTAAATTGAAAATGACATTGACTTCAGTTGATTTTGAGTGCATTAATACATAACACAAAATAATAACATAAAAAATATGCTTTTTTAAAATAATAATTCTCTAAAGCTTTCTCTTGAATGTGAAATAATTCCCTTTTCCATCATAAGGAGATACATTACAATGTATTCTAAAATGTCTATAAAAATAATTTGAAACTGAATGACCTGGTGGAAAAATACAGTGTTTTCTCGTATATAAAAGATCATGGTTTCAATATCTAAATCAGCTTTAAATCTTTGTTCGTTAAATGCTCTTCTGGATGTGTTGTAGTGAAGAGAAGAGAGTGATACTTCAGATATTGCGTGATTATTCATTTTATGTACTTCAAAATTTAATCACTTTATATGTTTTAGTGCCCTAAAACCAGGCCACCTTAGCCTGAATGGAAAACCATCTCCCATCTACAACAACATATCTTCCATTTTTAAGGCATTTGCTGTATTCAGTGACTTTATTGGCATAAATAAGCTGCTCAAAATTAAAAATATATATAATTGGAAATTTTACATTCTTGCATGAACTTATCATGGTCTAGTGATAAGATAGCTCTCGTTGGAACATAAGGCCTCAGGTTTGATCTCAACCACTGTCTTATAACGGAAGATTCTTCTGCATTCACCTCTGTTGGGTGGTATGTTTGGGAGTTTTCCGACTTTCCTCACTTTCTACAGGTAGATATCTATCAAAAGTCCCCATAGAAAGCAAATTTCACTGTGGATGTTAAAGTGGCTTAGGTCGTTACGCTGTAAACTACGTAGTATCAAACATTCTTCTATGTATATTCACCTTGACATAGGTGGCCTGGTTTGTTAAGGTGTAGTTTCTGTTATCGGAAAGATAATGAGATTGAATCCAGACCCAACTGAAAATCCATCGTGTTCACTAATTTCATCTGGGGCACGTAAAATAGGTCGTAGTCGCAGTGTCTTCCATGTAAAATTATACCTCAGGGATGGAAGGCCTTGTCTGGAGATGTTCTACTTTCGCCATGTTTCTAAATTAAGAAGACCCACCCCCTTTCGGGGTCACAATGGTACCCTCACTGGGTGCCCCTTTATATAAATGTGCCATCACTTCCGCCTCTTGTTATACTAAAAGGTAGAAATCCTAGTAGCCGAACATTGGAAAAAAATGTACCACTTTTGCCTTTAAAAGCACGCCTGTAAAGGAGAATGTTTGATATTTTTCCGGGTTTCCTCCCTTGTGATACGTGAGTAAGTCAGTAAGATGGAATTTTCACTATATGTGAAAATTCCGTCTAGAGGGCAACTTACATGACTTACGCTAAAAATGGCTTTAACAGCATTGAACAATTAGTGTTTACTTCGTTGTATCGAAACTATTTTCTATGATAAAATAAAAATGTTCTAGTTTGGATTTCTCTTTCTCTTACTTAAGATTTTTTAGTATTTTTTTCTTTCTAGTAACAAGAAATATATTGTTTTGAAACATTGTTCCGAATAGTAGGGACAAACTTAAGAGGAAAATAGCTCATAAAAGTTTAATGAATCAAATCCAATTTCTGAATAATTTAATTATAAAAATAAATTTTCTCAAATATGTTGTCCTTAAGGTAACAAACATATATATTCTATTTGCTTGGGTAAACATTCAATCTGCTATGGTAGGCCAGAGTAAATTTTGTAGTTCATACAAGTTTTACAAAGGTAATGCAATAGCAATAAAGATGTTAAAGATCATTCTGCATTGATAAGTCATACTACATGTAATAACTTATAATATTGATATATGTAATAGCTATTAAAATGATATATTTAAATAAATTTCAATAAATTGTACATTTTAAACACAAAGCTACAGCTTGAATAGTTAAAATATGTTTAGAAAATATGCGTGTTACTATTTTAATGATTTTACTTTATTTTCAATACAAATTTCATCCCTTTTCAGGATTTTCCTAAGGAATGTTTAATATGCTGTATCTGGATAATATAAAATTAAACACTCTTAGGTTATTTTCTTCCCTATTCAGATTTCATTTTGCTATTAAAATATAAATTTACGCATTGCATAATTTAATGTTTTAGAGAATCTTGGGGCTTAATTCATGAAAACAAAACTTTTTACATTGTAATGAAAACATTAAATTTACCTATAAAACCTTGTAGAGGGAAGAGAAATTATAAAAATCTTTCTAAGATTGTTTATTTTATTTCTTTTAAAATATAAGCTTTGTAAGAAGAAAAAAAATATTTTTTATCTCCCAAAAACATCGAGGGAAAAAAGGAGTCTCTCTCCGTAATGCATATCATTTAAGAATTATAAGACACAACAAAGGGAAAAAATATATGATGCTTTTTTTGAAAACAAAGAAAGAAATGTAAATGTTGGCAGGGAGCATTAAGTACATCTAAAATAAAAGTTCCAGCTAATGGATAGCGGATGCTTTTTTTAAAGCATTCTCTCCGTTATCCTTTTTGTTAAGGTGAAAAAAATAATATGAAAAATAAAAATAACTCAGTATCTGAATTCTCATTTTCTTTAAGCGCATGTTACTCTGGCAGCTAACGATAGAAGAAAAGAACGTGAATATAAAAATAAGCGAATGAGATGAAAAAAATTTCTGAAAGAAACGAAGTGTTGTCATCATTCCTAACATAAAATCTTTGGAGATCCACATGATTTTCCAAATCTACGCTAGAGGACGCTGTATGATTAGAATGTAGGTCTTTTCTACTTCACCGGAAAGGTTGTAAAACCGTAACAAACGATTTTTCTCGTTAATCATTATTGTGTGATCTTAAATAATAATTTTTTTGTAAGAAGTTTTACAGAATAATCTAAATCGATTTTTTTAAGACAGTTAATACAGTTACTTCTATGAAAACATGGAATTGGGGTATAAATTTTAAAATCATAGAATTAATTACAAATAATGTTTCTTAGAATATGTAAAAGAAGCATTTTAGCTACCGCAAATATAAACAAATTTTAACATTGTTTGGAAATTAATATTATATACTTAAAAACTCAGTTATTGGTTTAATATTGACAACTAGTATGGATACAAATTTGAGTATAGTATATGTTTTTCATTAGTTTTTGTGTACATTATTATTGTTTCCTAGTATTTTCCTGAAAGTAAATATTATTTAAAATATCTTTGATTTATTTTTTAATGTTTATTAGTGAATTAACTCCCAATTTTCTTACTAGATGATAACAATGAAATAACTGTTAATCTCATTTTTTATCTGCATAGCCTGGTTTATAAGACGTTTCAAAGTTAAGATTGACTAAGTATCTCAGTAAAAATAGAGTTTTTATTTTAAATGTAAGATATATGTAAATATAAAAGTTTTCGGTTTCTCACAAAATGTCAGTTAAGGTAATTCAATTTGGAATTTATTTTTTTAATTTATATTTCTCATTAATTTTATTTTCGGTTTCCTTACTCATTCCAGAGTTATTAAAAAATCAGACAGCTAAGTTTTTTATTTACATTCACTTAGTGATTTTTTATCAGGTTCTCCTTTATAAACCTAGTATATAAGACAGTGAAAACATAAGGCTATTGATTAGTTTAAAGGAATCATTTTCTTTGAATTAATTAATCTTCATGTCTAATGTAAAATTTGATATAAAATAAGAATTATATTTCACGAGGAAAGCTTTAAGCTTCTATTAAAGAAATATAAGTTTATGACACATATTCTTCATTACACTAGTTGTTTCTTGGGGTGTTCCTGAAACGATTACGAAACTGCGTTTATATGAATAATTTTCTAAAATAATGATACACATTTTTCTTCCAAGTCATAAATTACTTGTGGTTTTATTAATGTTACAAGCATTAATACATAATATAATTGAATTGCATGTTTTGAGGAAACAATTTTTTTGTAAATTACTGCACAAATACAACTTAATTTTTAGATACACAATTATGAGTCATAATTAATAACATCTTGGAGAAAATCGGTATATATATAATTTTATTTTTATAATTATTTCCCTTTAATATATTTTCAAATTACCTGAACTTAAATTTAGGCGAAGGGAAAGGCTTACTGAAAAAAAATCATCTTTCTGTAATTACTTAAATTTCGATAGAAAAACAATATTTTTATATTTTCTTTTTACTTTACTCTGAATTATATCAAATTAGAATTATTTCAATCAATGTGGGAAGTATAGGAAGTTTCGAAATATTTGAATCAATATAATAATTTACATTGATTCCTAAAGCGTGATTGGATTTTGATAAACATAAATTTATTGAACTTTAAATTATTAGCTAAGAAGATTTTTTCTTATCACTGTTGTAAATAAGACTTTTTGTATGAAAAGTTTCAAAATAATGCACCACATTTTTTTGGAATTTTTGAAGGCTTAAGCAGGTTGCAATAAATAAGAATAAACATAGAAACATTTTATGTAATGTATGATTACATAATGTAATGTATGTAAAATGATAAAATACTTGGAAAGAAATTGTGTCTTTTAAGAAGTATGTATTTAAATGTTAATATTATCTAAATTTAATCATTTAAATTGTGAAGCAAGTAATTAATAAACTTTTAAGTATCTAAAACTACATACTTCAAATGCAAATACAATAAATGTGCTTGAAAGATTTTTCCTTGTATTAAATAGAAATTTACTTTTATAAGTAATATAGAATATTTATGGAATCAGTGAAAAATTAATAATATATAATATTTTTATACTTTATGTATTATCATTAGAGCAATTTACTTAATTTACTGTGTTGGTTATATTTATCTATGAACAATACTTTTAGTATTATATCTCATTTTTAGTTACATATATAATAAAAACATCCATTTTTATAGGTATTTTCGTTTTGCTTACTTTTAATTTAATTTCTCAAAGTAAAATTGATGATAAGAAAAGCATATATTTTAATACAAATTAAATTTTTGAAATTTTAATATGATTCAAATATAATCTGTGAATATGTATTTTTATAATTATTAGTTGATTTAAAAATAATTTATAGTTTGCATTATAAATTTCATAAATTTGTTAAAATTCAATCTCATAAAATATTCAGTGAGTATCAAAGAACCAATGTTTTAAATTATTAGAATTTTATGTTAAATTATTAACTATTACAAAATATTCTTCATTATTATGTTAGATAAAACCTTTAAGTCATTTCACGTTTCCAGTTAAACTGACTACGTTATTTTCTGAATCAATAACAAGCTTTTTTGCTTAAATTATAATGTAATGTAAATCATTATTTAAAACTCCATTCTGTCGATAATATATTATATTCAAGAACGCACAAAATATTAAGATAATGAAATGATTATGCTAAACAGTCAAATAACCGTTAATGTTGATTTGAAAATGCAAAAATGAAAAAGGAAAAAAAATACTTAAATTTATTTTGAAATTAAGAGCAATATTAGACTTAAGTTAAAGAATGGAAAAAGGCATAGACAGTATTTTAGAAACAGGCTTGACATATGTTAAAGCACTGTTGAAAAGCAGCCAGTTGTAAATTATTTTGTAAAAAAATGTAGAAGAATCACGATTCTAGATAATGAATGAAGTCACGATTCAAGGAGAACAGGTTTTTGACAGGATAGATCCCCAATTTCTTGTTAAAACGAGCGCACAATTCAAAACTGATGCTCTGCATTAATTAAATTACCTGTGCAGTCGCCAGTTAGGTGTCATGTCACACCCATTGTCGAAGACCACAATCAAGATAACGCTTCTAACTAAGTTCCAAACTTCGTGCGTTTTCAAGTTCCTGTTAACTGCTGCGTTTTGATACAGGCGGTTTACGCCCAAATCACTGGGTAAGACTTGTAATGAGAGTGATTGCGGTAGGAGGTCATCTGATTGCAGAATGGCAGCCCAAAGGTTTATAGGTCAGACTTCCGTGGTCACGGTTGATCGACCTTCTGAAAAAATTGTATTTTTTGTAATTCATATTTAAAAGAAATTAGGTTTCAAATACTTTCCACTAAATGAAATTGCACTTTATACTATTAAAATGTACTTTTCTTGTTATGCTTTTGGTTTCATTTTTTTTAAAAAAATATATCTTTTATATTATGGATTGTGAAGTAATTAATACATTTTGTAAAAATAAGTACTATAAATAGTTATTTAATATGAAAAAAATGTAAATTATTTTTATGTGATATTTTTCTTTCAGAAATGAATTATTTCAAATTTTAATTCTTTCAAATAAAATATCAGATTTTTACATCAAATGTTAATCATTTCATAAAAAATAAAAATTATCAAAATCGTTGATTTTTTATAAAAGCCATAGAAAATGATTTGATTATAATTTGTGTTATGTTATTAGAATACAATATTTTCTATACCATGTAACTTCTTAGTAGCTTTTGTATTAATATATTTTCAGCCTATTTTAAATAACAATTCATTATTTTAAGTATTTTTTGAATTTTGCTAGAATGTTATAAATATGTAATAGCTTTAAAATACTAAAAAAACCTGCTCTAATGCATTATTTATTTAAAAAGAAAAATAATTGCATTTTGAACACACAATAATTTCCGTTTATGTGCTTAAAAACCAAATTTTTATCAGTGAGACTCTGCTGTGCACTTAAAAAATAGATATATTAATCTGTTGTAAGTTCGTAAAATGGGCAGGAAGTACATATTGTGTTCATTATAACAAAATTAAAAAATAATAAGCTATTAGATATTACTAATATAAAATTATATCTCAAGTTAAAGAGTTTGTATAACATGGATATGTTATTGTGACGAATTGGAAGACTTGAACTACATAGATATCAAATTTAAACCAAGATAAATTAAAGCTTTCTATTCTGAAAATGAATTAGATTTTGAAGGTTTTATGTATGATGTACAATTTTGAATAATAGTTTTTGTTATCAAAAATAAAATTTAAAATACTTTTATTTTAATGATGCTTAAAACTCGCTATGGTATTATTTATAACATATAGTATTAGTATTATTCATATGGACTTTTTCTTTCAGTGCGAACATATAAATACATTCATGTGAATGCACAAATATATTTTCCGCATTTCATACCAATACATTACTTTTGAGTTATGTTTTCATTCTATTTCCTTTATTGTAATAAATATATCGCATATCATGACATGGGTGGAGAAATTATAGATTATGATATCCACGATGATGCCACTCATTTATAGCGAGTATTTTTGTAATATTTATTTTTTTTATCCGTATTTATATAGTGTGTGGCGTCTAGGCTGATGAGATGTTTTTTCTAAAAATTGTGGAATTAACTTTAAATTAATAATCTAGAAATTTCTGACATTTTTCACAAATTTAAGCTTTTAAAAAATTTGAAAATTTCTTTTAATCAAACTTTAATGAACCTTTTTTAAGTCACTTAAAACAATATTTACAAAATATAGATTTATTCCTATAAATGCTTAAATTTAAATTTAGAAACAGAGCAAAAAACATATTTTATAGAATAAATATTTATTCAGGAACGGTGAAATATAGATGGGGATACAAATATATCTATATAAAAATTTGTATTTATATTTAAACCAGAATAGAAAACACTAATAGAATAAATACCCAGAAATAATATAATTAATATTAAATCTAACTTCGTTATTCAAATACCAGTCACAATTTTTGGATGAAATTCTATATAAATGAATAATGAATTATTTATAGTTTAGACTAAGATAACATGACAAGAAATTTTCCTTGAATGAAAGAAAAAATCAAAATAGTCATGAAATAATATACATTTACTTACAAGTTTATGGGCATATATTTGCTTTAAACTTGTAAACATTGGAAGCGTATATAATTGTAGGCATGTTATGCTATACTTATGTATTATTTTTGGATTAATTCATTATTTTTACAAAATTTTTCTATAATGATTTTGATAAAATTGTTCTGTCAATAAAAAATATAAATTCATTTAAATTTCATTTACATTTGCAAAACCTCTCCAATGAAAATGTATAAAATATATTTATGAAGGACACAAAAATAAAAGCCCCACTTCTTATTGGTTTACTATACATGCTTTTTTAAATAATTTTATTTTTTTCTCTGTAATTTATTTATTTTGTTACATCATGTACAGATATCAAGAAAATAAAACCCCCCTTTTTAATTGAGGTTAATGAAGTTATTTTACAAACATACAATCGTACCTACAATATACCTCATATTTTATTCTCATGATAAAAAAAACCATGAATGTTCCTGAATGATAAGTTCTCAGTCTTTAATTTAAATATTAGTGAGTTCAATTCCCTTCTCGGGCGTAAAGGCTTTCATAAGTACAGAGCTTAAGACAAGTTGAAAGTTACTATTGAACTTTTAAGCAAAACGTGACAGTGGATAGTGAAGCAAATGCAAAATAATTTAAAAAAAGGCGTAATAAAGCTTTTCTCAATGTTAATCCTGAAAAATTAGTGTTTATTAACGAAAAATTATTATTTCTGAGGTTTACTATGCTGAGCTTTTTATTATTATAACATTCAGTTTAATTGTAGAAAAAAATCGAGATTCTTTTCAGTTTTTCAGAATGTGAACTATTTTTTATAAAATATATTTTACTTTTTCATTTTTATTTAGACAATTTGGATACTTTAGCTTTGTTCTTTATGTGTTGGGTTCTAAATAACAGATTTAAGTCTTCTGTAAATAACATCTTTTATGTTTTCTGAGCCACAACTTTTCTCCTTATGGAAAAAATAGCTATCCTTTTCATGGTTTTCTTGTTCTAGTTATATTAATATCAAAATTATGTTTTTATATTTTAAGAAGCATTTTAAAATCGCGCGGGAGAGAAAACTAAAATGAAAAGAAAAAGAAGGTAAATAAATGTATAAACAAATCTATTACATAACTAGAAAATGGTTTCATCAATAATGTGTCTTGCCATTTTGAAGAATGTGGCTATGTAATGACGTATCTAAAGCCGAAAGAAAATGCACTGATATATTTTCAATTAAATACATTGAAATTGTTTACCTCCTGTTCATCTTAAAATGTAAATCTTAAGAATTTTTTACACTCTACAATTTTTAATGTAATTTCATATAAATTGCAAAGAGAAAATATTTGATAAATCAAATCTTATTTATATTCAAAAGTTGGATTTTATATGAATTCTGATATGATATATAATACTTTATTTCTTGAATTCAGAATTCAAATTTTTTTAACAATCAATGAAAGTATGAGAGCAGTTTTTTTAGTCACAGATATGATTGATCATATATCAGAGAAAATAAAATATAGAATAAGTTTTGAAATTTTATTTTTTCTTCAATTTAATTAAAAGAGATTGAAATAGGATAACTTATTTCTAAAGTAACTTAGAAGTAAATACATATTTCCACTTTATTTGCAAAACTTTTCAATTAAACTTCTTACTGTTATGTAGTCTCTATAATGTATTCACTTAATAATTACAAAAGATTTGAAATATTATTTTTAAATATTTCCCTCTTTTTATGAATTTCAATTTGTAATTTTACTTAGATCAAAATACATGATTACTACATTAAATTAATCTTTTATTTTAAAGATATGAATTAATAAGGATTCACATATATTTAAATTCAGTTCAATTGTATTTTTAAAAATTTACATATGAAAATCTTCTGTATGTATCCAAATCAAGTTTACAAATCTTAACTATAAAAGAAGAAAAAAATAGTTCATTACTTGTTTAAATTTTATAACAGGATTTATAAATTTAGAAAAGCCAAGCACAAGATGGCATGGATGTTAAATTTTTAAAAAGTTTACATATTCTTAAAAAATAATTTTATTTGAGAACTAATCCAAAAGGCATAAAATATAAATTTTTAAAAGAAATTTAATTAAAACAGTTTTTTCTTCAGTTTTTGAATTAACAGAGAATTTTTGTTTTTATTTAATATTTAAAATTCCTTCCATTGAGTAAAAAGTGAATAATGCAAACTTAACACAAATTTTATTTGGCTGTTAATTTAAAAAATTTTCATATATAATTAAAAATAATTCCTTTTAATACAAAAATATTTTAAAATATTTCTTAATAATTCCAGAAAATTAAGAGTAGAAAAAAGGATATATTATGGTGTAAATCTTTTAATTTAAGGAAATACATTTTCAAATGATTTTCAACAATCTTTTTTAAATACTATTTTTCATAAATAATGAAAACTATTTCCTATGAATATGTACGAAAAGATACTATGGTAAAATATTTCTTTCTCATAACAAATATAAGATTTATTTTAATCTTCCTTTTGTATTATTGAATAACTATTTTATTTTGTTTTAATATAAGTCTTTATATAAACATATAACAGTCTCCAAAAATAAAAAAACATTGTTGCGTCTAAGTGGACCATTATTTTGTGTACAAACACCATTTCCTTTTCAATGATTGATTCATTGATGAAGCTGATGCACAAACGCTTATCACCTGATCAACACATTCTAGAATGCCTCTTTGGGAACATTTCATTAAGAAATATTGCACTGCCTCTCACGTGTCACCTAAACAAGACTCCCTGGAGAAAATATGAACTGCTTTTCTATTTATCACTTTTTAAGGACAAGTGAAACTAACTTAGGGTAACTTAATTAGTCCACTTATCTGTTAAGCATTCCCAAATGTTTTGGACTTGACTAATATTAGTCAAGTCGGGAGAATCCCTAATAATTTAATAAATCATAAATGAGATCCTCGTTAAAAGAGGGAAGAATTCAATATTAATTGACGTTAGCCGCTTATTTTCACGCTTGGAATCTTATTGGGAAGTGCTAAATATTAAATGCAACTCTTCACTACAAGTTAAAAGTCATTATGTTCAGTGTATCATATACTAAACATTAAAAATATTTTGCAGTAAGTTGTGATTTTTAATGTATATTAAATATCAAAGATCACGTTTAATGTGCTTTTTATACGATTTTTTAACTTAATTCGCGGTTTAATTTGCATTGCATAACACTCAATATTCGATGACTTGATATTTCTTTTTGGCATTATTTTGTTATTTTAGCATCTTGAGAATTTATACTTTGAACTTCCTTTGCTATTCTGAAGCAAATTGTTTTATTATGTACATACACTACCAATAAGATACCAATTTCTTAAATAAAAAAATAATGTAAATAATTAATTTATAAAAAAATAAAATAATGCAAATAATAATAGTATGTACATACACTACCAATAAGATACCAATTTTTTTAAGTAAAAAAATAATGTAAATAATTAATTACACAAATGCATAAGAATAAATTAATCCGAATAGTTATTTACTATCTTACTTTTTCATTTTCGTATCAATAAAAATGGAAAATATTTTGTACACAATTTACAATTTGAAATTAAAATTTAATTTCAATTGAATTGGGCAAATGTCCTAAATTTTCAATTTTCTTTCTTAAAATTGAACCACCTGAGTTATTGGGTGAAAATTATTTACATGCTAATAGAATTTGTTTTAATTAAACTACTTACAACTTGAGACAATGTAATAAAAGAAATGAAGAGTATTTAATGAAGAGTATATGACAATGAGAGTAATTTATTTAATGAATTTTATTTAATGAAGAGTAATGAAGAGTATATGACAATTTTTTAAAAAATAATTTAGATGGTTGTTAACTAAAGCTGCATAAAATTTAATTTTGAAGCTTAATTTTTTATAAGCAATAAGATTTAACTAAATGGAACTTAAACTGTAATGAAACTCAATTTTATCAAAGCTAAATGCTTCACACAAGATTTGAATGAAAACATTGATGAAACTCGCATTTCTCACCGAGTGGTTTTTGAGAAGATTCAGTTCTACTTTTTATAAATGTAAAAGTTCGTACCTAAGTACTTTCTTGCATTAAGTTTCTGTTTAATTTTATTGTATTACAGTATAGTTAAAGTTTTATAGTATGAGTTTTACAGTATAAAAGTATTTAAATTATTAATGTGTATAATTAAGTAAAAATATATTATATCCATTTGACCCACATCAGAGAAACCAAATAGAACAAAAAGAACTCATTTAAAAATTAGAAGGTAAATATATTTCACAAAGTTTCCAAATTTGATATTGATTTTAAACTTATAATAAAAATTTATCAGCAAAATTATTTTCAAGGAACTTTCTTCCTTTCTGGAAATTTTGCAAGCAGTGTATGTTAAAGCTATTCTAATCTTCCTATTCTAATTTAATAAATAAGACTTGGAATAATAGAATTTACAGCTTTACTCTACCCAAAAGTTTGGAGTAAATCTCATTGCTTGATAGTTTTGATTGCTAGTATGGATATTTATTTTACTAAATGTTTTATTAAAAAATCAGCTACTTTGTAAATATATTTTGGATTCTCCGAAATAGCGAAAAATGCAATCTATAAAGCATAATCAATTTATTTCTATACAAAAGTACATAACACATTTTCTTTATAAATGCTTTCATGTTAAAAATATTTTTATATAATGGAATGATTCCAGGAATTATCACCTAGTTAAAAATTTGAAACACAATAAAATCACAAGCTAAATTTTTTATTTTCTCAAATTTTCAATAGAAATAAAGCGATTACAATTATATTTAGTACCTAATAAGTAAAATTTAAATCAGAAATAAATTTTTTACGTTAATTGTCTGAATATATGAATATAAATTCAATGTTTCATAAGATGAATTAAATAGTCATATTTTATTTTATCTTTTTCAATTCTGTCATCTATATTTTTAAAGAATAAAATCATAAGTATAACAGCACATAAAACTTATAATAAAATGTTATTCTGTTCAATTTAGTTTTATGAAATGCTGTTATAAAACCATAAACCTGGATTAAAGAAAATACTTAAAAATTTTATGAAAATGTATCTAGAATATATATATATATATATATATATATATATATATATATATATATATATATATATATATATATATATATATATATATATATATATATATATATATAAGCATTACATTAGCTTAAGCACTCATTACAATCTTATAGTATATATCAAGAAAAATGAAGTACTAAACTATATATACAGGAGACTCATTTATTTTCATCACGTGTTTCTTCTCTTTTATTGTTCATAATTATTTTTTATATCTCTTGTAATTTTGTATGTTTAAGTAATTGTAGTATCAGTGTACAAATTCAATCACCTATTTACTGAGCAGAATATTAATTTAATTTAAAGAAAATGAATTTCCAAATTATATAAAAATAATTTAATTATGTTAAGTTAATAGGTAGAAAAGCTGGTTATGTAAAACACATTTTCAATCACCTGAAATGAATTAATTAGTTACTTTTTAAAATTATTTATATTTTATAAAAATTATAAGTATCCTTATGATTAATTAATTTTTCTATTGTTTCATTAGCAAAATTAAAAAATGGGCTTCAGTGAAATTTCTATAATTACATGAAAATTAATTCAATATAAGAAGGGAAAAACATATTTAGATAATAAAAAAATTATAAAATTGTATACTTTAGTAAAAATATTTAAATTATAATATAATTTAATTTCGTTTTTTTATTCGAAGGCAATGTAACAGTAAAAAATCAAAATCAATATTAATTATTCATAAAACTTATGGGGTTGTAATAATTCCACAATAAAATCATATTATTTGCCTCACATGAGAAACTTCTTATTTGATGAATAAAGATTGAAATTATAATTTATATATAAGTTTATATCATATGTATTCCATTATACATTACTCTTAAATACAAATCAGATTATAAAAATACAAGAAACAATACGCTGAGTTATTTTGGATAAATAAATTCTGAGAAATGGCATGCTTCATTAGAGAAGTGGAAAAATTTCAAAAAATGCCTCTTTTAATAAAAAATTGTTTCCAGGATTATGTTTAGTTTGAAGAATACGTATAAAATGTTGCATTTAAATGAAAGTATAAACAGATCTCTCAAATCTTAAATATATATTTAATAAAAAGAATTTTATTAAAAGAACTATGAAACTAATACAAAAATATTTGTTGAAATAATCAAAATGGCCTTGCAAACATATTTAATTATCACAAATTTAAGCCTTAATATTTATATAAATTTTACACGATATTCTTTTACCTTATCAAACACTTAAGAAACATTAAAAAATACAATGTAAAATTCAGGAATTTTGCATGTATATTATTAAAATAATCAGAAAATGTTTAAATATATTCTTCTTCAAATACATTACTTCCATCGTTTTAATTATGAGAAAGTTATGTTCAAGTTCTGATATTATTTAATTTAATTATATATTAGTTTAATTGTTTACATAACTACTACATTTTAAATAGTATAAATGATAAAATTATTAATTCAGTGTTTCCTCCAAGTAAAAATAATTTTATTATTACAAGATAATATTGAAAAAATATTAATTTATAAATTTAAATTTAATATTAATAAAATATTCAAAAGATAGTTCTAGGAAACATTTCGATAAAAAGACAAACTTGAAGGACACATTTTTCTTGACAATTTTATCCAGCTATAAGTTCAAGATATTTAAAATTTAAATCATTCAAAAAGTTTTAATACTCTTCTGTGTTTTTCCATAGAAATGTACACATCAAACTGCTTTGATTTATTCTGTTTTCTCGTAAGCCAAAAATTTATCGTTCTTTTAAGGTGAACAGATATTAAGCTCCCGGAAGATTGTAACAGATTCAGTGGGAATGTAGAAATATTTTTTCCCCAGTTAATTTCACGTACCTCATTTTCTTTGCCTTATTACCACTGAAGATTTGTCACTTTGTGAGGAGTTAAGCTCTACAAACTTATTATTTGTAAAAATAAACTTAAAATATTAATTTCGTTAGAAATAAGAGACCATAGATTGCAAACTAAAACATACTTACAACTTATATAATTAAGTTAATTAAAATTTGATACTTTTTAAAAATATCGAATTTTTTATTCATTTCTTTCAAAAATGTTCTACAGTTATCGTTAAAAATGTAAATGACATTATCTATCGATATTTATTATTTTCAAGTGGAATTAATTCTATTTATTCATTTAAGTAATTACATATTGACTAAGTACACATACTCATAAATTAATTTAATCACATTGAAAGTTTGATACGAATATTGATTATTTCCCGTATTTTATTGCAAATATCATTTATTCATTATTTGTAAATGTATTATTAAAAATTTAACAAAGTTTTTAATAGCCCTTAAATTATATGTATCTTAAGCAATATGTTGTGTTTTGTAGTCATTATTCTGTATACATTATTATTCCAGATAACATTTTACTTCAATAACTTTTGACTCATTACACTTATAAGCAAATGTGAAACTAAACCTCCTGAATCAGTTTACTTTGTTGGTTTAAGACTTTTTTAAACTTTATTTTGCTTAATTATAGTGTATATTTTTGAAACTTTTTACTTTCTAGTACTCAATAATGGAGACCGATTTTGTGTTTGTTAAATAAATATAAAATATAAAGATGATTACGTTAACGATGACTAAAGAAAACAATTGAACAAATAAATGAGGATTAAAATATAAGGACAATGCTCGTAGCAAAATTAAAAAAAAACAAACCCTTTCAGATATTATTATTTAAAACTATGAACTTTATTTTAATCTTAATCATAGATAGCAGAAAACTAAGCAATCATTTAATAGGTTCTAAATTCTTCATTTGCTTAAATAATTTCTATTTTAATTATTTTATAACAATTCAGTTTTAATGTAATTATAAACTGAATTGTATTATTTTCAAATGAATGCTTCAAACTATGATTTTGAAATTAATTTTTCCATTCATTTAATATTTTTATAACTTTTTAACTAAAGGGGTTTTATACAATAGCGCTCTTTTTTACATGAAAAAATTTTATAATTATTTCGTTATAAAATAATATTATCCTATAACTCTTTGAGTATAAGACTATAATTTTAAGTTCAATGAAACAAGAGATGTCTTGTTTTATTAATGAAATATATTTTGAGTAACAACAAATTAGTTTTGTATTGATGCACATTAAAAATCTTTTTTCACATGCATGCTTTTTATTCTTAAATTTTAAATTCATTTCTTAATTAAAGTATTTAGATCTGGACAGTATAAATATCATATAGCATAATTAATTATTGTAGTCTTGCATTCCTTAATTGTTGTTGTTGTTGCCGTGCGCCACCTAGGCTGACATTATGGGAGCGCTGCTCCATTTTTCCAACTCAACCATATTTCGGTGTTTACTTAATTATAAACAGCATATATTATTGAAATTAAAATTTTATAAAATTATATTATCTTTTTGCGTTCCATTGTTCCATTTAATTGGGGAAAACACTAAAGCTTTAATATTACAACCAGTTATTAATATATATATATATATATATATATATATATATATATATATATATATATATATATATATATATATATATATATATATATATATATATATATATATATATATATATATATATATATATATATATATATATATATATATATATATATATATATATATATATATATATATATATATATATATATATATATATATATATATATAACATATTTTATATTAGAAGCTTTTGTTTAAGATCATCAAAAATATTTCATGCTTTTCAAAAGAATATAACAGGTTATTTATAAAATGAAAATATAAAAAAATTCTTAAGCCTTAACAGAAATTCTAGATATTACTATCTATAGAATTATATGTACTACTCAAAAAGAATTCTGTATATTAATTGCTTTTTTGCCCTATTGAATATTGATGTGTTTTTATTTTCCTTAATTTGCATATATCTCTTTCATATTTTTATTAAATATTTAGTAAATGTGAATTATTTTTTGTGTTAAAATAAATGCATGTGATTGCAAAAATTTAAAAATCAAACTGACACATGAAAACGTTAATTGAGTAAAATACATCTGTAGAGAATAACAAACTTTTACAAAATGAAGTATGGCAAAAATGTAAATATTTGAGTACAGAATTAAATGTAAATTCTATGTGTATTGTTAAAAAGTATTAAAAAGTGATTTTTTGCGAGGTTTATTAATAAACTCTTTGGAATTACTGTACGAAAATGAAAACTTTTTTAACAATGTGTTAAATAATATTTTAAAATTATCCTCATAAAATGTATTAGCTAATTAAACTATATCAAAATAATTATTAATTAAATTTCATGGATTAATTATTTTTGTTGACATTTTTCTATAATTTTGCTTATAATGTAAAAAAAATTTTGATTATAATTTGATTTTTTATGCGCTTATGTAGTCATATCTTGATTTATAAAGTAATCAATTATGGAAAAATTTGTATTCGTCTGAAATAAATTGAGTATTGAGAGCGTGGAAAAAACCCCATATCTTTTAAAGAAACACAGGAGAAATTAAAATCCTTGAAAATAATATTTTGGAATATTATAAACCCTCAATGGAAATTAAATAAATTCCATTAATGTTTATCTTAATAACTGCAATAACGTTGATCAAATATTTTCAATTCATATTAACACTAAAACAAGTTCAATTCTCTTGCTGCATGTACTTAATTCATCTATTTATTTCATTCTTTTCCAAGTAGGATGATTCTGTTTTTGCAAACATTAGCAAACGTTTTCACATATCACAAATTTTTCAATCATTGGAAAATATCTTAAATTTTAAGTCTAAATTAGTCGGGTAAATGTATTCACTTTTAAGGATTTAAAATTTGGCGTCTATAGCTGATACTGAAAGCAAATAAATGCAAATGAAGTTTCTGATTGTTTTACTGATATTTGATTTTTGTAAGAAGATTATTCAATTTCTTACTGCAGATAGTTTGGAAGGCAAAATCTTCCTCGATACTTAATATACATTTTTCTGAAGCAAACACATGCCATTTATTTATCAACCTGTGAAATTCGTAACTGATGTGATGTCATAAGGCAAAGCAATGCATAAATGAATTAAAATTTGCTTAATATCGTGTAATAAATTTATTGACATTAAGTTATGCCTGCAAAATTTTTTATATTTTCTGGAATTATTGAAAATTTATAAAAATAATTAAAAAAGATCGTTATCTGATTATATTATATATATTCTTTATAAAATTATTATGCATTATAGTCCTTTAGAAAAAACAATAATTATTAACTGTATCCTAAAAAAATTAAATTCTTTCAATTTATAATTTCAGTGTTTAAACATTTTTAATAAAGACTGTTTTGAATATATTTGAAAATTGTTTTATATCATAAATATAGTGTTTAGTTTAAAAGAAGGAAAAAAAATAATGCAAACACTACAAACAAAAAATATCTCTTCCTTCGAGAATCATTGTTTGATAAAACTTAAATTCTCTAGATCTATTTAAAGCTGCTAATGCGTTTTCAAAATCCTTTGATGTGTACAGATTAAAAAAATAAAGTTCGAAACTCTTGACGAATTCATGGAACTGGTGCTACATAAAGTCTTATTTTGTTTGGTACAAGAAATATGGTGCTGCAAGTTTTGCAACTGGTGCTATAAAACTGGAAAATTACACTTAATATATTGATTCATAGGTTTAAAGATAAGCATATGAGTTTCTGAAAAATTGGGATTATTCTCTAAAGTGAAAAAAAAAAAGATCATTTGCTTACTTACGTAACTTGAAATAAATCATTTATTGAAAGGCATGAAGCGTTTTGGAAATTTGATTTTTCAAGGCAAGCAATATTTAGAGTATATTATGTTTCACATATAAAATATTTGAAATTGCAGAAAGAAACAAACTTTTTTCTAGGTGCAAAAGTGACGGTTTTGAATTTCTCTAAGATATTTGTTGATTGAATGCTTAAAAGAACCGTACCAGACATTTGTAGACAGATAGTTATTTAGTTGGAATGACTCAGATGTGCTATTCATTACTACTTTGAAAGTGCACAAACAGTCAATTCACTTAAATATATAAGTGAACTAACACGTTTTCGAGAAAACTGAGTGTTCTCTGTCTCTCTCAACGAAAGCAGATACATTAATTTTCGGTACAGAGAAGTATTGTGTAAAATCGAGATTACCATAATTATAAATCATTTTGTTAAACACGGTAACCTTGTATGAAATAAAAGTTAATTTTTCAGTAGAATAATGCATTGATACGAGCAGAAACGAAATTCTCAAAACATATTGCTATTCTTCCTTATCATTTAACTTTAGCTTAATAGAAAATGATTCGATCAGCTTCTTATCATGAAAAAATAAATTTAAGCGTTGAAAAGCTTACCAATGCAATTCACAAATCTTGTGAAGATATGTCTTAAAGTATTTTGATGAAAGTTACCGAAATCCCTTCAAGTTTCAGTATTGGTGTTATCAAAACAAGGTCATTCAGCAGAATATTATGTTTATGAACTTTTAGCTTTGAAAGTCAGTTTACTGTTTGATAGTTTTATCAATATTATTTTGAAATCTTTCGCTATAAATCTATAAAAATATGATGCATATAATAAATATAAATTCGTTATTAAGAGTAATAAATAACTTTTTCTTAAATAATATTTTTAGGTTTACTTCTTGGGAAATTTTGAAGTGTTCATATATTTATGTCAGAGAGTAAATATGCATTAGATATGGCTCTTAATTTTTTCTAGAGATATCGACTGTTCAAACTAGACTGAATTTGTGAAGACTATTTTTTAGAAATACGCGTGTTCTATTTCTAACAAAAATGCATATTGTAAACTAAATTTGTGGATTGCTTTTGAATACTCCGTGCCTTTATATGGAAAACTGGAACAATATTTACAGGTTTCTTGAGCTTGAACATAGTTACCATGGATTCCAATTCCATAATAACATAATCCAATAATGGGGAAATAAGTCAAAAGATGTGTAATATTTAAATAGTTAATTTTATGGATGCGAAAAATTAATAATATTTGTACTATAAACTTTAAAAACATGATTGAAACCTTCTGCTCTGTAAGAATGAGCAAAAATAAAAACATAATAAAAACGACAAAATAATAATAGTTATAGCCTTTAAGAAAATATTATTTTCTAATAACTTTATGTGTTTACTTGAATATAAAGCTATTAGACCTTGATATGTAAATGAGTTAAAAACAAAATTAAACTAAAAAAAATATTTTTTTACATTCCTCATGCTATATAGTTTATTCTTTTATTTAAACCTGTTTAATTCTTTGTACTGATATATCAATATATTTAATTATTACAATATTAGCTATCAAAATTATAAACAAATATGAATTTAATCTTAATTTTAAATATATTCAATTTTGTAAGTCCTCTTCTTCAAATATTTTCCATTAAATTTCAAATATGAAAACAAATATTGAAAATAAATTATTTAACTTATTAATAACTTATTTTTCACAGTTAAAATTCGAAAGAATTTCAATTGTGAAAAATAATCAATGAAGTTAAGGCTATTGAATTTCATATAAAATCGATAAATAAAGGCATAACAGGAAATAAACATAAGCTTGTTCTGAGGTTTCAAATCATGAAGCTTTAATTAAAAATAGTAGGCTTATGAACTTTTTTTTTCCATTTTTGCTTCATATCTTCCACATAAGCATTGTTAATGAAGACTAAATGAGATTAAAAACAATTTTTACTAGAGTGTGACTAATCCTAGTTTATCAATTGCATAGTCCTTCTAATATCATAAAAAGTATATATTTATATCTAAAAATGGGGAGAATTGGCAATTCTGTATGTAAATAGAAAAAATCAATCTGAATAACAAAAATATTTTTTCTTCATTTTATCATGATATATCTTTTCCTCTGATACTTAAGCGTTTCATAATTTTTTGCTATTTATGGTGATATGAACAAATTCCTTTACCTTACTGGAAACACATCTTTTTGTACCGTTATCAAATACCGGCTTCTTACAACACTGTTAGCTTTCTTTCACATAAATAGGTTACATTAAAGCTATTTTATTTTATAAAAAAATTTTCAGATACGGTATTATTTCTTTTTGAAACATGAGTGCCTTTTCCACACATTCCTGTTAGAAATATAATTTTTCTTCCTTAAGGAACTACGTGTCAAATTGTATACTGATCTTAAATTCTTTTTCTCGTAAATGAAATTTACGAGAAAAAATACAAATCTCCAATTTATGCAGTTTATCTTTTTTTCTGCTTATTGACAGCGAAAGATTTATTTCTATATATATTTTAACTGTGGAAGAGGGTCTAATCTCGTGCATAATTTTCAACTTGCTTCTTCAGAATTAAATCAAGGTCTACGATTCTAGCTAATTTATTACTACTTAAATTTACTTAAGAAGTAATATGGATATTTGTAAATTTTTTAACATAATTTCAAAATAGAACTTTAAAAAACGCAAGTTAAATTTTAACCTGTATTATATTGAACAGATTAAATAAGCATGTGAAATGTTAAAATTCCTTCGAAATTTGTTTCTCATCAAAATATAAAATAAATACAAACATAAAGTTAATTTCAGTTACAAACAATTTCAAAATTCAATTTGTGTACTGCTCAAAGAAACGTAGATAAAATTTTTCTTTGATATTGCTTAAATTTCTTAGAGACTACTATAGTGATATTTATGTATAATTATTATAATGTAATAAAAAAGTTTCTTATTGTTTGATATAGTCAAATTACTGTTTATATTTGAGAATTATAAAAGCATAAAAGATAAGAAGAAAAAGCCTGTTTGATTTTGATTATTTTCTTGAAGACTTTGATTATTTTCTCACAAATTTGCATAATAAAAAAAATACTTGCAAAAAATATTATTTCACCGATTAAAAAAGTTTGTCATTCCCTGTTTCCTATTAAACTATAATCTTATTCGTCTGAATTTTGTTGATTGAAGTCTAATTTTTTTAATGAATATTAATAAGTTACCTTTATTTTCATTTTATAATTAATTTTCTAAGTTAATTTCATCACTTAAAAGAAAATAAGCAGTTACTTTACAATTTTGTATCTCTCTATGTAATTTTTGAATTAGTTACGTCTTAAATTTTTGGCACAATGGTTGCTAGTTAATATTGTTTTCTTCTATAAAAATGTGTGTTTTGGTCACATAAGTTTATATATAATTTTTTAAATTATTGATACAATACTCAAAGTATATATTTATGTATGATTATAACATTTTTAAGAAAAATTTATTCTCTTAGTTTCATTAATTATAAGCAAATGCGTGAATAATATGAAGTCAGCTTGATTACAAACTGAAATAGTAAATCTTTCAACTTAAAAAGTAATTAAATCTAATTGTAATAAAAATTTAATTAAAATAGTGTATGTAACTTGTGCAAATTCACGAAAACTTGAATGGAAACTAAGAAATATTTTACAGTCTAAAAAAAAGTTAAACATTGATAAAATGACCAAGCACCTAAAGGATTTACAAATATTTTATAATTTAGTGAATTTATATATATATATATATATATATATATATATATATATATATATATATATATATATATATATATATATATATATATATATATATATATGCTCTCCTCTGTTAAACAGTGAAAATATTGTGATTATCATTAAGGTCTCAAATTATTATTTTCTCATTATTTATTGTAATTTTACTGCTGGTATTTGATTGATATTAAAATATTTGTGAACGTAGAATAAGTTATATATTTTATTCTCTTAGGATGTGCTTCTTGTTCGTACTGAACGAATTAAACGTAAATCTTATTCACAGCAATTTATGAGTAGGTCACGGAAAAAAACCACTGATTGTGCATATCGTACGTGGAAATAAAGAAACCTAAGGAATCTTAAAATTATGTATTTTCAAGCTTCATCTTTTTAAATGATTACTGTCCCGCGCGTGTTTAGCATATAGGTTTTATTTAGCAGTCTAAGTTTATTGATAATATTTGCGTAATATCTTTGATTTTATGTTATGTTTAGACTTTCATCTACAATGAAAATGTTTTTGTTCGGATAATTTATATTATTTTTTATCAAAAATATTATATTAATGATTATTATTATAGTGTATTTAAACTTAATCTTATTTTACAGCATAAAATATTAACATCAATATTTTCATACTTCATTCATTAAGCAAATTTTCAAGTGCTTAATAAATGCAAAAGAGAGAACAAATCTTTCCGTACATAAAAAATAATGATATTTCTATAGAGTTAGTTCTTTCCAATATTGCTTGAATTATATGACATTTTCTGAGAAATAACTCATATCTTCAAACCATAAATTTTGTGGGACGTATTTTAATGTAGGCACATTTTATTTTCAATTATGTATAGATGTCAGTTATCTTTGTCCATTGCTGGGTACATATAACTCTTTCTATATCATTATATTGATGCAAATGTTAAGAATGAAAACTTAAAAAGTTTTTATTTTGTATAAATAAATGCATGTGGAAAATATATAGCAAATATTAGTATAAATGCAAAATTTAGCTTTCAAATGTTTATTTATTCATTAGAAAAATCAATAAAATAGCAGTAAATACAGGGAAAGGTTAATAACATATTGAGGTGTAAACATTTTTTATGTTTAAAATTTTTTATTATTTTTTATAGTCAAAATTATCAAGACCATTCCTTTAGTTACAAAAAAGATGTAAAGCACATGAAAGTTTTTACGTGAATCTAAGACCTTTTAGGTCAATGCTATTTAACCTTATTTCACCTAAAACCTGACTATTTTATATTATATTTATAATAAATCTGTTTCAAATCCTGATTGTCTAAAGTTTTATAAATAATATGAAAAGAAGTACTTTTGAAAAAGAATGCATATTAAAATTATATTTTTAAGTAACTCACTTATTAATATTATACTATTTAATGCATTTATTTTTAATTGACTTTTTTCTATTTACAAAAGGAATGTCATTTTGATTTCTAGTGTATTATCAGTCTATCTATTTACAGAAAAATTAGTATTTAAAGAAGAATTTTGAATTCTAGTTGTGAGAAATGATATCTAAGATATTATTACTTTTTTAGATTAAAATGTTGTCCTACTGAAATTAACACAACATAAATATCTGTTTAAGACACTACATCAAAAATTTGATTGAAAATATATCACATGTCAATTTGATTGTTTATTTCATGCACCTAAACCAAGGGAAACTGTTGCAGAGAGAAATGATTGTTCATATTTTGTTGTGATCAAACGTAGAATAAAATCTTTTCAGTCTTGCAAAGATCTAGATAAATCTTTCAGTTGACAGCAGGTATCTCTCTCTTTCAGTATGATAATTGCTTTTGTTACTCTACGTATAAGTTACACGAGGATCAACTTAAATTTGAAACTCCCTTTAAAATCAAATAAACTTAAAAAATATTAACCCAAATTTACTGAGTACTTCTCTAGAAACAATATCTCTTGGAAAATACAATAACATGAAATGAAAACTTCCTCGTTATCATTAGTTTTTCATTACGAAAATAAAGAAAATATACTGGTAGTTTAGTAATGAGTTTTTAAAAATTTTACTGTGTTTTATACAGTTGCCTTTAAGAAAAATGGTACTTTTCAGAATTGGCCTTTAGGAGTGCTAGATTACCCATATGCATCTCAAAGCCACAAATTTGAACTCTGAAGACAATTTATTACTACCAGTGTTTTTATCTATCTATTTTTAAGGCATATTATAAAGAAACTATTGAGCAGTACATTTGAAAGCTCATTTAGTGTCTTTTTCATTTAGTCGACCTAATCTGAATTTTCAACGGATACTTCCATTTTTGTTTATAAGAAATAATATTTCATAAATGTTGTATTCTTACAGTCATATCCCTTAAATAATATAAATTGTTTGCATGCTTTGGTTTTACTCTCATATTATCTAACACGTCTTTTCAAACACTTTTGCAATTAAGTTTTACAAACTTGTGATACTATTATATAATAATAAATCTATATCTGTACTCTTGAAAGAAGATGCATTTATGAAATAACGCATTTTCTTCTTTTAAAACATATTAACATTCTATTTGAATTTATATTTTAACTTTCGAAATATATTCTTATGGTGTATATATTTAAACATTGACACATAAAAATATTATTTATTTCAAAAATAATGTAAGATGAGAGAGCATTTAGTTCTTTACCTACAATTTTTGAGACAAAAGACTTCTTACTTAATGTATAGAAGATATATTGAAATATCCGAAAGCAACAATGAAAAATCAAAAAATAGTAAATTAAAAAGTTGAATTTATGTTGCAAAACTTTCTTGTTATGCTTATGTTGGATTCTCTCTATTTAAAAATTTAATAGGAATTATTTTTAATAGGAATTAATTTAAAAAATTAAAGCCAAAAAAAACAAATATTTCCAATTTAAAAATGTATGTTTTTTACGGTTTAAACATTTCTTTACAATAAAGAGCATGTTTATGAATTTACATAAATATTTTAGTTATGCATTTTATTAATTTATTACCATAATAAGTGCTTAATGAGTAATAATTAAAAAATATGGGCAATAATTAAATAAAATTTATTAAAATTTGAGAACCACTATTTTTTTTGTTCAGGGTTGTCTTGTATTTTATGAAAATAATAAGACAAATTTTGTTGTGTTGCATTCTATAATAATATTTCGAAATTGTTTTCATAAATTCTCAAACAAAAACGAATGGGAACTTTCATGGTTTTTTTTGCTTATAACATGTTTGAATATTCTCATTAAATCTTTTAGTTTTAAAAATATAAAAACGGAAAGCAATTTGTGTTTTTATGCTACTATTATTTAAAGTTCATGGGAATGAATAAAATCTTAAAGAAATTTTAGTTTAGATGCAAAAATATTTCTAATATTAGGATATCTGCATCCAGATCACAATGCAAATTTCTATAAGGTTGTGGGAGTAAAGACGATATTTGTGATGTTGAAACCCTAGAATCAAGCTGTTTTAAAATTACTTGTGTACACTCATTAATACAGAGCCATTTCTTTAAGCATAACTTTAAATTGAATTTGTAAAATTTGATTTAAATTTCCGATCAATATAATATTGTTATGTATATCATTTAGAAGAAAAGTGCGAATAAGAGGCTTTGTATATTTTCCACTTTATGGTCATTTTCTTGCATAGAAATTCTTATCTGAATCTTATTCTTTAGCCTGACAAAAAATAGGCTTCAAACTCTTAAAAAAATCATTCACACCCGAGGTGGGCATTGAACCCACCGACTGTTGAACTGTAGTTCTGTGCACTAATTGAAGATGATTAGTGCACTTTTGGTTGTTTTGTATTTCAACACTTCGTATGTTTTACATGTGCTTTATACATAGATCTTGGAATTGCCTTAAAATCGAAATGAAATTGATGACACTGAATGAAATCAGTCTTTGTGTGCAAAATATGAACTCTGAGCGATAAACTAAGCAAATCAAGGAATGAAGTTTAACTTTAATCCAAACACGTTTTTGGTATGATCTGAGCCTCATGAGAAATGCATATCTTGAAGGAAAAAAAGCTTATAAAATGCAAAGAAAGATTTCATGTTAAATGCATCACAAAATTTAAGGAGTGGAACTTGCAAGTTTAAAGACAATCGATTTTTTAAAGAAAAGAAAAATTGCCTTCATCAGTTTACCCAGATAAAAATATAGATTATTTAAAATGCATAAAAAATTCACGTTTTTTTTGTAAACTAAAATTGAAATCAGCATATTTTTATCAGAATTTGGTTAGTATCTCAGGTATATAACAGTTTTAAAAAAAGAATACTGATGAGAGTTTGCCTTATATACATACTATCTTTAATTTGCCTCTTTCACTAAAGGAAAATACTGTAAGTACATTGATTATTTATGAAAAGTAAAGCCAACTAAAAAGTGCTAAGAAAAATTAAGTTACATAATAGAATAATACATGTTAAAATTGATGAAAGTTATCAAATCTGTGTATTTAGAAGAATATTTTTTCCAAACTACATCATAATTTTTCCAGATCACGATATGATTTTTCATAAGAAAACAGTCCATGACTTTCTAAAAAAAGTGTTCAATTGGAAAAAAAATATTTTATAAAAATTTAAGCTTATTTGAAATGATTTGATAATATTTTCGTTGCAATAAGCACATATATGCGCATTGAAATATAATTCGTGGACTTACTAGATCAAGTGGAATAAGGAACAACAAAATATAATTCGGCAGCAGAACTTTAATGCGGTTGGCATATAGATATAAGAGAAATTTCACACAACAATTCCCTTCTATAAGTGTTCATTCAATATATATATATATATATATATATATATATATATATATATATATATATATATATATATATATATATGTGTGTGTGTGTGTGTGTGTGTGTATGTATAAGTTAATCATTTAAATTACAATATGATTTATTATAAAAAAGAACAAATGCCAGTAAAATTGAATTGATCTAAAACGTTTTTAAGTCAATGATTGAAAACCAATTGTATAACACTGTATAACTTTAAGTTTACATACTTTTTAATGTATATATTTTAACTTAGATCCAACCTCTCAGTCCACAATAAAGAATAATTGAAATCAATTTCCATCAGAATAAAGTAATCAATTTTCTTCTGTAAATATTGTTTTCATCTGTTATTTTTTTATGAGGAATCAATTTTTTTTCTACTTTCAGCTTCATTTTTTATGTTAAAGTTGGAGGGATAGGTGAAAAATTCGAAAATCAAATATTTACAATTGAAAGAGCAAAACTAACTTTCATTTCTTGAGTAAGTTTTGTATGAATAAAAATAATTTTCAGCATATCAGGAGATATTATGTGATTTAAGCAGTGTTGCTATGATCTGATGAGAGGAAAGGCGTCCTTCTCATGCCCTGCCACGAAGAATTTCAGTCCTGACCTATCTGAAAGGCGTAATGCTTAAAATTTCAATGTGCAGATACTTTTCACATAGTATTTAATGTTTTTTCGTCGATAGGTTGAAAAAATATGGAGATGCAGATGCCAGTTTAAGCGTCTTAAAATGGGTTCAAAATTACAGTTTCAACGGATATATAAAACGGTTTCAGTTTTCAGAAATAGGTAGCTGGATAAGGAACTCGACAATAAAATATTAAATAGAATTATTGTGTACTAAAACATAGCAATAAAAGATCAGTCATAAATTTTCAACTAAAAACAAGATTGGAAATGTTTTAAGGGAAGAATATTTGCCACTCTTTACGCCTAAGCTGGCCGCAGTGGCCTGGTTGATTTGGGTGTTCTTCTCTTTACTAGAAGGTAGTGAGTTCGAATCCTGATGCAACTGAAGAACATTTGAGTTTACTATTTGAAGTTGAGGCATATAAAATGTGTCGTAGTAGCAAATTCTTCTATGTGAAACAATAGCAGTTTGGGTCTTTTCAACTTGATCTCTGCTTCTGAATTATTGGAAGATCCGCCTGCTTTCGGAGTCGCGATGGCACGCCTATCACTTACACCCCTGGATGTGCTGAGAGCAAAAAATTCAAGTAACAGTCCATTTATAGTTAAATTTTCTACATGAGATTGTGTAAGTTGCTTACAGTAAATAAATCTCAGGAAAACTAAATTGTGAATGTTGATTTTTCCCAAGTATTTCAGGAATATAAAACTCATTAATCACATTATTTAAGCAAAATGTTACTTTATTAATACTTCAGTATTTAACCATTTCATTTGGATTTATATCCAATAATAATGAATTAAATGAAGTATACTACAAATATTTTTGTTGCAGAATATTTTTTATTAATAATCAAATTTTCTATGAAGTATTAAACTGCAAAAATAGATGATTCAATTCTTTGGCTCATAAATGGGTGTGGTTGTGATGGACATAGATTTATTTATTCTGACTGGTAAACATATTTTGTAAACTCATTTCTCTTTTGTTAAAGCTGAAATGCTTTGAATTATTGAAAAGTAAAATCAAATGATTCTTGCACAGTTTACAAAACATTCTCATAAAACTTTACATCCAATGGAAGAGCATTTTATTTTAAATAAAAGGAAAGCTATATATATGGATGATAATGCACCTTAAATTCTATTTATAATTTAACTTTTTAGTAGAATTCTAGGACCCATTTCAAATCACTGCAAAGAATCATAACCAGCGGTATTAATTTTAGTTAGATAAATCTTTTAATATCCTTTCAAATTTGGTTCATTTGTTTAAAAGGATTTATTGTCTGATTCAATAAAAATGTATATCTTGATAAATTTTTTCTCAGCTCTGAAAATCATTTGCTAAATTTAAGAAAAACGAGGCACTAAGTAAACACTTTTAAAAGTTAAACTTTGAATCCTCATTCTTCTGGAAACTAGGAATATTTGATTTGCTTTTAGTTGATACATAGAAAGTGTTTTACTTTATCTCTTAACATATTGTGAGAAAATTACAAGTGTAATTAAATTTGCTTGGAAAGTCAGAATGTAATATCACTACATATTTAAATTAGGAGAAAGTAATGAGCATTCTGCTGTTCTAAGCTAGTGTTTTGTTACAGGTGGGGGAAAATTAACGCTTCTCTGGCTTCGGGAAGTGTGAGAAATATATATCAGACAACAAACTAGTACAGCACTTAAGGATAAACAATTCTACACTTAAAATATCCAGATTATTTTTTTTTTATTGTTTGAAAGAAACCAAAAATGATTGTACTTATTTGAAAAAGAAAGAACTCAGCTTCCTTTACAATACTTTTCAATATAAATTGAGAGCAATAGCTTTTTAGATAGCGCATAGGTTTGAAAAGAAATTTCAACTGTGAAGAAACGAAATCATTATTAATATTGAAAATATACATTTATTAAAACTGTAAAATGTCACAGTAAATAGAATGGATTTTTTCACGAAGCTGTATAGTTTTTTTATAAACAAGATGAAAAACCCCGTTAATTTTTTCCACATTTTTTAATATACTTCAGATTTAAAAAAAACTTTTATCGTGCAGTTTATCTACAGTAATAACTATCCCTAATATAATGAATCGTGATTAAAATCCATTTGAATTTCTAAACTTGTAATCATACTTACTAAGTCTTATGGCTTAAAATATTTTGTTTTGTTACGGCTTCAAGTTATCTTTCTATATGTTACTTTTTGGGTCACAAATACATTTGCAAAAAAAAAGCAATAATGTGTAAGCAATTATTTTTTGTATAACATATTTTAGTCAATAATTTTCCTTGATTCTCCAATTGAAAACATATATTTATGTGTTGCATACTTAACAAATAAAATTATTGGCATCTTGAAAATACTAAATTTACATAGATAATTTATTAAAAATACATAATTTTTGAAATAGGAATAAATCATTATCACTTATAGATAAAAAATACAACTTTACTTTAACAGATAATTTTTAGTCTGCTTATTAATTTAGAAATTGTACTTTTCAGCACAATAAAATTTTATTAGCTTAGTAAATTTGTTGTAAAAAAATTTTTAACTAATATTTTAATACATTTTATTTATGTTTATAAATATGACTGCAGATACTTTATTGATTTTTATATCATATTTGAACTCCTTACATAAAATAAAATTCAGTTTTGAAATCAAACAAAAAATATTATTATAGAATATTTAAAAAGTAAATTAATGAGTAATAAATATTAAAGATGCTATTGCAATTTAAAGATATTCACTGTAAGTTGTAGCTTATTTACTTTAGTTTACGTTATTCACCTCATTTTTACTTTGGTCACAGCGTTTTACAACACTGGAATTCCCAATGGAAATGATAAGAAGTAAATCAATTATTCAAATAAAAATATGTAGGATTAGTGCTGTATATTATGAACTAATTTTATCATTTGAACTTTTATATTGGTATTTATGAAATAAATAAATTTAAGAACAGGTATTTTTTTGCCGATTACTAAGCCTTCTTAACTCTTAATAAATAACAATTTTCAGAATTCTTAACTCTTAGCTAGTCTTAATACACAACTCTCTTGCAATTCTGAGCTAGTGCTTAGAGAAAATAGTATTTTAAAAAAAGTCGTTATTTTCTGTAAACACATTGATTCACAAGTTGGAAACATGATATAAATATAGGTAGCTTTCTTTTAGCCATTTAACAAATTTCTTTAAATTTTTATTTAAAACATTTTTATAACTTTTTTATGCATGTATTTCTAAGCATTTAATTGTGATTAAAATTGTGAAAAAAAACTAATTTAATTGGGTATTTCTAAGCATTTAATTGTGATTTAAAATGTAAAAATTTAAACATTTAATTGTGATCAATTGCGATTTTCTTTTTATTATAAAATTAATAAAAAAGATAAAATTTCGTTTTAGCTTCAGACATAATAATATTAATATAAATTTTAATGTGGTGATGAAATTATTTAAATATACTACTAAATATACTATTTAAATATACTACAATGTTCATCTAAATTAAAAATAATTACATTTTATATTGAATTTAAATGGAGAAATATATGTGCTAATAAAAATTTTGAATAAGAAGTGCGAAGGATTTCTCCCATTAAATAAAAAGCTCTTATACCTTTGAAAATTTTAAATCATTAAAAAGCAAAAATTTTAACTTTTCTATTGCTGTAAAATAATGAGCGTTAGAAACGGTTTTTATACCTTATGGGATAAATTCAACGAATATGTATTTATGTGTACAAAATCGTAATTCTCTATTAAAGAATGGGAATTTTAATGCCAATGTTATCTTGTTATCATTAATATAAAATATTAAATTAAAAGGATCACATGCATTAATAAAATATGCTATCATAGAATTGAGTATTATAGGAAATATAATTGAAGGAATGTGCTTCGTAGAAAATTATATGAGATACAATATAATCTATCGGTACATTTTTTGATCTGATTTATTCTGATTGATGATTATTGAACTTGTGTTATGAAAACATTATAATATGTCGCTTATGTTCTTAAGCAAATGTATTTGTAAAATATACAATGGCATTAAATGTAATACGCAATTTTTTAAAAAGAAAATGATTTTTAAAGTCTTTATAAACATCATATTAAATTTTTTTATTGTTTATTCTTAGAAAAAATTGCATTCTATTACTTTTAATGAAATTTCATTTCTGTATAACATAGAAAGTGTGACACGGAAATAAATTAGAACATGAAAATGATGCTTTATAATGTGTTAGAAAATTTAAGTCGCACAGTTAAAAATAACTAATGTATATTTAAATACCATTGTTTTCATTTTTGTAACAACAACTTCCTCCGAGGAAGCTATTTGTAAAATAAAAATAAAACTACTCAATACAGCAAAAGAGTGATGAACTCAAAACTGATAACACTGTGAAGTGACTAAGGAAAATTAATAGCAATTGCTAGAGAAAAATAACGCTTGACAAACGATTTCACAGCAGGTGTCAGCAGACAACTTCTGTTGTGGAAAAACTCGCAAATGACAGCGCCATCTCTGTGTAAATACTGGTACTTTAAGTGAGGGATAGATTGAAATGCGAGTTCACGTCTGTTATTTGAAGCAGTTCAGTTTGAGAATAAAGAAAAACTACTCTTGTTATATTTATACTGTAATACTGAATTCTAAGCTCTCATCCATATTGTTACACATTAAATATGTTTTTATCTATTTCCCGAATATAAATATTCACTTTTTCTTAATATAATCAAAATTGTTTGTATAAAACAATTAAATACATTTTACTGTCGTAATGAATTCTAGAGTTAGCAAAATACAAATTTAATTCTTATTTCAATGCATTTCGACTTCATTTACGCATGAATATATTTTATTTATAAAATGTAAAATGCAAGGTTTTTTTAAACATTAATCCATTTCCATTGAATAATCTAATGAAATCCATTAATAATAAATTAACCCTAGAAAATTAAAACCATCATTATCTAATTTTAAAATAAACTATATATATATATATAGTTTATTTTATATATATATATATATATATATATATATATATATATATATATATATATATATATATATATATATATATATATATATATATATATATATATATATATATATATGTATATAAAGATTAATATTTAATTCTGGATTATGTTTTAAGAAAATAATCATAAAAAAAACTTGTGAAACTTAAATATTTTTATTAAATTGTTATTTCATGCAAATAATTAAATTTAATTTTACATAAACCGGAAATTATTTTATGGATAAAAAACTATTATTTTATGGATGACTGGGAAACTTAAAAATTGCTGATCATTATCAAATGATCTGCAAAATCAATATATTTCATTACTGGAGTTCAATTACAAATAAAGATGATACACAATTATCAAGCATTTAGCATTAAAATATCGTCAAATGCAAATAACGACTTAATTTTTTATGCACTTTTTCAATAAAATTTGATTCGAGTTGACTATTATAAAAATATGAGAGTTCTGTTTTCATTTTTACAAATAGCATATTAGTAATAATCTATAAAAAAATTCAATTTTGTCAAAAAGTCTTGAAATTTTCCCTTTTCATTAAAAAGCCAACATGACAATTATTTAAAAAGGAACTCTCGTTTCTAAAGCTTAAAAACACATGCGGTGCCGGAAGTTATGATCAAATTCAGTTTACAAAGAAAAGATAAGTGTGAAAATAATAAGTGAAGGATAAGCACTCTGATTCCCTTGATCAACATTTTGTTAATTTTGTTTCTCTTATGAACTAATATGATTGTATATATTCAAAATTCACTTTAAACCTTACTAGTTTAACTAGATCTTATATGCAATGACCTTACATATTTATTTTATCTGCGTAAATATTTTTACTTTGATTTCACACAAATGCTAATATGACATAAATATGATACTCTAATAGTAATGTTGAAAGAGACCTGAAACACATGAACAAAGAAGATTTTATATATTCGTTTTATGTATACAATAATTATATTATTAAAAGGGTACTTGAAATAAAAATAAATTACACTAATAACCACCTGTTTGCTTTCAGCTTAGAATTAAATAAAGTATTCAAATTATTTGTATGTTTATCAATCTTCTCAATATTATTGAGAAGGATTGTTCGAATTATGTTCTATGAATTAGTCTCATTCTACTAGATCTTGCTTCCATTTTTCCTACCTACATTTCAATTTATCCATTTTATTAAGACTTATTCTCAGACATGTTTATTTCTATTACTTCATTAGCTCAGTTCATCATCTATTGCAGTCACAGTTAAATGCAATACAGCAAATGAAACTCAACATACAGAAGATATTTCTCTTTTGTTTGAAGAAATGGGACTTAAAAATATTTTCTCAACCTTTATTCCCTCAATTAAACTAAATCATTAAAAGAATAATATTCCAACACAAAATAATAAAGTTATTTAGCAGTTCCTAAGCAGTAAATAAATATCTAAATACGTTTTTCATTGTAGATATATCTCTATAGGTGTCTTACAAGTCTTTAACTGTGAGACACATATAAGATGAATCAACCAGCAAAATCTTTCTTTATAAATGTTTTATATTTTTCTGAATATTTCTTATGAATTTTTTTAAATAAAACTTTTTTATGCATTTCTTATTAATCAAAGTAAATACAGCAGTATTTTAAATAAATTAGTGATTTTACAGCAAAATAGTTTTATTTGTACTTTTGATTATAATCGAGGAATTAAATATTCGTAAGTATATTTATATCTTATGTATTCAACCCATATCCCTTAATATAATTAATCGTGTCATAAACTTCTTTTTGATAGGAACATTGTAATAAAATTGAAAAACATAAATTAAAAGAATAATATTTTCTTTCAATTCAAAGTTGCTTAATGTTAACTAATTGCTTTGCTAGATCTTTTGCAATGTGCTAATCATTTACTTTGAAATGAATAATATTTTTCAAACTGATACATTTAGAACAAAATCTCTTTTCTAATAATATAACTTCATATAATTGATGCAAAAGTGATTTATTTTCATAGAGTTAATTTTTCATAGAATTAAGTCTGATTGTTAATTGCAATAAGTTAAACTGTATTTATAGTTCTGTGATTTAATCGTACATGATGCAAGAAAACCATTAATATTTTGACTGTCAGCAATTTGATGCTGTTTCAGTTATATATAAGTCAGAATGTCTCAACTCTTATTTCATTTAAAACAAATAGCTATTTCGTTTTGATGTTATTAAAATTTTTACATTTTATAGTATAAAACTTTTTATGAGAAATTTTATACTATAAAATACCTTCTTGCTTATGAAAGGAATTTAATTACTAATGTTTGATTGAATTTAAAAATAAGGTGTTAAAGTTTTATGTACATTTGTCAGCAAGGATTTCCTTTATCATGACAGTTGGTTAATTATATTTACGTCAAAATTAGCTTGTTTGTCGTTTATTAAAAAAAACTAAATATTATTGTTGCATAAATTCCGCATATTGAAAAATAATCCTACAATTTTCTTCATGCTATTCATTAATCACAATATAAGGGGTGTATGTAACTACTTATATAAGTTAAATCAAAAACGTGTACAAATCAACAACTATCATATTAATCCAGTTATATATTAAAGAATGTGTAACAATTATACATAACAATACAGTTGTTCTAATAAAAATAAGTATTTCTAGAATAGATAAAAATCACCATTAGTTAAATTCATGATTAATTCACTATACAACAATTACAACAATAATCAATTCATGAAACGCCAGAAAATAATTATACCAGACAGCCTAAAATATTCTTGCAAGACAATTTTAAGCTGTCTGATAAAATAAGAGTTCTATAAAGCTCTTAAAATGGGTTTAAACAATTTTAGACTATTTTCTCAATAGCATAATTATAATATATTATTCAAGAAAATATTAACTGTAAACACATTGAAATCATTCGAACAATAATGAATACATTTGATGCAAATATTTTTCAAAAAATTTTAAAGTAAAATTATTAAAAAATGAGCTGCTTAAGATTACCAATTTTTAATAGTTCGTGAAAGGTATTAATTTTTAAGAATCTTTTCATAACTCGTATCATTAGTCATTTGCACCATTCTTGTATAAATATAATTTGCTTAGCAATTTTTAGGGATTAGTAGAATTCAATTTTGAGTCCTTAAATTGCAATTATTAATTTGACCTGCATAAAAAACAACTACCGTCATACATTATAACTTAGACCAGCAAATTAATTTTATTTGAAATGAATTAATTACAAATATATAATCCTGAAATGAATATATTTCTAAGTTCCATAATACATTTTTTTAATCAATGTAATTATTGTTTGGTTTTTTTTCCTATGCAGTATTTATTGCTAAAACATTAACAAGAATCGGTTATTAAAATGAATTTAAAATTTTATTCATAAAGAAAAATAATTAAATTATTTTTAGTATATTTTATACTTCATGACCACATTAATTTCAAATGCATTGTTAGATACAATTGAAACTATTTAATTACAGAATTTACTTTAAAATCAAAATATTTTAAGCAAATCCATACAAAAATGAAAGAAACATTAAATAATTCAAACGTTTATATAAAATAATATTGCTTGAGATTTTATTGACGTATTACAAAACATTGTTAAATTGAAAAACATTTATTTTAATAAGTTATCCCTTGAGTAATTTTTCTAACATTCAATACAGTATGTTTGACTAACGATATTAAATCGGAAAAATACAGTTTTTCTATAAATATTTGAATCATCATTTTTTTAAAGTACCATTATATGTTATTTTTATAAATGAATATTTTTTGTTAATACTACTTTTAGGAAAACTAGCCGTACATCTAATAAAATTTGTTGAAATATCATTTTTATCATCATAAGTGTTTTCTGTGAAATAAATTGTAGTATAATTTACAAATAATAATAAAGCATTCGCTATGTTCATTATGTTGTTGTTGTCTTGTGCCAGCTAAGCTAGCACTACGGAGTGCGCTGCTCCACTTTTTCAACTGAACCATATTTTGGTGTGGAGTCCGACTTCCTCAGTAAACACATGCTATAGGTACCCGTTTATAGGGTAGGCACAACCATTCATAACCCATTCATACAAGGAAAGGACAATGATAGGACATACAGAGAGAGAAAGTACATCCATGCTCAAAACTAGGATTCGAAACCAAGACCTCCCTATCCGCAATCAAGCACTCTGACCATTAAACAGAGTGGGCGGCTCATTATGTTAATATCTAGCTATAATACTTGTTGCCAAATTAAATAAAAAAAACTTTTTTTAATCATGATAATTAAAATAATTAACACAATATAATCATTATTTATGCAATGATACATTTACTTAAAGAATTTATTAGAAATATTTTAATTTGGAAATGATTTTAAAGTGAAATTGATTCTAGAGAAATCATCAGTGTTAGGGAAATCAAAAGAAATATATCCATTAAATGGAAGTGATTGCAATAAAATATTTTTCAAATAGGTATTTTTTCATCTTATCTATACTTTAGATTTAAAGAAGCAATATTTAAAATTTTAAAAGTGATGTATTTGTCAAATTTGTACTGCAATAATATTTTTACTACACAATTAAATACCTTTCTCGATATTTAAATATACTCTCTGATGTAATTTCAGAATCACTTGAATACCTCTCCACTAGTTAAAATACTTCCACAATAAGAGCCACAAAACTGAAGGACTGGTTAGTTAAAAAAATTATCTTATAATTCTGATAAATTACTCTTCCTGGAACTCGTGATATTTTGTGTCAAACTAAACATTTGTGCAGAAAATATGCTACTCAGGACTTCTAATATTCATAATCATTTGCAAAGAACGGCACTGCACATGAATAATGAACATGTATTCTTGTGCTATGAAATTTAAAATATAAGTAATAAGCTGAGTCATGCATAAAATATATCATGAAAGGTTAAGAATAGCAAAACAATAATATTTCTTTGAATATTATATAAGTCTAACAAAAGAAATAAAAATTATTAATTGAAAAAAAATCAGTGATGAATAAGTGATTTTCATATTTATCGTAACAGTTAATTGTTATTTAAAATAATTTTACATTCTCCAAATATATATATATATATATATATATATATATATATATATATATATATATATATATATATATATATATATATATATATATATATATATATATATATATATATATATATATATATATATATATATATATATATATATACAGCTTCCTTCTCAGAAAAGCAAATATTTAGAAGTAGGTTTAAAATCAGAACAATTTTTACATTATAAAATTTTATATTTAAACACACAATATATTTTATATTATTTTCGTCAGACATAACTTTTTATTCATGCCAGTAATGTTAGAGTTTATTTATCTTTTATTATAAGCATAGAATGATATTTATTTCTGATTGCATTCATTATCATTTATTATTATCATCTTATCATTTATTACTTATAGTTACTGTGATAATAATCCGAAATTTTAATCCATTAAATTATAACTTTTCCACTATGTTTTTTAAATAACTCTTCAATATAATTAGACCATAGTAACCATCTACATTAATCGCTTTGTAAAGCTATGGCAATAAATCAATACATAATTGCAAATATTATTAAGCACACGATTACATTTAATTCAATCGTTGGGAAAATATAAATATTTTTTCAACAGATATAAACAAATTTTAAAAAGAAATATCTACAAATGACATATATAGCATTTTAGGATTTCTGGAAATAAATAGTTTAAGCAGCATGTTTTGACGATTCTAATAAATACTTATTTGTTAAATTTTCACATGTAGAAGATATTAAAGTTAATTAAACTAGACAATTTAGTAGCCAACAATCAAATTAAACTAGACAAATTTTTGTTTTAAAAAATTCCAGAGTTTCTAATTTTAAACTTTCTTAATTTAACTTTGGTTTTCTTCATAGAGATGATATTTGAGACAAATTTTAGAATTTATTGGATTATGTTAATAATTTTACAGATGTGATCATTTATAGAGAAAAATAGTAAATCATAAATCCTTTTGAAATTAAAATATTAATTCATAAAAATTAACCATAAAAATTTATGTACTGAAATCTTTAAATAAAAATATTGTGTTGTAAAATTGGTAAAATCGCTTTATCCAAACCTAAAATTATTTCAATGTTTACTTATTCAATATTTTTAATGTATCTTGACTGATTCAGAAAATTTTAAATGTGATAAATATAAAAGTAAAATACTGTATTTATAAAAATCAATATATATATATATATATATATATATATATATATATATATATATATATATATATATATATATATATATATATATATATATATATATATATATATATATATATATATATATATATATATAATACAGGAAAAAATTTTCATCATTATCGAAAATGATAAAAGATCGTTTTAAAACACATAGTAACTTTTAAGTGAATTTTATATTTCAAGTTTGGATATATGCTCTTGTGAAAAAATATAAATACAAGAATGAATAATTAAGTTTAAAAGGAGTTAAGTGTAGACCTCTTTAAACATAAAATACTAAATAAAAAGACCAAATCTTAAATTTAAATCTTGAATTCAAATTTACACATGTGAAAAAATTAGTCCTCATTCATATATATATAATATGAAATAATGTAACATAATATAATATAATATAATATTATATATATGCGCATCTAAAATAAAGGTAAATAATAGTTTACTTTAATTTCAGGAGAAACAACAGATCTACATTAATATTACTAGAATATCTATCAAATCGAATTTAAATATTATAATGCTTTCACAGACTAATGGAAATATTTTGTCGTCTTCTGCTAAATAATGCTTCTTCGCATTAACATAGGGCATCATACATAGTTATTTAGAAATTGTTAAACACATGTATGATTTTAGAGTAAGAGAACACACATGAGCAAATAAAACTGTGCATTCATATACATACATAAATGTAAGCATATTAAGTAGGCGTGTTACTTGTTTCAGAATTTGAATTCCCCTCTATGATCAGACCTTTGTCATAATACTTAATGCTTTTAACACAGCATGTCATATTCTCCATTTTTAAAAGTCTTTATAAACATCAATGGTACCAAGAGTTCTATGTTAAAACTTATAATATAATGACATGTTTAAATTCTAAAATCTTTTACAAAGTTTCTTTAAAAGATGTTATTTTGTTTCAATACATTATTTTCATTGTTACAAAGTTTTTTTTTCATTGATTATACACTTTATTCATTGCTTTCTGCATTATTATTGAAATTCATTGAAATAGGATTCACAAAGCCTTTAGTAAAAATTAGCATTGGAAATTGAAATTAAAATAATATCAAATGCAAAATCACAATATAACCACATAAAGTTATATTTTGTATTTGTAGAATTTAATTTATCATTATTACTTAAATTATTGTAACTTAGCATTATAGAAGCAATTTTGTTAATATCTTGTTAGTACCAAATCTGTAAGTTAAGTACCTTATCAGTTAAAAATATAAAGAAAAAACTAAACTAATAGTAATTTTTAATAACTAAACTAATATTTCCCCCAGTTTTGCATTTAAAAATTTATAACTTAAATATTTATTTTAGAAATATACATAATTTATAACTCAAAGCTTAGTAACTTCTGGATTGTCTTTTATTTTCGCGAGGAAAAAAGTATATTTTAAAAGAGTTTATTTTAAATTAGTCAGAATTTTGAGAGACAATTTTAATGGTGCATATTTACTTTTGTTCGCACAATTTAATGCCAAGCCGATATCAGCAATATTTTAAATTTAAGAAAATCCATAGTTGCTAAATCGTTTGATTAACAGATTATTTTAATTTAAATCTTATAATGGAAAAATCTTATTTATAAGATAAATCAATAACGTATTAAAAACTGTGAATCCTTAAGTTTATCTTTAGAATTAAAAATTTATTTTATTTTAGCTAATGAATTTGCAACAGTTTTGTACAGGAATGCTTTTATAACAATTTTATTATACACTCTTATGCTATACTTTTTATGGAATGATTTATACTCATATTTCTTAAATTTTATTTAATTATTAAATATAGGCGACCCAAAAATTTTTACCTTTTTTAGTGAAATTTATTATATGCATATTATTTAGGAAGAGGAATGTGCAGAAGATTTTTTTGTGGGAAAAAAGTAAGTAGAAAATTCTTGAAATTCTAATGTATAAATGGATTAAAAATTTGTAAATATAAAATTGCTGAAGAAATTTATTTTAACTTTAATTTTAATTTAAATACTAATGTAAAAATCAGCAAGTAAGATGTCATGAGATTTTTCTATAAATCTGTGCAGTCATTGTTGAAAAAAATAAACTCGTTTTAAATAAGATATTCAGGGAAAATTTAATTAAATAACTTAATTTGATATTAATTTTGGTTTTTGATGTTTATTTTTATACAAATTTTATAGGATGCTCACAAAATAGAATATTTTAATGAAAATTTAAAATGATACTCTTTTTCAGTAAAAAATTTAAAAAAAATGATTTAAAAACGACACGGAGTCTCATGAAATTTAATATATTATTAACATTCGCAAAAGAATCTACAGAAATCTCTTATTTAAAACAGTTTCAAAACAGTCAGAATTATATTCCCTTTTAGAAGTTGCGCGGTTGAATAATTTTTCTCCAAGCTATCTCTCAAAATTAGCGATTATTAGCCAAATTAATGTAACCCTTCTGACAGGATGAAGAAGTATACGAGCTTCCAGAAAAGATTTTAAAGAGTAGGGAGATGTGAGGAGAGGAGGAAAAAAAACGATGGGGGCAAGGGAGGAAAGTGGTGGAAAGAAGGGGGTAGGACTGATCCTCCTCATCCCCTGAGATCTAGAAGAAAGAAAGGGGAGAGCTTCTTTTTCTATCGCTTCTCTCCCAGAATCTGCAAGGAAGAGGAGACGGATAGAGAGAATGAACAGCAGCTTCTCTTTGTCTTCATTGGTCTTTTATGCGAATCGCGAAATTAAGTAGATGCAATCGGAGCGACATTAATGAAAACTGAGGGGGGAGGAGAGGATTCGCATGCGCGCCAAAAAAAGAGGAAGGAGAAGGAACGTGAAGAGAGATATGATGAAAAAAATGGTTGAAGGAATCAGACGTAGAGAACTGAAGTTGAAAACGTTAATCAATTTGGAAATGGGTGGTGAAAAAAACATAGATATATATCTATACAAAGAAAGAACTGAAGAATCAAGCAAAAGTGGGGCAATTATTAGTCTCCAGTAAGAATTCGAGGCTGTTTCGTATTACATTGAGTTTTGGAAGAAGGAAAAAAATTCTACTTCCCCTCTACTACTTAAACCTTGAATTATTTTGCCATGATGCTGATGTTTTTAAGTTCTTTTTTGCTTTTTTTATGGCAGTAACTTCCATCACCTTCATGTGAATAGGAGCACATTATGTTCGTCTCTTCAACGAAATGGGTGGGGTATCTTGAATAAATTTGAATTTGCTCAGCTGGGGCTCTTATCTTCTATCAATAATGTGTTTTTTGCAAGGCGAATTTATACTCCAGTCCTGTCAGTTGCTTCCCTTGTTGTATGAAAGAAAGAAGCATTAACATAAAACAGCTTTTTTTCTTTGCACTTATCTTATATTTCTGATATTGGCATTTTTCATGAAGATCACCGGAAAAATTTTTCACGCTTTGATTAGACTTTGTTTTCTTTGCACGAAAAAGTAAACTATAGAATCTAGGGGCTTTTCTATAATTTATTCGAGTGCCGTTTTTAAAAATTTTCTCTGGATATTTAGCTCAAGAGTTGAGATGCACAAGAAAAGTTAATCAGTTAAAGAGGAGAATCATTTTTTTACAAAATATAATAAAGGTTTCTATAGACTCAGAGAAATTTCTATTGACTTTGTGAATAGTTTGCAATTTTTTGCACTTGCAAATTATTTTCATATTTTAAGAGATCAAAACATTTTTTCCTATTGTATGCACGCTTGTTTTTATTAATCAAATTCCTGAATAAATGCATGGCTTATTAATATTTTATTTATAAGCATTTCAATCACAATTTTGTTTCTTTCAATATATATATATATATATATATATATATATATATATATATATATATATATATATATATATATATATATATATTCAATCAATAAAATTCCAAGATATTTTCCATTAGTATCAAGTACTTTCAGTGACATAAATATACTCATACAATAATTGATATCAATTTTCACCTACACCATAATAAAGGTAATAAAATTTATTCTCAAAATACGTGGTCATTGTGTTTTCTTTCTCACTGAAAAATACATGAATTGACTACATACATATTTACATCCACTTTATTGCATATTTACATATCCCATTACTCATAATTAATATTTAAAACTTTTATAGCCTTTTTAATTTTTTTAAACTGATCTGCCAATATTTTAGATTTACTTATTTGAGACATGCTGAAAATTCTAAATTTATCTCAAATAATTTTAATTTAAAATATACTTTAAATGAACTTTTTTAATGCCAACCTTCACAAAAAGTATTACCAAACTAAGAAAATATACCAGTATTCATATAGATAATTGTTACAAATAATTAAAAAAAATAGGAAAAAAATAACCACGTTTTTAATTTTAGTGACTATTATTTCGAGTTGTAAAATATTTGTCTTTCATTTAGTTTTTCTTTTAAAAAATTTTTTCTGTATGCGAGTAAATTTATTTTTAAATTCAATAAAATATGCATTTAAAAGATGAATTTTACATACAGATACTATTTCTAAATAAAATTCTTCTTTAACAGCTTTATTCTAATAATAATGTAATTAATATAAAGGAAACAAGCAGATATTTTTAAAGATATTAAGAAGAGATTTGAATTTTTATTATAATTTATTGGAAAATCATTTGAATTATAAAATGAGCCTAAAATAAAGTAAACATTATTTTATGTACAATTTATGTAATTATCAATAAGTTTAAACATTTTTATAAGAATTTATAGCTTTCACCGTCACCATTCTACTTACATTATCGAAAATAATTTTTCACTTTTATCTATTCAGTAGAGATAAAACTGATTTCAGATTAATCTTTTTATATGACATAATAAATGATAAATACAAAATTATATAAATCTAATAAGAAAATCATATTTGTTTAAAATTTTATTTCCTAATATTAGCACATTTTTTCTTATTAATTGCACAGTAAAATATTTTAAAAGTGTTCAATTAATTTTGAAAATACTGCTCCATTGTAATAACTGCTCATTTAAAAAAAGTCACAAAAGTTACACTATTTTCCTGACTGTGTTATAAGTATGTAATATTATTAATTACTATGAAATGTTATAATAACACTAAATGTGATAGTGCAAATATAGTCTTTTTCCATAAAACGTATTTTGGAAGGTATTTCATTTAAAAGGTATATTATTTTTAGAAACTTCAACGCATAAAAAAGATTTAAATATTTATTAAAATTTGAATTATATTTATAACGTTGCAAAATTGTCTGAAATAGTGAAGTTTACTTAATTTTCTTATTATGTGAGTACAATTATTTTGATTATGTAGTCAAAATATTTAAAATTTAAAATCGTGATGTTACAAGATGAAATATTAAGGGAATTTGTAAGTCAAATTAACTACGCTTACAACTTCTGTATGAGTAATATTTTCATATATATTGCTTACTTTATGCAGGTTTTAATTTAAATGCCCTTATTAAATTAAATTATTTATAAATTATGTACTAAAATATTTATAAATTACGCATAGCTAATTTAATTTTTAAATTACAATGCGTATAATAAATTATTATTACATTTTCATAGTTATTATATTTTTATTTAAAATTAAATCAAAACTACAAGTTAATATTTATTCAGGGAAATGCATTGATTATGACTGAAATACATTCTTTATTTATTTGCTTACCTTAAACTGACTGTGATTTTAATTTGTGCATTTATATCTGAATTATTTATCCAGTAAGTCCTCTATTAGTTTTTATTCTTCAATAATATTTTGAAAATTTTTTGAAAAGAATGCTTATGGAAAAGGTAATTATTAGCAAAAGAAATGTTAGGTACAAAATTAATAATAATAATTAGTAAATTTATAATTTTGATATTGCATAAAACAAAATATTTATTTTATCGTATGAGTACAAAATTATTGAACGACCCATTACACACACATACAGACAGACAGACACACACACACACACACACACACACACACACACACACACACACACACACACACACACACACACACACACACACACACACACACACATATATATATATATATATATATATATATATATATATATATATATATATATATGTTATAACAAATAGTAATAAAATATTATATATTGTTGCAATTATATAAATAAATTTTAATCTGTAATTCAGAGTTACAATCTCTTTAGAATCAATATTTCATTATAATATTATAACTGCTTGCTGCTTGCAACTATTTTTAAAGTTTTAATATTTTAAGAAATGTTTCTTATTAATAATCTCTGTGGCATGATCTTGAGGCTCCCTCTAGTTTTACGATAAAGAACAGGTATAGCAATGAGCGGTTATTGGCACGGCTTTGCCCTTCCTGTTTCAAGATGGGTTTTTTTATACCCGCTTTAGGTTCCTGACCCTTTTATACTTTATGGGCCCCATGATGCTATTGAACATCTAGTAGGGTTGCCATATATCGAAAGGGTATCTATACCCCGTCGCAATGCCCCTTTTTCCCAGCTTTTTGTAAGGCCTTTTTAAGGTAGGTAAAGGTGCACTTGCTTCTATTATGAACTCTTTCGGCTGGGTAAAGTCAATGGACGCGCAAAAATCACCTTGCGGTAACTTATGACATTGAAGTTAAGGCAAGATTTGATAAAAACTGCTTTTTTCAGCTTATATTACACTTTTCAATAATGATGCGGATAGGTTTGTTCAGTTATTTCAAAACTTACAAAGCTTTTATCAAATACTCTTCTGTTAAGCAGTCAATAAAGCCTTGACTTAAAATAATTTTGCAAAGAGGCAAAGTTTCTTGAACATTATGAATTGTAATCTCGATTTTTTAAAAATAAAGATATTTTTCTTAAAAAATCGATTTAAATAAATATTATTCAAAGGTATCTTTTATAATAAAGTAATTTATAGCAATTTTTTAAACAATATGTCCAACTAATTATTTTGAAATTAATTTTTCTTTACATGTAGTGAAATGAAAAATGCTTTGTGTAATTTTTACGATTTATTGTTAAAAAGGAATTCGCAATATTTATACAACTTTTTAATTTTTTTTTCAAATTCTCAGGGAAATGTATTAAAAATAACTTGTTTCATTTAGCAATGATACACATATAATAGGAATTTCATAAATAACTACAGAATAACAACAAACTACAGAGTTTTTATAAATTCTAAATTTTTAATATTTTATAAAATCATTAAATTTATATGATTGCATTTTAAATTAAAAGTGATAATAATTAAAAAATATAATATATTTTTCTAATTTTTTATAAGAAAATTTTAAATACTTTGTTCTTACATCTGTGTTCAAAATTAAATTAATAATATGAGAAATAATATTGCAATATTACTTTAAGAGCTTGTACAATTTTTCAATTTATGATTCTGCAATATTTTAACTATAAATATATAGATGCTAAATGTTTATAAAAATTACATAGCATAAATAAATTTTAATAAATTATATACATTTAATTAAATAACATAAAAATTACACATAATATATATAATTTTTGATACATAATGCATATAGTTGATGTGTATTATAAAATTAAAAGCAATAAGAGACTAAGCATATGGGAAATGCATACATCCTGCAGTTAAAATAGAAATAAACTGATATGAGACATTAAAAGTTAACATCTTTCAAAATTTTTATGTTTTTTTAAACAGAGCTTCAATTGTAAAATGTGTAAAAAACTTCAAAATAATTTTAATTTCTAACCTAATAATATAATGTATAGTGAGTTTCTAATTTTTTTCTGATGAGAGTGACATACTCATAAAATATTCAGTTTTAAAATTTATAAATTTTTTATGAGCATTATACCCTACGTATGTTGAAAATCCTCTATTTTTTAATTAAAGAGTTAGAGTCATGCTTTTTTATTTCATAAGTATTAAAAAAAATGTGTGTATTTGAAAAGTATAAAATGGAATTAATAGTATATTTGTGCAATTATTTTTAAAAATAATGAGTTAATGATTAAGAAGCTTAAATTTATTTTCTTCTTCATTATTTAATTTAAATAATTCAAAGAATAAGTAATTATAAAAACTTATTATTAAAATTTAATTAAACACTCTTTTATCATTATTTTAGTTAAAAATTACTAAATAATTTATTAAATTTAGAGAATTATTTTTGAGTCTCATAATATACACATTTTTACTTCTTTGCTTATTTGGGTTTCGTTAGACATTCATTATTTTAATATTTCACATATAATTAAAAATGACTATTATTAGAATACATGCACTTAATTATTAGCTCTAAAATGAAAAGGATGTTTCTGTTAGACAACAGTTTTCCTTTTTTATGAGACATGCCGATATGAATTCTTTGAGATAACCGTGTTCTTCAGTATCGCACTTGTTTCGATCCTACGTAAAAATGTTATTCTGATTACTGAATGTCAAGATTTTCTCCTTGATTGTCTGTAATTTCTCCTGATTAAAATCCAATAGGAATATATAAAAAAGTATATAATATAAGTATATAAAAACAAATAAAATATTTTGAATGTTAAAATCAGGTAGTTAACCATAAAATTGAAGATTAAAGAAAAAATAATCTTTGTTTACGGAATACAAGTCATCACTATAAAGATTTTAAATCTCATTGCAAGTTAGCATTTATAACTAGAATAATATTACAAATGAGTAATTTAATAATAAATGTTATTTTATTAATTTTTTGTCATTTTTTTATGAAATGCAATAAAAAATAATCTTAATAAAAAGTCGAGGAATGGAGTAAAATAAAGAGCACCAAAAATGTTTTTAATTACAAATATTCACATTATTTTGTTTATCTCGTCAATATGAAATAATAAAGTTTGTTAGAATGTACACACATAAATAAAATATATGACAGAAATCTTTACTGAATGTTATTCTTTATAAAATATTTAATTACATCTATTTCTAAATATTTATTCTAAAAAAATATAAATATGTAAATGTGAATTTAAGACTTTTCATGACGATTTCTTACTTGTAAGTGAAATATCAAACTATATCATGAATGAAATCATACTTCTGTATTTATGCATGAAAGTTTTCACGAAGTTTTAATTTTCATTGTTAAATTCAAATAGCGATGGAATTCAGTTTAATCGTTTTTAAGCGCTTACAGCAATTTAATTTCAACAATTTTTTCTTGAGATATGTTTATTTTTCATAAAATATTATCATAAATATTCATAAAATATTTTTCATAAAACTTTTTGTGTAATTTTTAAAATAAAATTTTCGTACAGTTGAAGGTCTTGTTTCTACAATCATAAAGAAACTTTACGTAGATTTGTATGACATACTTGTAATTTAAAAAGAATTTATAAATTTAAAAAAATTTAAAAAATTAAATTATTTAAAAAATTAATAAAAATTAATTAATAAATTAAAAAAAATAATGGTTATGAAAAAAAATTTTTTTAACAAAAACAATAGAAAATATCAACTTTTCTTTCCTAAAAAAGGTTGTAAATGGTTTAAATACTATATCAAAATCACACCTGTAGATTAAAGTAAATTCAATGTATTTAAATTTTAAAATCATGACCAGCCCTTAAAAAGGGAAAAACAGTTAAAAAATCGGAAAAACAAAGCTTACTTCTAACAATCAAACATGACTGGGAATTGGAGAAATATTCATTAGACATGCATTACAGTATAAAGATGTGAAAAAGTAATATTGTGTATTTATAAAAAATAATTGTTCAATATAAGAATTTTCGACAATAAAAGAAAATTTGTAATTGTGTTACTAATTTGCATGCAGAAGCAAGATTTTTGAAGTTTATCACAACAAATAATCAAAGCATACAATGCTTAATGCAAACTGGTGATTGATGAACATTTTTCAATACTAATGTAGAATTCATCTTAATCTGAATGAAGATATTTGGCAGCAGTTATGTTTTGAAAACACAACCTATTTGTTTGAAAGCCATTCCAAATTATTGATTCTGTATCAAAAAGTTTAATGTCCTAAGACTTTATTAAAAGAAAAACGGATGTTAAATGCATATAATTGATGATATATTCACTATATTCTTAGGTTTCATTTCTCTTGCTTAAGGATTTTTGTGAGTGATTTCTCCTCATTTGTTTAATTTAATCAAAAACATATTTTAATAAGTTTTAAAATGTCTATTTAAATAGAAAATAAAACCACATCTTATAATTTTATAGTAGTTAATACTATGTATTCATTTTTATTACTTTTTGGGTAATATTAATTTACTATTTAAACACTTATGTGACATTGTAAGTATGCAGAAACTTATGGTAATAATTATTAATGTTACTGAATTAACAGCTTTCATATTATATCAATGCACATATTATATGCATATGAAGCCTTATTAATGGACATTACTTAGATCTTTGCCATTTATTTTATAAGGCTTATTTGAAAGAATTTTTCTTTGCTTGTTTTAAGCAATTTTCTTAAAGATTCTAGTCTGTGTTTGTAGATGGAAGAACCCGAGGCTATTAAATGTTTCCCCAATAATATTAACAGATTTTCTGTAAACTGTTTTCTATTTGAATTCTAATATAAATTTTTGAATAAAATATAAAATAAACATATCATTGATCTCTCCTTAAATACAATACAAATATTCATATTTTATATGATAAAACAAAGTTTTGTGTGATAGCTTATTTTATAAGGGGATTTTACTCAAATTATATTACTCATAATTTAAATTCTGTCAACAAATTTTTAATGATTTAATGTGATAAATTTTTAATGATTTTAATGATTGAATTTTTAATGAAATGAATTTTTAATGATTTAATTTTTAATGATAATTTTTAATCGTTTACAATTCAATATCGTTATAATTTTAATGCTTTTACCTAGACACACTATCACAGATCATAAGCACATAAATCAAGATTGATGTAACTATTTAAACTTACAGAAATAATTTTGTATTTATATTTGCAGAGCAAATAATATTTAAATATAAAACTTTCCATCTTCGACTCTTTCGCAAATAACATTTTAAGTATTTATTTATATTGAGTTGTGTGATTTCCTCAACAAGTTAACATCCGAAAGATTTGCATTAATTATTTTAAGTGTTGGTTACAAAATTAGTTGAATAATAACAATTCCAATTAAATTCTTAAAATAAAAATTAGAAAAAAATTGTGATACATATTGAAATATTGTTAGAGATTATAGCCCTAATAAGATCATATACAATGATTTATTAAGTAATAATTAATACAAAAAATGAATATATTTCATTTGGATGAAAAAAAAACAATCTATAAATGTATTTCTATAAAATTTAATATACATACTACTAAGCGGATAAGAATCCCATTTCATATGAAAAAGTAGTGATGTTATCAATTATATACTTTTATTCGAATATTTTCATCAGTGATATTGCAAATAGACACAAAATATTAGTATTTGTTTGGATAGAACATGCATGTAAATTAACTTACATTTACTTTAAATCTTATTAGTAACATATAAACTTATATAAGAATCTAATTCCAGCTCTAAAGGCTACGATTTTTTTAAGATCTAAAGCAAAGTGCTAATTTTATTGATAAATGAAGCTAAAATTAACAGAAAAGACGATGACAGAAATTTTCAAAACTAATTTATTGAATAATATTCATTACTCTAATTTTAGCTATTAAAATAAACCTATGAAGACACATAACTAACATATTAATATTTCACAATGGTTTTACCTGAAAATTATTCTTAATTTAATGAAATTAACAAATTTTGTGTTCACAATTTAATATTTCGATTTTTTGTAACTGTTCATTTAACATGATAAATATTTTGCACCATTTAAAATGCCTTTTTATGGAATTTAATAAAGAGTCCAATTTTAACTTTTACCAAACAATGAAATTATATTCAAACTTATGGGTTATTTCTTAATTTTCAATATAACTAGAAAAACAGAAAAAGAAATTTTGTAATATTTTATGATATAAATCAATTTTGGGAGAATTTGAATCTTTCACGTAACGTTGAAAAATTACTAAAAATTAGTTTAAAGATAGTTTTTTTTAGAATAATTATTTTTGAATTATAAATATATGTAGGTATTCAAAAATGTAATATATATATATATATATATATATATATATATATATATATATATATATATATATATATACATATATATATATGTGTGTGTGTGTGTGTGTGTGTGTGTGTGTGTGTGTGTGTGTGTGTGTGTGTGTGTGTGTGTGTGTATACTTAAATATATTTACTTAAATATAAATATTACTTAAAAACAATTATTATTTTTAAGTAATTATGCTTCCGTTTAACACTAATATTTTCCAACATTATCATTAAATTTATTTATTATAGATTTCATTTAGTTAATAAGAGTATTTTCACTAAATAGCCACAATGATATTTATGATCAAATGACGAGAACATTAATTTTAAAATTTTCAAAGTAAACTGTCTCGTATTTAATCTAAACATTAATTGTTTTTGATAATCGGTCGTTAAATACTAATAAGAGAATTTAAAAAATAAAACTTCATTTAATTTAGATGTATTGGTTTAATGTTTTATACAAAGCAGACTAGTAGAGAGATATTTTTTATTTCCTTAAGTACTGAGAAATGCAAAGCAAGGCTTTAAATTTAGGACAGAGAGATTGCAGTTGAGTATTTTAAAGTATATCTAGTTCTATATGTACCCAGAATTCATGGCAAGTGTATTATTAGATCCTTGTGAAGAGTTAAGGCTTTCGAGGATTGAGAGGGGTAGAATTCTGTGATCGATACGATTGCAACTAAGCCAAGATTTTCCTATGTCTTGGACTTGTCAGGCTGACCCATCCCAGCCCATCCTTTACGTCAATTACTTAGCTTTTATCGCTTTATCAAGTGAGGTGTTTCATAGAGTTGCTCAGCAGTGGTAAACGTAGTGGAAATTGGTAGCTTGTTGGGAACGAGGGAGGATTTACGTTTGCTGTCAGTATGCAATATTACGTACAATTAACAGGTTTCTGCCAGATTGAGTTACACTGCTGGCACTGTGAACAACCCTTTAAATTCTCAAGAGGAAAATAAAATAAAAGTTAAGCATGAAAAGAAAAATAAACTTCAAAGTGCTTAAAAAATTAGAACCTTAAATAAAGTCTTAAGAATTTTTTTTGATTGCACATTTTTTAAGGGTAAATCTGAAAAACTAATCATTAATTTTGAGCATTAGATTCCATAGTAAACATTTTTAAATAAATTTTCAGCTTCACTGATTTGATTTTTAACTTGCTATTTGATTTTGTGTCAATAATTTTTATCATAAAATATTGTTTTGCAGAAAATTTAATAATTTTTTTATTTTTTTATATATTATGATTTTAAAAATAAATAAATAATAATTATTTGTTTCGTGAAAGAGGTTACTATTGACTTCATTACAGATAAGGTTAATTTTGTTATCTTAGCTATTGTAGATAGCTTTCTTTTTTATAAATACCAGATGGTTTTATAATATTTACTAACAGCTCAGGTGTTAGTTTCGATTTAAAGTATAATTTTTAAAATTCAAAAAACTTTTTGGTTAAACTTGTTTATGAAAAACAAGTGAAGTTAGATAATTTTAAATTTACCTTAAATTTAAAACTTTGTAGTACATTTTTGTAGAAGTTTATACTTTAAAAATTGATTCCTTGAATTCCTTAACTATTCTTAAATTTAGGCTTATTTTGTAGCTTTTTTTCTTAAAGTAAGTGTTACCATGTGTATTTTCAACAGTCTTGTTGAAAGAGTAAAAACAATCCTATATATATCGTTGTAATAAAAACACGTGATTGTAAATTAATGTCAATGGAAAGCAAAGAGATTAATTACAGACCTGTTTAACATGAAATTTACATGAATTCTTATTTCTTCATAGAAGTTATTACAGTGGTAAGCATTTAATACGAATGTCATGCAGATAAGAATAATCTTTAATAATTCAACTTAAAATTTAATAAAATGATTTCAATTTATTAAATGTTCGACTAAAATATTTTCTTTTCATTAAAGCAAAGTATTTAAGAACTTTTTTAAGTCTTTCAAAATATATTTCAAATATATTAAGTTTTCCCTTTGCATTTTGCTTTGAAAATAACATTTTGATTTTCCAAATATATATTTAATATGTATACATATACTCAATAAAAATGTGTCTAATTTGAGATTAATCTTGACGAATTTATCATTTGTTATCAAGAGTCATTTATTTCAATCTTAAATTTAAAAATTTTTAAATATATATATATATATATATATGTACATATATATATATATATATATATATATATATATATATATATATATATATATATATATATATATATATATATATATATATATATATATATATATATATATATATATACATATCATATATGTATGCATATATATAATTTATCAGTTTAAAAAGCAATTTTTAAAAAAAATATGTTTTACGAAAAATGAAAAATGTAATTAATGATAATAATGTATTTGAGAACATTAGAAGTATTTTAAAAAAAATTTAAAATAAAGTATCTTGTGACATAGAAAAAATTATGTTAGGAAATATTATAAGAACAAAAATAATTTTAACTAAGCTATATGACTTTTTCTTAAAATATGACATTTTCTTAAAAGCGCAGATATTAAGATATTAAACGCATCTTTTCAATAATTGTTGAAATCTAATAAATAAAACTTTCAGCAAAGTAGTACATATTTCAGCTCTTATTTTAGAGATTTTATAAGTTAATGATAAATTTATTTTAAATGTTATTTTTGTCAGATTTAATGTCTAATATACCATGTGTGTAAATAAAGAAACACATTTTCCATCGTTATTAACAACTTCATCTGCAATAGAGGACATGTTTGATTAAGGTTCTGATTTATCAGAATTTTTAAAATTAGAAATTTCAGTAATCACTATCAGAGTGTATTGTAGTGAAATAATCAAAATTCTGCATATCATGATTACTATGATTATTGTTTGAAAATCATGTTAGTCATACATTTCTAAGTGAAAAAATAAGACAATCAGCTTCTTCAATTAATTTTATTAATGTAAAAGATTACAATAATATTTTAAATTTCTTTCTCAGTGAAGAATATATTTTAGTGCTTTTAGAAATAATTGCTTCTAAGATCTTGTTAATAAAATTAATTACTTCTATGAGCACAAATGTATATGAATAATTTTACATTTTAGCTTAAGTCCTCATGGCCAGCAAAGGAAGTATTTTATATATTTGGTAAATTTTTATGTATATTAAAACTTATAGTGATGTCAAATTTGAAAACATTTCACATTAAAATAAAATTTTGCGATTGATTAAATTTTCATATTAAAATTTTGCAGTTGATTTAATAAATGAAGCATAATATATTAAAGAGAAAAATTTTTCTTTATCTATATTACAGAAGTATTTATAAAGGAAAATTAAAAATTGATTGGAGATTTTATTATCTGTTTATTATTTTCCAACCTCTTATTTTACATATTTTATTTAAGGGTTATTGAAAAGCCTATGGCTGCTGTTTCCAGTTAAAAATACTGTTCTTAACTGAAAGAGCTGAGCTAGTAGCCGATTATTTAGCGCTCTGTCCTTCGAGTCAACTGCTGAGCTGGCAGCCGAATGGTTAGCGCTCTTGCCTTCGGTTCAACAGTTCGTGGGTTCGAATCCCACCTTAGGCATGGATGTTTGTAGTGGTTCGGAATCCACTTTAAGCCGTAGGTCCCGGTCTAATTAGCCCTCGTGTGCAAAAAATGACCGTTGAGCAACAAACAAACCAAACCTTAGAGTCAACTGTTCATGGGTTCAATTTCTACTTCAGGAGAGGCTGGTTGTAGTGTTTAGAATCCATGTAAAAATTGTTAGTCGTGATCTAATTAGTAGGTAAAATAATGACTGATGAATTATAAGCAAACTATTCTTAACAGACTGAAAGCGTTTATTTCGTTAATTAAAATCGAAAAAATATTTTGTACCCTCAACGGTTACTTATTCTGAGATTCTACAAGGAATAAAATTGTGGTCTTGAAATAATAAATATTGAGAATAATTTTATGAAATTAAAAAAAAAAAACTGTAGAAAATTTTAGTACACTATTATATAGGATTATTTTTTAAATATTAATTGAATAACATTTATTTTTTTGTTGTCTATTTAAAAACTATAATTATTATTAAAATTAAAGACTTATTATAAACAATTAATTTGCTGAATTTTACTCAAAATTTATAAATTCCTTATTTAATAAGTTAATTTTTATATGATGAATATTTTCTACTTAAAATATAGTTTAAATCTAATTTTAAAGAACGATTTAAATATTGACGCCGGAATTAGTAAACTTTTAAAATCCCTGGTTTCTAAAGAATGCTAATTTTTTACGGAGAAACAGATCATAAAACATTTTATATATTAGCTTCAAATGTTGAATAGTTTAAATGCAAGATATAATCCAAAATTGATTCATATTCAATGTTGTAAATAAAATGTATATTTTTCCGATATTTAAATCCAAAAAAATTGTTTTTTTTTTAAAAAAAATGCATAAAAATTATTTTTTATAAATTTAAGCACAAATATTAGACTAATATTTGACACAAATATAATTCAATTCATTGGTAAATCTGTTCAATATAATAATATAATTTTTCAATTTAAAACTATTAAAGGTAAGCTCACATTCTAATTTACTAAAAGTACGTTTTTAAAGAAACCTAAAATAAATCGAGTATATTTTAAAAATTTAATAAAAAATGTTTAAAATTTCATTAAAAATTTCAAAATATGAAACTAGTTGATTTTAAGTAAATAGGATTCAATTACCTAGCTATTAAAATTTTAAAATATTTTTTTACCCGAATTTCTACACATCTGACATTGTAATATTGAGAAAATTCAGCAATTGATATTTTCCCATATAACATGTTTTCTAACATATTATGTACATAAAATATTTTTGTCATTCAAATTTCTTTTGATAAAAGAGTTGACAAAATATTGATAGTAATGAATAAAAATGATAATCAGTATAAAATTATTAACTTACGCATTCGAATAATCTATCTTCAGATGCACTCATATTAAGAATAGAGAGCAAGATTAAATGTTCTCGTCACAATAAAAATTTATCTACATATTCAGTTTATGTAAAGTAGGCATTGATTCGTTAGTCCAAAAATAGCATTTGTAATTACCGACCTGAAAAATAAAAATAATGAAATGTAATACAGATAGATTCATTTTTTTGGGTAGACATGCCCTGAATATATTTAAAAAAACATATCTCTTTCCTCTGCCATCCCCCAAATATATATATATATATATATATATATATATATATATATATATATATATATATATATATATATATATATATATATATATATATATATATATATATATATATATATATATATATATATATTATAAATAAGTAAACAGGATAGTTAAATAGGAGTATATTAATACTGTAATGAAATGATAGGAGTATAATGCAATACAAAACTTTTATATAATAATATAAAAATACAAAAAAATTAATACACTTAAAAATGACTTTATTTTCTAGATATTGTTGTTTGAGACAAAAGTATTTTGTTCTTCACATTTTATTCTAAAATACAAAATATCTTTAAATAAATACTAGTTAAAATATTAGAAGTAAAATATTATTTTTATTGCCTATATGTTTATTTAAATCTATATTTTCATTATTCAGGATTTTTCTGTTTTATGGAATGCATAAAGTACTTCTTTTGACAATTTTCTTAGATTCAGTTTACAGATATGTATTACTGTTATTGCATTCTTAATCTTCATACTGATTTGCATATTTTTGTAGTTGCATGATTAAAATACTTTGCTTACATTTATCTTTATGTTTAATTATCCAAATTTAAATAATAACTCAAGAATTTGACTATACTTCCTACATAAACAAAAAACAAGCAAAATTAATACAATATAACACTGAAAAATTGAGGTAAGTGGAGTAGGTTTCGAATGAATGAATCACATGAAACTGAAAATCAATTTAGATGTTAGAGTTTATTTTAAATACACGCGTTTGTGAAAAATTAATACATTCTACTTTCAGTAGTTTATTATTAGTTAGAATTACACATTAATTATTATTAGTTATTTATTTTTTATTAGTTTAAATCATTGAGTCATATTTTTCAAAAACTAATACATTCTACTTTCAATAATTTATCATTAGTTAGAATTACATATTAATTACAAGTTAATTATTTTATTTTAGTTTGAAACATTGATTCATATTTTTTGTTTGTCAATGTGTTAATTTAATAATCACAAAAATAATCTTTATGTAATTGTTTTAATTATAATTGGAAAGATTTTAACAAAAATATTCTAAATTTTGAATCAAGTTTCACGATTCATAGATTTTAGGAATCTTTTCAGAATCGTCATTAAAAAGGCATTCCATTTTATTACTTAGTTAAAAAATTCTCCTTTAAATCATTGCTTTTATCATTAGAAGTGTTATGACTGAAAGATTGAACATTCTTATTTTGATGAATATTAAGCTTGAAACATGAATTGTTCTTTAAGACAAATAATTATAACTAAGATTTCATAAAAATAATTAAAGCATTATAATGGTAAAATAATTTAAGGTTGCAGTATTAAATTACATTTTCCTATTAAAATATCATGTTTGATCATATATTTTAGTACAAAATAGTAGAAGAAAAAAAGAAGAAAAAGATGAAATACCTCATGTGCCTGCTTAAAATAAAAATAATTCTACAGTATAAAATCTGCATAAATAGCTTCATTTACTAATATTGTTGGGTGATAATTATTGTTATTAGAATATAGGGTTTCATTTCTTAAGGAAAAATAATGTATATCATATGCTAAGTGCGCTTAAGTAACAAAAAAATTCTGACAGTTAATTATTATATTTTATTAAGATAAAATAGCTAATTCTTTAAAAACAAACTGATAAATCAATTGTAGAACATATTTTAAATAATTAAACATATTTTCGAAAGAAATCTACGTTGAAAAGTTTAAATATTTTGGGAGCAAGTGATTTAAATATTCACCATTTATAAAAAGTCAATAAAAATATTTATCGTTGAAGTTCGATTTTCACAGTTAACTTAAGTCCAATTACTACTTTAAAGAAATATACGTTGCGTATATAACTTCAAGTAGCTAATTTTAAAATTACAAATAATAAATGAATCTAATAATTTAGAGATCATGTCATCTTGAATTATGAAATTTGCATTTAAGCTTCTTAATGAATCCGAAATTATACATAATCATTTCGGAACAGCAATATAACTTTAAAATATGATGTTTATAATAACAGTATTGTTTAAAACCTCAGTATGGTTGTGTTACTTTGTAGTATATTGTATAATGTAATTTGAATCCATTCAAATATTTACTTTGAAATTATTTTAACAAAATTAAAACCTCTTATTTATAGAAATCAATTCCAGTTGAATATATGGTTTTAATAAACATTTCAGTACGTTTATTTAGATCCGGTTATTGTGAGCCGCAAGCAATTGTATATTTTGAATACACTTCAGTTAGTACTTAGATTAGTAATGATAAAATGATTTAACGATTTCTATAAAAATTTGCTTCCTTATTTAATTTAAATAAGGTGAATTAGCTCAAATATATCCTTTCCATGTACATAAGCTAAAATTTCTTAGTTTAATTCATTTTTTTTCGAATTTGTCAATCTGTTTAAAATATGAGTATATTTAAATTCGTTATGAATCCGAATTGAATTATTTAAAAGTGTGGATTCATTAGAATAACCTATATTAAATATTTTTTATAAAATCATTTTTCTCTTAAAGTTTTTATAATTATTTGTCAATAACTGTTTTTAAATTTTGCATTCCTGCAAAATTTTTGGCACCTAAAAAATTAAAATCTACAATTTTTCAATATTACCAAATGCTATATTTTAATCTGTAATATTTTTATCGCTCTTTAGATGATATTATATTTAAATAAATTAGAACATTTATTATTTCTATATGATCTAACAATTCATTTTAAAGAATAATAGTATAGAAATCATTTCCGCCTTCAAATGACATTAAGTTTAAATTCCTATTTTTTATATACGATAGTGTTATTGTTAGTTTTAACAATGTATTTGCAATTATAGTTTTTACTAGCATAAATGCTCATTTTTACTAAGACTATATCCTAAAAAAATTTCTGTTATTGAACATATATATTTTTAGAAGTTAAAATGAAAATTGAAGTCCTTAGTTTTAAATAAATCCTTTTTTGTTTTTTAGCTTATATTAAAATTACATTAAATATTTTAAAATTAGCAATTAAAAGATAGAAAAATTTTAATCAGGAGAAATCATGGAATTCTGAAACAATATTTCTTTCTTTATTTCACACACATATACCTAAGTCAATTAAACTATCTTTTTTACAGATCACATAAATAGAATTATTGCAAGATTATTGAATTCTTGAAATATAATTTAGTGAAATTTTATTTATAATTTTTATTTGTTAAATTATTAAAATTTGATAATAATTTATTTTACTTAATAAAAATTCTGAAAGTCAGTTATTTTTAAATATAAATTTTATTTCAATATAAAAATTTGAGAATTTAATTAACATATTTATAAAGTTTCTTTACTTAATATCATTCCATAAATTCAATAACCTTATCAGATATTTTACTTAGGAGATCTGCAAAAAATAAAGTTTAATTAAGATCTTATAAATACATTTTATTTATGTGCTCTGTAAAAGTAAATGAAAAACATATTAAAAAATAAAAGTATGGGATTTTGTTTTAGCTGACAATTATACGTAATAATATTATACGAATTTTTTATGTAATAATTTGTAAACTGAAAAACCCTTTTCTTAAATAAATATCGCCCTCTTTAATTTTCCTTCAAGTCTAAGACAAATTGTAAAAAGAGGATTTATATTTTTTACATTTGATACATTGTCTAAAATTGTGAAATTGTATGAATAAAAAATGTAGAAAATTTTGAATTAAAAATCATGTGTGTTGATATCATCAATGAAAGTAATTAATTTCTGATCAAAAAAAGAATTATTGCTGGAAAATTCTTACATAATGTGTTGCTGCTCCAATTTTAACTCAAATGAACGATGCAATGCATAATATAATGTTGGGTTTTAGTATCTATTTATATATATACTGAAATCTTGAGACTTTTCCTATAACAAAAGATGTAACAGGACTTTTAAATCAATCAAATATGCAGGATGCCAAATTTTAATTTTGGTGTCTCCTTAGGAATAGATTAAGGTTAAATTTGTTCTTAAAGACGATGTGTGCAATTCATGGAAAGTTGATGCTCTTTCTCTAATTTCGCAAACTATCCATCAATTTTCCTGTATCAGCCTTCCTGACAACAAATAAAATTTCTTTGAAAATAATTTGAGTATAGGCAGAGAAAATTAGAGTGTTAACATGGAGCTCAGTTTTCTCTTTATTTTATGTTAGTCTTAGTAAGGGAAATAATGCTTTCGTAATACATTCGCAACACCTACTTATACTGCCTCTCATAGAAGCCACTTATGTCACCTCTTATAGAACAACTCTCAAGAGTAATTTTTGTATAAGACAAAGCTAAAAGATTCAGCAAAAGTAACACATAAAAATTTTACACAACTTGATTCCCATTTGTGATCAGCAGGATGCTTAAAAGTTATCTTAAGCTTTTAGTTATGGCAAAAGAAAATTTACTAGTATTCGACCGAATGGTTTGTCACTCAACGGTTGTTTTTAGCACACGAGTGCTAATTAGATCGAGATCTACGGAAACTTTCAACCAAATGAAACATCTGATTGGTATTTCTTGAACTGCCTATAATATTTTTATCCTTATTTTATAAATCGAACATGGTGGGACAATTTCTTTGAAGTAAATATCTGGAGGACAACCATTACGTAACTATTTATTTGGGTTATTATGTACAATTGATCTTATCGAATCATTTTTCTTCGATTGATCCTACAGTATTAATCTTAAATCTTCATATGGTTATTACATTAATTGATTTTGTAATTTTCCACTTTTTATTTTTTTCAATTAAGATCATGTTCAATTTTATATTTTTTTTATTATTATTTTATTCTATAATGATCAGCGTCATTTGGAATTCAAAGCAAATATAACATAAATTCGTGATATTTTTAAAACTTTCAACATTGGTTAAATTTAATTTACCTTTTTTCTAGTTTGTCTTTTAAAAAATAAACAGAAGACAATAACAGAAGAATTTCTAAATAATCTCATAAAAACTTAAACTGTGATGCTACTCGTATTCAATTTGATTTTCTTTCAAAATAAAATAAATATAATAAATTTAAAAAAAAGGTATTTTCTAATGACATTTATATTTAATATTTTAGCAAGAAGCATTTAAATTTTTAAAAGTAAAAATTCAGGAGTAAAAAAATTATCTCAAATATTTTCCCTAGTATATCTCCCATATTGCAAAAAAATCAAATGGTAGTTATATAAAAAGCAATAATTTTTATTTAAATAATATCTTTGAAATAATTACTCTTCATGTAACATGGAAATTAAATTATACATGTTTTATAAATATTATATAATGTTTATATGGTTATCTCTACTAATCATGCAAAATATCTATCATAATAATATGAAAATTCAATAGAATATTATGCCTTAATTTACTGTGGAAAGATTAAAATTATATGTGCTCAATCCGTAACCCATTAATTAACACACTTTTTATGATGATTTCATTAAAAATGTACATATTTATATTCTTAAATTAAAAAACCCTTTTACCCGCATTATTTAATTTTTAATTTTCATAAATAACGATCAATAATTATTCACCAAATAGGTCGTTTATTTCTTACAAATATTTTTTGATAAAATAACCTAATATTAATAAACCTGATCTGTTATATTTCAATTAATTATATAAAATAACTATAATTAATTGAAGCTAACCTTTTCTTTCAGGTGGCAGTTTCTAAAATATATTCAAATAAATTGAAAGATGGAGTTTTTTTCACCACAATTATCCTTCACAATACGTTATTCGAATTTTGACAGACAACTTTCATTAAAAATATCTCATAATATTAATAATAATATTATTGATTAGGTGTTTATGTGGTTTAACAAAAATTGCTACTTATCATTGTAGAATTTTTGTGAACTAATTATGTGACATTTTTTCAGAGAACTGTCCAATATAAACGCTTTTGTTTTCATCATCTATTAGAAAACCAGAATTTTAAAATTTATTTCCTATACATAAATTCGTCGTGGCTTTTTTTAAAGATATGAAATTAATAATTGATATTAAAGTAAAACAACAAAAAAGAGGAATTTTTCAGGATTTTAATTCTACATTTAGACACTCGATTCTGAAAATTTAATATATTAAATGCATCAAAGACATAATTTTTTATTTATTTTATTGTGGGTATGATAATTTAGTTTTGTTGTGATGCAAAATTGAATTTATCAAGAGAATTGTTTTGCTGGTAAATATGCTGGACAATATGTCATATGCATGATATTTTGTCAAATTAGCAATGAATCTACAGTAACAAACATTTTCTAAAGGGAAAATTTGAAATGCATATATAAGGAATGTCATATTTTTATTACTCAAAAAGTTTTATATCTGATTTTAGTTTTTATAAATGTGTAAGAAACGCAAATTCATGAAAGCAGTATTCTCTGGTAAACACAAAGCTAAGCTTTAGAATAAAATAAAATTTTGTACAGTATAAAATAAAAGTTATGATCCAGAATTATTCTATATTGCATGGTTTAAAATTGATGATGCAATTTTTTTCATTTCATATTTTTTAAAATATGAACTTCATATATTTTGCTGAGTTTACTTAAACTCTACTTGTTTAAGTTGTTTTATATAAAAAGTCCAAATTTTATAAAATGACATGAATAATATATTAGATATAAATAAACAAATTGTTCTGATTAAAACTATTTGGTGTTGAATTATTTTATGTTGGAGAAATGTAAATTTTAAAATTAATGAAAATTAATTTTAAATGGATAATTATTTATATGAATTATAAAAAATAATTTAAACTGAAATGTAATAAGTTCAAAATAGTTTACCTTTCGTAAAACATGTAATAAAAATTTTAAAAAAATATAGCGTGAATCTAAAGATTAAATATTACCAAAAATGATATTTTTATTATTTATCAAGACATTTAAGAGATTTCTGAAAGTGGCATTATATTACTCTTCCTATTCCACTGTTAATGAAACATGTTTTCTTTTCTACTACTTATGGAGTCTATTCCTATTAAATATGGATTATAAAACTTCCATGGGTTGCCAGACTTATCAGATGGCTAGCTATTTCTAAAAACACAGTTGTTCTGTAACGAAATAGTTACAGGAACATTTTAATAAATACCTGGTTCACAAATCTAGAAATCCATTCGGTTTGTTGACAAAACACAACCTAAACAAACCAACCAGTGCATTGCAAACATGAAGAATATTAGAAGAGTTAGTCATAGATATTTAAATATACGAAGATGGCCATCATTTTTAGTGGAAAGTAGTCCAACAATGGCTTACGTGATGAATTAAGAATCAAGTTAAATCATAAAAATAATAAAATTTTTGTTTGTAGATTCCATGATCAGTACTTCAGCTCTGACTTTCATGACGCAAAGTGATACCTTCTCTGCTATATTTTTTAAACATAGTGCTATAATCTCATTTTCCATCCTATCTGATAATGATTCCGAGTGAACTTTTAGATGTGACCAAAATGAACTATAACAGGTAATAGAGTTTCTAATTTTGCATGCCCTAACTCATCGTAACTATTTTTATTAAAGACAATGCTTATACATTGCAGCAAAGGTGTCATAGGAATTCTTGAGATATACTGTTTGTTCTAACACAACTAGAATTTTGCCTTAAAGTCGATTGTTTAAGGAATAATCTGAAACTCTATATCAAGGAACATATTCTCATCTAAAGAAATATGTGCAATGTTCATATTCAGAAATGATTCATGATTTCAGAAGATATTTAAGCAATTATTTCGATCCATGGTCCTTCTTTCATCCACATACGAAAATTTTAAAATACGACGTTCTTTAAATTGGAGCATCAGATATATAATAATACTCCATAAGAATAATGTCAAATATTATCATTAAATACCTTGAATGTTCCAAAGAACAGTTTTCTTGCATACTATAACAGTAATTATTTTTATTATCAAGGATACAGAATTTTATTATGCAATTTTCGAATGTTACGGAATGTTATCCAGACTGTTTTAAAAAACTTAGGTTCTTTAAAAGAAGAAAAAAATACTTTAAAAATATTATTAAATTATATGACAATAGTTATTTTTAAACGACATGCTTAAAATAATAATTTTGTTGCTAATATTAACTTTAAATTTTTAATGTTTCTGTAAATTGTACTTAGTGATTAGAAAGTGTCACTTGACAAGTTGTTTAATCATTATTGACTATCGTCCTATTAAATATTTTATTAATAAAATAAATATGAATAAGAGTGATTTGCAAATTTATTAATCCTTTATGTCAAAAAATGTATCCACATATTATTTTATTCTTGTAATGAGTTTGGAAGGGCAAAATTTTCTTACACATTTTTCTGTAATTTTTATAAAAATTCGAGACATTTTTATGCTAAATATTACTAGCAGTTTTAAATAACTATAGAGCTTATTCTGCTTACGGTTTATTAGCTCAAAAAATCAAGCAGTTTAACTAGATAAATGTTTGTGCATTTTATTATAGAATGCAAATTTCTATTTTGTATTTATACACATCATATTGATTTTATAAATCATAGTAAAAATGTATTAGATAGATTGTTTTCAAATACCTTAAATGAATTTCTTTGTAAAATAATGCATGCGCATACACTTGGGGAACAAAATAAGGATCTATAATATGGGACTAACACACACTTGAATTAAATCAAAAGATAATAAAAATATTATGTTCATGTAAAAATAAAAAAAAATAACTAAAATAAAAATTGTGATCATCATCTTATATGGCAGTATTAAAATAAATAACTAAATTTACATGATTATTATTAAATGAAATGAGTTACAGCAAATTTCTTTTTAAAAATAATCTAAATAAGGTTTTGAAATTAAAAGTTAAAAATTCATTTAAATTAAAAATACTTTTATTAAATAAATATTGGGCAACAAAATTTTCTTTTAATCTCAAAAGTATTAGACATTATTTCAAATGAGATACCTACATCATTTAAAAAAGTAAAAAAAAACATTCACTTGATTGTAATATAAATAATATGTGAATTATTATATATAAATAAAACTTAAATTAATAATTTAAATAATATAATATTTTCCGACATAAATGTGCTATATGTTAACATAAGCGGCAGAAGTAAATTAATTATGCGTAAATAAAAAGAAATTGTGTTTAAAATACATCAGAGATTTCTAAAAATATTAAATGATAAAATTTAAAATAATTTAGTTCATTACTATCGTAATGCGAGATAAGAAACACGATCTCAATTATTATGTATTTATATGTAGTTTAAAATAATATGATTTATTGAAATTAAAATTTCACGAAAAATTTTAATTATTGGATAAAGCATACGTCACGTTAGAGACATGTTGTTCAAATAACTTGTTTTTCTGTATAGGAAGAATATTTTATATTAGTTTAATGAAATGGGCCTTAGACAATTTAGCTTTTAAGAACTTTTAAGGAAGAAGCCGTTTCTTTTATTCCCAAAACTATTCATATTAACGGTTTCTTTAAAAGTTTGTATTCATTAAAAAATCTTATTTTGTTAAATTAGATAAGCACTTCAAAAAAAAAAGCTGAAATTTTTTAAAATAAATTTTTTAATTGTAAAACCTAATTTTTAAAAATAAACTTAAGAGTACATTAAGTAAATATTTTAACGAACAATATTCAAGTAAATTTTGTTAATATTACCAAATGAAATATAGAAATTACAAAACTTATCTTTCTAAAAAATATTATTAAAACTAAGCGTTTTAAATCAAATTAATTTTTTCATTTTATGCAATAAATTTAATTGCAATTAGTTTTACAGATTAAAAATTTCTTTTTAGCGAAAAAATATTGCTGATACATCTTTTAAGTTATTTCTGATCATAGCTCAAAGACTATTTTTAAAAAAGTTGTTCCCACAACTTTTTTAAAAATAGTCTTATAGAGCTATGAAGAATATCCCTATTCTTCTGAAGATTGAGATAAAAATTAATATATTTTTCTCTCCTTACATAATTTTACTGATTATTTACACCTAAATTAAAACGAAGTCTGTAGATTAAATTGCATCTTTTTCTTTTGTTTAATATAAGACTTTGTATGTTAAATTATTATGTTGATAATTATTTATGAAGAAAAAAATTTTTTAAAGAAATCTTCCAAGATTGACATATTTTTGGATTAACCAATAAATACCTTAAGGTATGTTATACTTAAATCCAATGAATACAAATAACTTAAAAACATTAATTTTGTCACGATCCCAATGAAAATGAATTTTGGTCCTCAGAATTCAATATTTTAATTTTTACTCATTGAGCATTTAAATATATATAAGCATTTACGTTTAAATTGAAGTGGACATTTTACAACGATCTCTGAGCTATTAGTATATATGCCTGCAGGTAAGAGTTATATATAAATGCAATATTCGTGCGTAAATTAAAATCATATTCTAATAATAGCATCACAAACAACTTAATAAATTCAGATTTATATGCAAGAAATGTTATGCTATTTAAACTTCATTTCTAAATTTGAACTTTTTTGACTTGCTAATAATTATTTTAAGTGTTGACAAGGTGAATTTGTTCATTATTAGAAAATTTTATTCTGTGAGATTTAAGCCTACAGTGCAATATATATATATATATATATATATATATATATATATATATATATATATATATATATATATATATACCACCATTAATCATTAGTAGTAACTATTCGAAAAAAATTCAGAAAAATGTTATTCCTGAATTTTAATAGATAATTATTATATAAAATTATTTTTAATACAAAAGAAAATCAAAAAAATACATTTTAACTTAATAAACTTAAACAATTAAAAAACTGACTAATATTAGAAATAAAATTTCCTATTGTGTCAATAGTTAAATTAATTATATTCTTGTAAGAACAAATTTTAAGAATTTGATACAAAGTTTCTCCTAATTATGTATACATTCTTTTAGTTTTCAAATTCATTTATTGTTAACATTTTTGAGTTGAAACCAACTTTTAAAAAATTACTTCATTTTTATATGCATTTTAATGTGAAATTCATTCAAAATGCAACATTGTTTTTTTGAAGATAAATTAAGGTACAGTAATACGTTAAAGAGATTTTGTGTAATCTTGAAAATGAAAAACGATCTCAATAAAGAAAAATATTTCCCAATTAAGCAAGTTATTTTAATGTGCTTAAATACTTTTACATGGGTATTTATTAAATTTATTGTAAAATGAAACATTTTGTTCCCCTTGGTACCTTCGCTATCTTTAAACAAATTACTGTAAATAATTTCTTCAAGAATGGATAATATTCTTGAAGACATTTTGTTACTATAATATATACGTTTTAAAATAACGTGCATATGCTATTTAATGTAAATTTTTTCCATTTATAAATACTTTGACCACTTTAATTGAGTTTAGATAAATTAAATTTATATTTTGAAATATGGAAATTTATTGACTTTATTCATGAGAATTCGAAATTATTTTGCACACAGAAAGTTACTTTTCTTCCCATATATCTTAAATTCTTTTTCAAAAACTGTTTTTTTTGTTAATTTAAAAATAGGTTGGCTTTTAAACTTTTTTAAATTTTTTGTTGAAAATATTACTTAAATATATAAAGTACAGTGAAGAAAACTTTTATAAAACTTTTATTTGTCTTTCGACATTGAGTTCGGAAAAGTTTATGTTAAAAAACGTAGAGCAAAGCTAATTATTTATAAAGAATGTGGTTGAATTCATAACCCTCTTTTAATTTGTATAAAGTATAGTACATTTTACAGTTATATGCTTAGATTAATATTCAATCTTTAAAATTGCCTATAAACTAGTAATTCATGAAGGGTATGCTTTTTTTAAATTTGTTTTCCATATATTAAAAATATTTATAGCTCCTATTTAAGAATAATACATTTAGGCAATGGTAAACCTGTGCCATATGCAGCATATATTACACATGTATTTCGTTAATCTTTTATTTGTTGATTAACTCTTTCATAGAATTTTGTAGAATAAATGGTAACAGATGAATTTGGCATGAAAACCCAAATACAAATCAAAAATATTTAAGAGATACATTTTATTTTGTGAATTCTTAATTAGAAGCTCCTTAAAATAAATTTTAGGATAATCTGTGAACAAATGAAAAACACATTCGAAAATCTTAACTTAAATATACACATTAACTCTGAAAGTTTAAGGTATATCAAATTTTATAACTTTAAAACTGTTTTATATAAAATAATTAGAAGAAACAACATTTATATCCATATTTTTAATGAAAGGAATAACTTTCTAATTTAAAGTCTAAATGTATATTTTATAATTTATACTTGTAAAAAATATGAATTGCTTTTTAAATATTAATTAATAAAATGCACAAGAAACTAAGCAAAGAGAGATTATATAAAAAACGGAATCTTCTTACATAACAAAAAATTACGTAAAGGAACAAAAACAATCGATAAAGTAAAATCTTCTTGATGTTTTCAGCTGCGAGAAATCAAATTAAAAGTGACACAGTGATAAGAGGAGCTGCAAGTTGTATTTTATTCTTTAATAATTCTTTTTCAAAAAGAAACTCTTTTACTCTTCTCACGTCATCGACTTGAGCTTAATATTTAGAAAAGGTGTCAATAAATCATCGAGAACTTCCCTGTTTATCTAAATTTAAAAAGCGCAGATTTTCTTGTTTTTTTTATATATACATTCAAATTACGGACAACTGGAACAGAGGATATATTGGAAAACATTTTGTGATGGAAGGTCGATGTAGACAATCTGAAATAATAACGGTGTGTCGGATTTCGATTTTAGCTGGGAGAGTACAAGATATCCCTAAGCATTATTTTTTCTTAATTCATGTACTTAAAAAGAATGATGAGCGCTTTTGACTTCCATGATTTCTTTGTGATTTTTTTTCCTTGGAATCTGGAATTGTTGCCAAAGTAAATGTCACTCCCTACTGGCACATATATTCTTTTTAAAAAAAATATTAACATCACGTGATATCTATTTTTAGGAAGAATCAAGGATTTTTTTTTATCTGTCAAGAATAATATAGACAAAAATCAAAGTCAAGAGATTTTTTCAATATTTAAATTTTACGTCAAATTCCTATCAAACTAAAAATTTAATCAAATATTTTTTCAAATTAATTTTAAAAAAAGGTCGATATGTAGATGTATGATATGGATTATTGAAAAGTGAAGTACTTTTGGGAATGACATCAAAACACTTGCTTAAAACAATTTATTGATTTAAGTCTTACTCTAAATCAATAATAACTCATTTTCCAATTTTTTCTTATATTTTTGTAAGAAAAATTAATTAAAATTAAAAACATTTTTACAATTTTGTTAAGCTAAATTTGGAGTACAGTTCTTATAATATTCAATTATATACATATATGCTCTTAAAATACAAATTATCTGTTATCTTAATTTCCTTTAGAAAATTCTATGTTAGGGTCATTTGTAAAGATGGTATTGTGTTAAAAATTAGAATGTTGTTTGTTCGGAGTAAATGTGTTGTAAATAAAGCTTATTGATTGGATCTGGGTTAACTTTTGCATTGATATGAGGAATCATATCAATTTATCTAACCATACTTCACCAAAAATAAAACTATATTTAAGATTATAAAAGGAAATATTTTTTATTATTTAAAATAGTTTTTTATAATAATCTCAAAGCTTTCACTTTAAGTCAAAACAGTTAAAATAACTTGTAAAAGTTTGTAAAATATAAATAAAAAGGAATCATTCAATTCTTACAAATATGGAAAAATTGAAAGTTCGAAAGTTATCTTATGTAAACTGGAACAAAGCAAGAAACGTCTAAAAGTAAAAATTTTAAACATGGTGAAGAATTTAAGTAAATTTTATAGTATAGTTTTTATTCCATTTTACAATTATTGTATCAAATTTAAATCCGGTCATTTTACTGGTAATACCAGGAAAGTATATTCTTTGTTACCGGGAAGTCTCTGACACACAATATACATAAAACAGCATTACACACTCGTTATGCTATGTGTCTCCAGAACTGTTTCTAAATGAAGACAAATTTTGAACTGAATAAAATTTTACATCTTAATATAGAGAATAACACAAGCGCATTTTCCCAATCATATTGCAGCTGACATAAGAAATGCAATAATTCGATAATATCCTGAGAATAAAATGAACCACGCACTGGTCTCATCATGTTTAAAAACTCTTCCATCAGGCATTCTTATATACATTTCTCTTGAAACAGCATTTCAGAAGCAATACTCAAATTGTTATAAAGGACTTTAATTTTTCTCGATTTTCATGCCGTGCATTTAATGATAAATTACAATTCTGAGAAAGTGTCACTACCAGCCTTGATATATTATTATTTCGTGATCAAGACACAGTTTTCAAAGATATTTTTAATGATCAAATTACATTTGGTTGCAATTGATTGTCATAAGTATATGCATGCAACTTTTATTTTTAATTTTTGGTTAAAAGATCACCTGCACAGATATCAGTCAATAATTTTTAATGGTAGAAATTCAGCTTAGAAACGTAAATTTCAAATGCAAAATACAGTTCTTTTAAGAACATTTCGAGATAATGAACTAAGAAAATCGGTAATTTAAACAATTTTTACACATTAATGAGAAAAATTTAAATATGTGTAATATCTATCTATCTATTTACCTATCTATCTGTCTATATATATATATATATATATATATAAGATAAAACATGAAGAAAAGTAAAATCTGAAATATAAAATTGGAAAGATACTAAAGTATATGAAGCAAAAGACAAGAAGGCATAGGGACCATGTCTTCATCAGGAGGGAGATGGTCAGCTATGCAAAAATGAACACTCTTTTCTGACATGCTCGAAGGACAAATGTCTAAAAATCTTCGAGCAATTCCCCCGAAGAGTGTTCGTATTAAAAGAACTTAGTTAAAAATTAGACTAAATAGATGAAACAAAAATACAGTAGAAAAATACATACAGTAAAAAATACATACAGTAGAAAATACAAAATACAAAAGCCAGTAAATCAGATTGAATTTATATATGAGAATAGTAGGAAGTTGCGAAAAGTAAATTTGAAATTAGAATGAAGAAATATTGCCAGAAGTAATTAAATTCAAAATGTTAAAGTGGTTTAGAAAGTTAAAGTGTATTAAAGGGGATTTAAGTTTTAGTTATGTATAAAATAAAGTGTATATATGTAGGTATTTTCAGGATTCTTGTAAGAACTTCAATGCTTGGGTGGCCCTTCTGTAGTTATAAAAACTACGCATTACTTCAATCTTACAAGCGATTCGCTACTTCCTACAAATTTTAAAATAAAATTAATTGGAATATTGTTATTTTTTAGGTGAGCTATTAGGCGTTTAATTTGATTTTTAGTATATTCATAATTGTTACAGATTATATAAATGCGATTAAGCTCATTAATTATAATGTTTCTGTATATTTTTAAAGAAATATTGGAGTTCCAAGAAATTAACTTATTAACATGAAAATTAAACTGATTAGTTTTGTCGAAAATGTCTATATATGTAGTGGAATTATCAATAGTGAGAAATAAATCCAGAAATTCTGTTTTAGTTTCACATAAATTAGTTTTAATTAGAGAAAGTTCTTCAGGGTAAATAGTTTTAGAAATATCTTCAAATTTTAAATTGTTGAAAATAATGAAATCATCTATGTATCGAAAAGCAAAAGGATATTGATAAAAGAAGTTTTTTTCAAAATAATGTAAAAATAAATTTGCTAGTGTGCTAGAAAAGTTGGATCCCTGTGGAATTCCACAATTTTGAATAAAAATATTTTCACCGTTAAATATAAAATTATTATAAATACACATTTTAACTAAATTATTCCAGTAATCAAAATTAATATTTAGTAAGTTTCTATAGTCCTGATAATAAAGGTATAGTACATCGTTTAATTTATCTATGGGAATACTAGTAAAAAGGTCTTTAAAGTCAAAAGAATTAATACAATAAATATAATTTTTCGATAAAAAATCCAAAATAGGTTTATTATTATTAATGATCCAAGTGGCTTCTGATTTAACAATATTGTCTAATATAATATTAAGAAATTTAGCAAAAATGATTCCAGGTTTATTCATGTATTATTTAGTACCACAGGTAATAAATCTAAACTTTATAGGAATTTTGTGAAATTTAGGAATGACTGTTAAATAAGGAAACTCTAATTTATAGTTGCTAATAATTAAAAGTTTGTAAAGCCCAAGGATTTTATAATTTTTCGATAAAAAATCCAAAATAGGTTTATTATCATTAATGCCTAATTAAACGCCTAATAGCTCACCTAAAAAATAACAATATTCCAATTAATTTTATTTTAAAATATGTAGGAAGTAGGGAATCACTTGTAAGATTGAAGTAATGCGTAGTTTTTATAACTACAGAAGGGCCACAAAAGCATTGAAGTTCTTACAAGAATCCTGAAAATACCTACATATATACACTTTATTTTATACATAACTAAAACTTAAATCCCCTTTAATACACTTTAACTTTCTAAACAACTTTAACTTTTTGAATTTAATTACTTCTGGCAATATTTCTTCATTCTAATTTCAAATTTACTTTTGGCAACTTCCTACTATTCTCATATATAAATTCAATCTGATTTACTGGCTTTTGTATTTTGTATTTTCTACTGTATGTATTTTTTACTGTATGTATTTTTCTACTGTACTTTTGTTTAATCTATTGTGAGTATTTTCATCTATAGTGAGTATTTTTATTTTTCTGCATATATATTTATCTTTTCTACATATATATTTAGTTTAATTTTTAATTAAGTTTTTTTAATACGAACACTCTTCGGGGGAATTGCTCGAAGATTTTTAGAGATTTGTCCTTCGAGCATGTCAGAAAAGAGTGTTCATTTTTGCATAGCTGACCATCTCCCTCCTGATGAAGACGTGGTCCCTATGCCTTCTTGTCTTTTGCTTCATATACTTTAGTTTCTTTCCAATTTTATATTTCTGATTTCACTTTTCTTCATGCTTTATCTTATTTATATAGGCAAATCTTTCTTTAGCTGCTTTTGTGCTGGCTAGATTTCCTATTATGCATTGTAGTTCCAACATTTTATTTTTAGTATTGTATTTATTACTTTATATTTATATATGCCTTTTCTTTATATTAATATATATATATATATATATATATATATATATATATATATATATATATATATATATATATATATATATATATATATATATATATATATATATATATATATACATATATATTTATTTATTTATTAGAAAAATAATTATTAAAAAATTAACTATAGGATTTTCATATATAAAAAATAATAGGTACGAATACTATAATAGAGAATTCTGTTAATTTTAAAATTTAGCATTAAAAACGGAAAGATTTAAATTAATATAGGACATATATATGAAAGGATATTATAGTATTTAATATTTCAGAGCTAAAATTTTGCTTTAAAATAACGTAAAGCCCAAAACATTTGAAAAATATGAGCAAACATATTCTCTAAAAAAGGTGTGAAAATACTTTCTCCAGATATTGCTAAAGGAATTAATTTTTAAGATACTAAAATTAGAAAATATATTCGAAAATATAAATATAAAATTTTTGTACAAAAAATTTATATGAAATTTTAATGACAAATTATGTAGGAATAAACCTTATTTACTAAATAATTGTTAACATATGTGCATTGTTGTGTAAAGAAATAAGTCATTTAAAAAATATGAGATAGAAGACAATCATATATGTAAATATCATCCATAAATGTGGATAACTTTATAATTGTTTTATATTTCGCTCTATCGACAATTTTATTTTTAGTAGGGAATTTTATTAAAATACCACATTTTTTAAAATATAAATATTATTTTATTATAATTAATATTGAATTTATGAATTATGAAGTTATGATTTTGAATACGATCATTAAAGAAAACTTGAATAATTTAAAACACTTTCCCTTGCACTTTAAATGTATCATACTGAAACTTGAAACGAATCATCAAACTAGTAAAATGAAATAATTATTAATTATTGAATAATAAATTTTTTGTTTAATAATTTTAACTTTGTTTCAATTAAATAATAACTGTAGGAACAGTTAGAGTTAGAATTAAATATTTGAATTGGAAAAAATTATTTTTCAATTATAATTTATATTTAACTTAAAATCTTTGTCTAATTTTAACATTCATTTTCATAAATTTAAATATAATATTAAATGAGAAGTTGTTATAAATATAGATTGTAATTCAAGTAACCAGTTTTTTCTGAATTCTATGTTAGAAAATAAGTCGGAAATTCAGAATATTAAATTTTTTTTCGCCTATATTTCTTACTGTCTTGAAGACAAATTTCTCTTCCATAGAATAAAATAAAGCAAAACTTTATATCTTAATTAAGTAAAATTTTTATTATTGCCAAAATTGTCTTAAGGCACAAGACTATGTTTTCTATGTTTTTATGAATTACTATATTTTCTTTTATCAAAATTAATTCTTCAATTGGTTCTTTAGAGAATGTGTCTAAAATATTTTATTTTCAGAAAATGGCATTATGTCCTTTGTATGATAATTTACTCTGTAAATGCATGAAATTTCACTTAATTTGGAAAACCAAACACACGTTTGGCTTTTGAATTAACTTAAATATTTTATAAATTTACCAGAAAAAATATTTATAGCTAAAATTTGAATATATATATATATATATATATATATATATATATATATATATATATATATATATATATATATATATATATATATATATATATATATATATATATTTATTACTTTTATCTCATTTAACTACCTTGATTTAACAAAAGAAAAGAAATTTAAATTTTACAGGTTGCAATAGCAAATATTACTAAAAGCAAGTTTTTCAATTTAACTCCATAAATGATGTCTAAAAAGCACTAAAATTTAAATATGTTTTTTAGTTCACGCAATTCAAATTTTGTATTTCAGATTATTGCACCACGTTTTTTGAGCAAAAGATTAATTTAAGGAATGAAAAATTCCAGAAACAAAAAACTCATAAAGCGGTAAAACGCAGCTAATTTATTCCTAATTATCTTTCTCAACAAGAAATAATCTAAGAAAAAATGTCCGAAATATGCAACAAATTTATACATAGGCTTTTATTATTTTTTAAGTACTTTTCATTTTAAGCACCATAATCAGATTCATTTTTCTATTATGTTTGTAACATTTGAGGATAGTAAGATAATAACAGCTTCATTTGCAGAAAACGTATGTTCATTTTACTCTTTGTAATTCTATATTAACTAAAAATGAAAATATATAAAAATGTTTAAAGAGTCTTATTAAAACTTGCAAAAAATGTCATATTATTAGTCATAATATATATAACGAAATAGATCTCTATGACATCTTTATAAGACATTAATGCTTGTGTTGTTATGAACTTGAATCAAAACATTTAAAAAGCTATAAGAGATAAAAAGAGTTAATAAAACTATCACTAATTTAATTAAGCAAATGAGAAAATAATTCTATATACACTTAATGTTTAAAAGTAAAATAGAATAACTGTAAATCTTTTTTCTTCTAGGGCCACAAAGGAAGACTGCTATTATTTAGTTGATGGAATAAACTGGAAAAGAAGGGAGTCAAAAGTAGGCTTCTCTCGATCACTTACGATTTTATCAACATAATCATGACAAGTCAAATAATTGAAGGATTTTTCGACTATAAATTAATTTCAGTGGCAAACCTCTGAAAAGCTACTAAACAGCAAACAGTATTCACTGAAAACAAATAATAAAAGAAATACCTCTGCCGAGGTTTTAAATGAGTCAACATCATTTCCTCGGGAAACTTTTGAAAAGCAATCAACTAATAGAATTAACTTCGTATTGTGTAAGTCTTCCAACAGTTTTCCTAATGATGAGCCGAAAGGGTTCTTCGATTCGATAAAATGCTTAACATTGTTTTTTATTTATTTCTTAACAATTAAATGCTAACTGAGAGGAGCTAACAAAATTTCTTTATTTTTTAAAACACTTTTCAGGAATAAAAAGATAAAAATCAAATTTAATCAAAATTAACATCTTGTTTCTTTTATCAAAAAAGTAATTTTTAAAAAGAATAAGAAAATATTTGACACATTTCATATAAATCAAAATAAATTAATGAAATCTTATTTCTTTTATTATGAAATAAATAAATATATGCATACATACATACAAACACACACAACACACACACACAGACATATATATATATATTAAGTTGTTGTTGTTGTTTCTAATGACACTTGAACAAGCCAAGCTCGCTATGCCTCGGCTATGCGAATTTAAGTCAATTGGGAGCGTCTTTCGTTTTAATCATAGCATCATGGAGGTGAAAGTACGACTTTTGCTCTTCAAATCCTCCAATAGATGGCAGCACCAGAGGATCTACACCCTCAATTTTGGCATTGATCTGAAGGGGAGTAAATTTCTCCAGATCATTACACCCATGGTAACTGCTCAACGACCGACCACAGGACTTTTGATTCCACAGATTTAACGAGCACGTATATCGCATATATATTAAGTAATCTATATAAATTAATAGCCACCTTCTTTTGTGGAGAAACACTATACACAGCCTGTTATAAAATTTTATTTACATTTATTATAGATTTATCTTATAAATCTTTAACCAATATAAAAAATAATAAATACATTGCTATGTGTAATTTTCAGTGCAAAAAGAAAAACTCTTAGAAAAATATCAATCAAACTTGAAGAAAAATAGCTTAACGCATTATGATAAAGGATAAAAATGCATGTAAATAAATAATTTAAATCGACTGATTTTCATCCCTTTGATAGAATATTGATATTCTTTAAACAGTTTTATATTTTATCGTGTTCTGCTATTGAAATAGGAAGGAAGGGAAGGGTAACAAATTCAAAATAACAGAAATTAGTGTCAAACCAATGATTTTCTGAATCAATTTCAGCCTAATTTTAGGAAAATGGAAACATAAATTTTACGATTAGAGTGATGTTAAAGATTACAGAAAAATATGATTATTAATATAATATATTTTTAGTTTCGAAAATGACTTTTCAATACAACCGGTCCTGATTTAATGCGGCTTCAATTATCATATTAGTGTGTTGAATCTAATTTATTTTTATTTTCCTTTTAAATGATCATTATATAAAGCGAAATATTTTGCTTACTGTTTTGGCTTAAATAAAATTTATAAAAAAGATTTTATTTATCATTTTTATGGCTTACTTAAAAAATCACTAAGTTATATTATTTTGATGGAAAAATGGAAAACTTTTTTTCTCAGCAGGTTATCAATACTAAGAAAAGAGTAATACTAAGTACAAAAACAAGCATTAAAATTATGTATCAATAAGGGAAATGCCCACCATTCAGTTCAACAGATTATCTTCTTTAAACCGTGGTTGAATTAGCTTTCATGTACAAAAGTAACCACGATGTGACTAACTATAAAAGCAATACATATAACACTAACTTATAGTTGAATATTTCTTCCAAACTTGCATTAAATTTATAGTTTTAACAGTAGTAAACTGTTTTATTACATATTTGCCAATTTTGGCAATATTAGTCAAGTATTTGAAATAATTCCAGGTAGTATTATAAGATGAAGCGCGTAATAGATACAACTAAAAATCGAAATTAAAAAATGAATAAATGTATATAAAAATGATGATTTTCAATCAAGCAGGGATGAATTCATATATAATTGAGAGAATTTCGTGACGAAATATTTGATTTCAAATGAATTTTTTAAGATAATAAATATTAACTATAATCTCATATTGCATAACCATTTATAATATTACTTTAAAAAACAAATTCTTTGGCACTAAATAATTTAAATGAATACGAATTTCTAGGAATAAGACAGTATTTCAAAACAAGTTTCATATATTATTAACATAAAAAATCATTACTTTTAGAATTGTTTTTCATTTTGAAGCTAAAGATAAAAAAAACCTCAAACAGCATATAGACTTGAATTCCAATAATGATGTGTGTCTTTAGATTAAAAAAGATAACAATAATGTTATATTTAAAAATTGTTAACCATTAAACTAAAGAATAAGTACTGAGACATTAATGTTAATTCAAAACATTATTGTATGTAACATACAAATTATAATTCCTATTCTTTTAAATTTTAACTACGTAAAGCAAAAGCAGAATTTTACAAAATTTTTATACAGTTTATTAAGCAGATTATTTTGGTCAATAATATCAAGGATTCAAATTATGATGGAATAAAAGAAAATTATTAAGGTATCATGTTATATATATATATATATATATATACATATATATATATATATATACATATATATATATATATATATATATATATATATATATATATACATACATATATATATATATATATATATATATATATATATATATATATATACATACATATATATATATACATACATATATATATATATATATATATATATATATATATATATATATATATATATATATATATATATATATATATATATACTGGTGTGTAATACTTAAGAAACAGGTCTCTTTTTGCAATAAACAACACGAGAAATCGTCTCAAAGACATGAATCTCATAAACGATAGACAGCACATAGAGTATTTTAATGATGACGATAACTTAATTGCGGAAACATTTATACAATAATGGAATCAAACAAAAATGTCTTTATTGAACTCATAGTATCGTTACACAAGATTGTCTGTCCAAGAGAAAGAACAATAAGAAAATGCTCCCTAGTAAGGAATATGTCCTCTTCTTAGCAATGCAGTTGTTACCTCCTCTATGCAAAAATTATTTCGCACTGTCTTTCCATACTCAGCACTACAGTGTCCAAAAGTTCTTAAGGACAAAAGTGTCCATTCCTTAATCAACATTTGTTACAGCTGTTGGGTGTTTCTCGGATGATGTAATCTTTCCGCAAGGCATCACCCCAAAGCATCTCAAAAATGTTCCAGGATTTAAATAAGGGGAGTAAGCTATCCCAGAGATATCTTCCTTTTCCAGTAGCTGCTAAACAATGAGATATCGGTGAGATCTTACATTAACGATGTCCAACTTTCAAAGTTATGTAGCGTTTAGGAAAGCGGGTGAATGCGCCACCTTTATACAGGAGCTTGGATACAATAAATAACAACACTTGTCTTCCCTTTATGTACGAAGTTGCTGAGCAATAGCTCGTTTTCTGACTGGTTTCAGTCTCTTTTCACCTGCAAGACTATATATTGGTTATCCATTGCTGTAGCTTTCCTGGAGTGACCACTAACAACCTTTCTAACATTTGTACCTATGGTGGGAAAGGCTTTTCCAGCACACGAAACGACACTTGTGTTGATTCTAAACTCTTTAGCAACTCTGGTCATACTATACTCCTCCTTCAGCTTTTCAATCATTTTTTCGAGAGTGAAGTTCTCCAAGTGATTTCTTCCTGCTGATGTTTTACGAAAGAACTCACTTGAACTTGCAATGGATATCTTTAATTTTGTTTTCATCCATCCTTTTATAGTAGTCTTAAGTTACGCGTGCCAACAGCATGCATTTTACGTAGGCTCAAGTCACCGGTGATGTTTTGTTCCTCTTATTTGTATGAGCAGGATCTTTCTTCTAAAATACGTGTTCAGTATACATAACGCCAGAGCCTCTTTTTTGCAATTTCATGACTATCTACTAAAAAATTACATTGTTGCTTAAGTTTTGCACACCAATGTAATTATGAAGCCATCTATCATTTACATGCGTTCTGATATATTTCCAGCAGAATTTGGTAAGATGTGTACCCAGTAAGATATTCAATTAAAAATGCCTAATACAACTGATTTTGTTGTCTTTATCAATAGAGAGTACTGATAAAATAATACATTATGAATTTAATACAATTAGTGTTTACTAATTAAAATGTCAAATAGTTTGTTGACAATTCGATGAAGTATTAGCAAAAATTATGAGAAATTTATTATTCATTTATATATATATATATATATATATATATATATATATATATATATATATATATATATATATATATAAGATTAAACATGAAGAATATTGAGACCAGAAATATAAAATTGGAAAATTACTAAAATATATGATGCAAATAACAAGAAGAAGGCATAGGGACCACGTCTTCTTCATCAGGAGGCAGATGGCCAGCTATGCAAAATGAACACTCTTTTCTGGCATGCTCGAAGGACAAATGTCTAAAAATCTTCGAGCAATTCCCTCGAAGAGTGTTCGTATTAAAAGAACTTAGTTAAAAAATTAGAATAAATATATATGCAGAAAAGTAAAAATACTCACAATAGATGAAACATAGGTACAGTAGAAAAAAATGAATACTATAGAAAAATACATATAGAAAATACATTCAGTAGAAAAATACATTATACAAGTGCCAATAAATCAGATTGAATTTATATATGAGAATAGTAGGAAGTTGCCAAAAGTAAATTTGAAATTAGAATAAAGAAATATTGCCAGAAGTAATTAAATTCAAAAAGTTAAAGTGGTTTAGAAACATGAAGTAAATTTGAAATTAAAATGTGTTAAAGGGGATTTAAGCTTTTTAGTTATGTATAAAATAAAATAAAGTGTATAAATGTAGGTGTTTTCAGGATTCTTGTAAGAACTTTAATGCTTGGGTGGCCCTTCTGTAGTTATAAAAACTACGCATTACTTCAATCTTACATTCCTATTCCTACATATTTTAAAGGGATTCCCTACTTCCTACATATTTTAAAATAAAATTAGTTGGAATATTTTTTTATATTTCTGGTTTCAATATTCTTCATGTTTTATATTATTTATATAGGTAAATCTTTCTTTAGCTGCTTTTGCGCTGGCTAGGTTTCCTATAATGTGTGTGTATTGTAGTTCCTATTTTATTACATTATATTTTCAGTATTGTATTTATTACTTTATATTTATATAGATTTTTTTGCTTTATATTAATATATATACATGGAAAACGATTAGTAAAATTCAAAACATGTAATGACGCGCGTTTCCCGTAATAAACATAAATTGTAAAACTTTACATTAATAAATGACAATTAGCATTCAATATTCATTCTTTTAATGTTTTTTTAAATTTTTAACGTAAGTCTTGATGTAAATTCCAAATATTTTTAGCACTCTTTATAAAGAGTTTAGGTATAACAAATATCAGATTGTTAGTGTACACGATTCATAGATATTAAATTATTAAAATCTCCCAAATCTAAAAAAAATTAAGCACTTGAATAATTTTATTCAGTATTTTAAATACACACACTATTGAAAAATACTAATTAAAATTTGCAAATTAAAAAATACATAATAATAGGAAATTCTAGATTTTGTTATTTAATAATTGTTTTTAAAAATATGTTTCTCAACTAATAATTCTAAAAACTTTAACAAACAGAGACATAATAATTTTTCTTTTCAATGATACTATTTGTAATTTTGAGTGATAATCAAAGTTTTTGACTGCATAACCTTATGAAAATATAAAAATTTAATTATATTTTTATATAAAACCTTTTTAAGCTTAATAATATATGGGTATATTGTATTTTCCTGTTTGTTATGTTTATGTACATTATTTATAGATATTATGGTGTTTAAATAAGAGCAAAATTTACAAATGAAAACGGGAAAATATTTAAACTTGTGACAAACATTTCGAACATCTTTAACTTATAATGAATTTTCTGTAAGGAAAAATAAGTTAAAATATTTTGTATTGCAGTTTTACATTTGATTGACGATAGAAACATGGTAAAATGTACTATATTCATCATTTACTCGGGCATTATATAATAACTTTCGTCATAACTAATTAACATGCTTGTATTCACTGAATTTAAACACATTTACCAATTAATTTGCATTTCAAACTACCAACGTTACCCTTTATTCCTAAAATATGAAAACTGAAGATAAAATTAAATATAATTAACTACATTAATGTATAATTAACTATATTATTTAACGTATAGACCATAAAAATTAAATTTAATAAAAAGTTAAAAAAATAATTAATAAATATTTCTGAAGAAAGAAATAATACTTAATAATTCTAAATACGGTGAGTTGCGTAATTAAAAGAACTTAAAATATCACTCCTTTTAATAGTAAATTTCATAGAATGAATAATTGTAAAAGATTGAAACAATTGAAATAAGTTGTATTTTCTTAGATAAACCATTAAATTAAAAAAATTAGTTTTACATAATAAGGAAATTTTTGAAAAATACTGGTGTTACATAAATATGACTACTACGTTTTATTAAAAAAACAATTGAGTTTCAAAAATCATTCACTTTTTCTTTCAAAATTATTTGTAAATTGTAATATTCCATTACAAAAGTGTAAACGATTGTATTATAAATAAAATTATAATTTAATTTATTTTGCGAGGAAATTCATAATGATGCATGGAAGAAAGTTATCTGAGCAAGATGGTAAAAAAATATGGTTTTTTATACGCTTTGGAAAATTGGAACTTGGAATAATTAAAATTGTTATGGGTTCTAAGGCTTCTATTTATGATATTTTAATTAAATAGATTTTTATCGAAAATATCAAATATTTGAGAGGGTGTGAAAATTATCAGCTCACAACAATAAACAAATTTTTAAGCTTGCAATGAAGCGGAACTTGTCTTTCGTAAAATTATATAGCAGACTTGTAAAACTATTTCTTACCCAACCACCTAAGAGCTCTTTGAGATTAATTTCAAATGTTGTATATAAGAAATCATATGGAGACTCACACACACAAGACTGTTAAATTATCATAAAAAGCGTTGATGAAGTGAGAAAAGGATGTCATAGGATGAAATGGTACCTGGAAAAATATCATTTTTTCTACAAATAAAATCAATTTGAATGGCTAAAACTTCCATCATTTATGAGCGTAATCATGGAGTAAGCAAGAAGGTGATAATTGTGTAGTGATGAAAAGAGCTTCTGCATATGGGAAATAATATCTGTTCAATTCCTGAAGAAAGGACTCTAGTTGTTATCAACAAATGATTCACCAATAACTGATCACTTTTACAAAGGTTAAACTGGGAAATTCAGCAAGACGATGCCCTTTGCTATGAGTTTAAAACAATTAAAAATTAGATTCAGGAAGAAAAATTCAAGGATTTATGCTGGCAAAGACATAGTCAAGATTTCAATTACATAGGAAACTTGTGGGTGGATTGGCTTGTACAGTACCTATAAATAACCATCAATATATGAGTCTGTATAGATTGAAAGTAGTTATTATGGAAGAATGGAGCAATCTTTGCTCAAAGACTAGATTACTAAAATAAAAAATCGATTATTTGATGTCATTTAGAAAAGTGATGAAGTAATGGATCAACATCTTTTTAGTTTTGAAAAAATTTTTTAGCTAGTTGTATTATGATTTTATAACGTCATTGGTACGGAAAATTTGAAGGTGTTTAAAAGATATTTAGTGTACATATCACTTAAAAATATTCATATGTATTTTATATTTAATTTACTCTGACAAATTAAATTTAATTTTTAAAATAAAATTTGATATTATTTTTCAATCTTTAATAATTAAATAGTAAATTATGAATTTTCTTGATTAAAAATATAATAGCTTTCTTGATATTAAATGAACTCAAATTCTTAACATCTTTAGTTATTCAAATTAATATAATTAACTGTCATGCAATATGAGAAATTTTCAATTTGCAAAATTTTCTTCTGCAAGAAAATTTGTGTGAGATTTTTATACATTTTATTTATTCAAGAATTCAATTATTTTTTTTCAAAAAAATATTTCCCATTTCTGCTTAGCTTTAACTTTTGGTATATTTGTGATGAAAAATTTAACATACTATGTTTAGACTTAAGAAATTTCAAGAGTTTGAAAATATTTTTAAGTTAACTATCTGAAGTTTTAGTTAAAAGAAACATGGTAAAAATATATGTAATCCTAAATATTTATGCAATCTAAATAAAAAAATATTTTGACTCTATAGTTTAAAAAATTATATGAATCCTAATTTAATTCCAGAATAGATTTTTTTACATTGTTTAAAAGTGTTACGTTAAACAAACTTATTTTACACGATAATCGTATTAACTTTTTAAGCTTTTAAAAGGATGTTACCCTTTTTTAGTGTTAAAAGCGTTAATTTTTTTAAAAAGGGTTTCTTTATTTTCTGTAAGGATGTTTTATAAGATTATGTGTATAAAACCATTTGATTCAAATATAACATAAATATGCTCAGCGAAGTTACAACCACATAATATTTTCATATGAAAAATAATTTTGTCAAAATTTAAAATATTAGTGTATCTTCCCTTTTTCTGAGAGGTTTTTTACAAGTCCCTGTTGGAAAAAAACATATATATTTGTTTATTCACTTTAATAAACAGTAGAACCTTAAATTAAGTGTTAACAAAGCACAACATATTTATCAGTGATTGATAATGATTTCGATACAAGTTCTCAAAAGCCTCAGAAGAAAATATCCCATTAAATTCTGATTTGATGCTTTAACAATTTCAAGTATAAACATTGACTGATTATTATATACAATTAAGGCGATTTAAGTAGCTCACTTTAATTATTAGAAAATTTTGCTTTATTTATGTGATAATAAAGTTTAATACCTATTAATGTGACAAAATTAATTCTCTACAACAGAAAAAGTGTACTTAAAAAATTATAAAAATAAATGCCCATTTTTTGAGAATATTTTGTTAAATCTTTGCAAACCTTGTTTGTTGAATTAAAGTTGTATCTCTTGCAATTATATTATTTTTTGTATTTCAGTGATTCACATACACACACACATTAACTGATTGAAATGAAAATTTTAAGTTTTGTTCCATTATTTTTTTAATTAACTGAGACAAATTTGCTACTCATTTTGGTCATAATTTCGTTAACAATTTTAAAACTCTTTGCAGTATTAAAATATTTTAACACTAAGAATGGTAAAAAAAGTATGTGTCTACAAAAACACATGAGAAAAACAAGCTTTATAATAGGAAAAAAATGTATTTTTTACTCCTTCCAAAGAAAAGTTTTTCATTTCTCCTGAGAAAATGAATTCCTGATGTAAAAAATATAAACTTAATCTGTCTCTTTTACTTTAGTAAGCATAATATGAAAAAATAAATGTAACAGTCTTTCTGCTAATTAAATGTGAGTTATCTTTTTTAAAGATTTTTTTGTTGCTTTCTTTGAAAATTCTATGGAATCAGCAAAAAAACAGTCAATAAAAGCACTTTTTATGTACCACATGTATATTTCTTACTATAATCTTACATTTATAAAAAATTCATTAAACTAATAAGTAAAGTGTGTGAAATATGCCCCAATTTATAACGTTTAAATCAGCGGAAATTCATTTTATCCAAAAATTTCAAAACTGTTATATATAAAATTGAGTGATAAATTAGTTTCTTCAAGAAAAATATTATTGCAAACTTTAACTGATCAAACTTTTCCTATAATATTTAACCTTACTTATGTCCCAAGTAAACAAATTTATCAACAATTGAATATATTAATAAAATAATTTTGTTAACAAGATTTAATTATTAGCAAAATTCATTTATTATAGCAAAAATTTGATAATTTATCATGGATATGGATAACATTATTCTAGTTAAAAATTCAAATTTCAAAGTGACACCTTTGAAATATTTTTAAGAATTTTTGAATTTCAAATGAATTTTTTATCAATACAATAACTTTAGGCTCTTACACTATTTCAAATGCTTTCTAAATATTCTCCCTGTCACAAACAGAAAAATTTCTATAATTAAACAGCAAAGATAATTTTTAGCTTGTATTTTTAAAAATATATATAAAGTAAGGAATAATTATCGATATCTAGTTGATTACTTTGAACCTGCCATGAAATAGAGTACTTCTTAGAGCAAACCTGCTTAGTGGAAAACTACATTCTCGATCAGAGATTCAGCATTTCATAAAAATTTGGATGAAGAAGAATATTATCGACATCATTAAAAAGTATTTCACTGGGTATAGTATGCTTCATTGATTATTTTAGCTTTCTAAATAATCATAAAAAATCTGCATTTATTTGAGAGAGCTTAGAACTCCTGACAATAAATAAATTCTTGTTTCAAATAGAGCTTTATATTTAATTAATGAATATATATTGAACTTTCATTATTGTATATTCATTACTGTACAGTAATGAAAGATTATTACAGTTTTAAATAAAAGCATGTTAAATTATAATGCTTCAATTTAAAAACCAAATAGATTTTTTATAAACATTTTAATTATTGAAGACAATTTATTGTGAACAAAAGGAACCTGTTTTTAAAAGCCAGCTGTTTTGCACTGCCCCATTGTTTTTGCTATTTAATTTAGAATTTTAATTCATTATTTGAAATCGAGTTTCTGACAGAAATTACATTGCTCTGAAAAATATGGAAAATGACATCAAATCATATATCTTATAAGCAATCATTATCTTTCTCAGTGATGGGATAATTTCTGACACTGTTGCTTTGAAAAATGTGAATAAAAATCAACAATAAAATGCACAATATCCCCTAAACAAAACTCCAACTATTAAGTTGAATTCAAATTGAGATAATTATTACTGGGCAAAATAATCAAAAAATATTCAATTTTCAAGTTTTAAAATGTAGGATAATGTTACTTTTCGTTTCTTAAATTATGTCACAAGAATGCATCTTTCGCATAATTTTGATAGATTAATTTACTTTAAAATATTAGTAGTTCACAAATTCAACTAAAAATTTATAAATCTTTACGAATTACTAAGTTTAAAATGAAAATTTTTGTAAAATATGTACATACACATTTTATTTTTGTTTATCTAAAATTGTTTTAATGAATTGATAATTTTATTGATATATATATATATATATATATATATATATATATATATATATATATATATATATATATATATATATATATATATATATATATATATCAGCTTATTGCAGTTGATATATGCCATACAAATCAGCAATATTATGAGATGAAAAATAATTTAAATAAATTTTTTTCCTGGACTGAAAACTGAAAATTTCTTCTCTACTAAGCACCGCATAAAAACCTCCTTTATAAAAAGTATTTTAAGGGCAAACATAAAATAAGTAAATTAAATTATTATTTGCCGACTATAAATATTATTTCTATGTAATATGAAGATATATTTTATACACATTTTCCGATTATTCTGTTTTCAAGCCTCATTTGAGTTTTAAACTTCTTAATTCTGTTAAATTGGTTGATTAAACATAAATCGAGAAATTGCCTGAAAAAATCTAAATCCATGCTTTAATTTTTTTTAATTCTTTTGTTTTTTATTCGTTTTGAAATAGTTGAGCTGGAGTGTGAGCTAAGAAAACAAACGTAATTAATTGCTGACATTTACTTTCTGTACGAATATTTGTAAATAAATAGCGCAATTTCCATTTTTGTTTCAGCAACATTTTAAAAAATGTTCTTGACTGATATGTCATGAGCGACACAGTACGTATTCAAGTTTCAAAATTTATAATGTGTGTGAAACCTGCTTCTCATATTTAATTATTTTTACTTGAGTAAACAAAATAAAACTCAGAGCCTGTTTAAAAGAAAATGAGTACAGAAAAAAAGCATAAGTTCTTTGGTCTCCTATGAAACCGTGTTAACAACTGCACCGCTCGAAACGATTCAAACATTCTCAAGCACAAGCTAAGGAGGGAACAAGAAAAAAAAATTATGCCTTTTGCTTTTTCGAATTTTAATTATTTTTCGGGTTTGCATTAAAATTACTATCCATAAAAATATTCGAGCGCCAGTCTTATTCCCTGGTGCCAGTTTGAAAACTGAAACTAGCGGAGAAAAAGTAGTTTTTCACCCTTAAATGGGACCGCTGTGAAGCCCTACTGCCAGGTCGACCGACATTAGCATTTGTTATTTTTGCGAAGGATTTTTACGAAAAGTGCAACCCCCACCCGCCACCCCGTTTTGTCGCTTGTTAACGCCCCTAGAAGCGACGATTTTATGCAAATGGTAAGAGCGGTACCTGTCAGAGCTCACAAGCCTACGTTGATATATAGTTCGCCGTTAGGGAACGGATAGGACACTATCCTGAGCCGCTGCTCCAAGGAAGTTTAGTTCAATGGGATGAGACCGGGGCAATATATGTCTTGTTAAGTTTTTAAGTTCATCCAAGTTTTTCTGATGTAATAATCCACCTGGGACCGGTCGTTCGCAACCATAAACGCCCTTGTTGCGGATGAGGTACTCGAAAAAATGCCTTAATAATATTAGTCGTAAATTTTTAACAGATATAATTACGAGAGCTACTTTGCGGAAAGTTGTACAAGAACTGCAGTTTTGGGATAGTCTTCTTTTTTTTTATTTATAGGTTAGTGTAAGAGCAGCGGATGTTCGTCAACAATAAAAGTAGCTTCTAATCGATGGGACCTTCAAAATGCTACTTTCCATTAGCTTAAGGGAACGGGATTTCTTTCTAAGATGCTCATATCTTCATCGTAAATTTTAATCTGAGATGGTCTGAAAAGATTACTTTTTTTACTTAAAATTGAATGTAACATACTGAAACTTATAGAAAGATATTTTTTTTACGAATAATGTTTAATTTATGTCCAGTAAAATAAAGGAAAGTTGAAGAGATCTCATTTAGTATTGTATTACATAGCTGTGATATAGAAGACACAAATGAGAATGGCTGTTTAAATTAAGAACTATGTAATAAAAAGAGAACTGTTGACTTTCATAAAAATAATCGTAAAATTGCAATGTAAAAATTTCAACACATATATATTCAAGTTACTTTAATGTTTCTCTTAAAAATATTTATTTTGGATTAAAATATGATTTTAAATAAGTTTCAATTAATTATCAAAGAAAATTTTATAAGTAAGCAGTTAAAATGCTTTATTATTTCAAATAGTTACCAAAGCTTTTAATCTATTATTTAATCGTTTTTTATAGTTTCTTTTTGAAAAGTATAACATAATTTTCTAAATAAGAATACGAATTTGTATATCTAATTTTTTATTAAAAATGATTAAAATGACCTAAATTATTGCAAATGAGGGTCATTTCAAAGGAATCAAAACCTTTTTGATAATGCTATATTTACCTAAGAGTTAAAAATAATTTATTTCCCAAAATCTTTATTCATACAGTTTAATTTTCCTTCACAAAATATATTTAGAAATTCCTGCTTTACTTTAGGAATTCCTGCTTTACGTGTAGAATTTACAAAAATAACAACATTCCCCCAATATAATTTCAAGATTTGTATCTCACGTGTTGATCAAATGATAAAATGTTTGTCCTTAAATTTTTTATGAATATTTTTATTATATACTAAAAATTTGTAAGCAACATATTCTATTCAAAGTATTATGAGTATATTTAAATCATACATTTAAGGAAAAACTTAAAAAATGGGAAAACTGAAAAAATACTCATTCTTCATCAAAAGCATAATTATTCTCAGAAAATTATGGATGCATTTTCAAACATCTCCTCTAACAGTATTTTATAAAAATAAATATATTAATGTGATAATTTATTTAAAAGTGTTGAATTCTTTTAAAGAGCTCAAATGCTCCTTAATATATACATGTCAAATTTAAATCAATAGCTTATAGAATATTTTTTATTTTGAATTTCCACTATCTCTCTTCTTATGTAAAAAATATAATAAAAATATGAACTTTACTTAAGAGAATTCTGCTCTCAAAAACTTATTTTCTATGTAAATTATTCATTTTACCAGTTTTTGCGTCTCCAGGGCCTTTTATTTTTATTGAAAATTTTTGTGCTTAAAATGCGTTTTAAAGAAATATTTTAACAAAACTTAATTAACAATAAATTAAACAAATTGCTATCTAGAGAAATAAAAATTATTAAAACTTTTTATTTAGTCTTAAAAATTGAAGAGACTTAATCAAATGACATAATATTGATAAAAAAAAGCCCAAAAATATTTTTATTATTTATTTTTGTATTGCTCTATTTGTCCAATAACACACTTTTTAAAAATTATTTGTTGAATATATCATTTGACATGCTTAAATTGTTTTAAATAACAAAAATTAGAAATTCTTTGAAATTCATGAATATAAGTACATATCTAACACACATACGAATGCACGCTATATATATATATATATATATATATATATATATATATATATATATATATATATATATATATATATATATATGTATGCGTTATCAGAATTTTATTATATGATCAACAATCGCAACAATTAATAAAATTATTCATAATATTAATAATATAGTCACTGATATAATATTAAACATTTATGTATTGAAAGAAAGAAATTAAAAATAAATCAAATAAGCATTTAACTTTAATTTAGTTACTGTTTTGTAATTATAACGCTTTTATTTTTGGAAAAACAATATGACTGTTTTTAAATTTCAAATAAAAAATAAAAACTTTTTTAACAAGAGAAAATTTTGTCTGAATAAAATTAATATTATATAAAAATTTGGTTGCAAGTATCCAAACTATTTTATTTGTTTTATTCAAATTATCGGTAGAAACAATCCTGTTAAAAAAGATCACCAGAAAAATAGCATCTATAAATAATCATTAATTTAGATAAAAGCAATGAATGGAAAATTTTATATGATCAGTAATTATTACACTCAAGCATAGCCTTTGGAACCTCTATATTGAAAAAAATTGTATTTTGCAAATTAGAAAAAGGAATAACTAACCTTGCATGACAAAGACAAGTGCAGGTAAAATTAATCAACCTAAAACACATTCTGCAATTTCTTAAACAGCAATTGTAAAGTAAAATGAGGTTTATTAATTATGATATAAAAATTTAATTACATGCTCTCAATAATGTATTGAGTACATCTGAACATTATTATCGTTCATTATTCAAAGAAATTTACAATATTCAGATGTAAACGATAGTATGTAACAAATGATAATAATATTCAGATAAATTATGTCATTTTATAAATAATTAAAATATACTCAAACACCTCTAGAAAGGAAACATTATAAAATGTCCTAACCATTAATTCTACGTGAATACTTTTCTGCCTTTCACATAATGACTAGAGAAATATAGCATTCTCTATAAAGTTCTAGTGAGTCTTTTTGAGCAGCTTTTAAAGGTAAACTTGCAAATAATATTGCTTTCATTTTATAACAAATTTGAATCAATACGTAGATTTAAAAAAATTAGGAAAAATTCAAAAGTGTATATTTCTAGAAAATGCTTTTGAAACTTGATATACAGAATTAAATCTGTATTTCGATTACTTTAACTGAGTAAATCAGTTTTACTTTGGGAATAGTGAAAGATATATCTCATTGAAAAACTAAGTTAATATCGTGCTATAATATTAATTAAATTTTTTGTTGCTAAGTATTTATTTTGTTCAACATTAAATCTGCAACACACTTTGGAATTTGTAAAAACTAATTTTTTTTTAATTTTAAGTACAATGAAGAACTTGTATAAAATGAGTGAAAACGCAAGTTTACCTTAGTATCAATAGAAGTGTGTCATAAAAATTTAAAGCCCAAAGAATGGTTTATCACTGAAATCCAATCTTAATTTTAGATTTTCATTGTAATGATTAAAGAAAAAATGACCAGAACAGTGATCTCATAAAAAACAGAATTTAAAATTTGATTACATATTTTCCGAAGCACAAACAAATATGACCCTCACCAAATATTTGGTAGCAATTAGCTAGCAATGAACGCAAATTCAGTTTGAACAGTTACGTGTGTCGTTCGCATTTTTGCTTAAGGACTTCGTAATCAGTACATTTTTGTCTTTTATCTGATACGATGCACTTAATTATGATTCAGTAAAAACTTCTGTAGCTGAATTAAGTTATGCCCAGTTGTAGAACTTCGAATGCAACAACCCTCAAAGTCTCCAGAATAGTGCTCATCCATCCATTCCATCAAGTATTCTGCAAGGATTCCTGAGACCAATTGAGGTCCTTTTACCAACTATTCCTCAAACGTTTGTTTTAATCGGTACTGAAATGATAACAGGGTAGGAATAAATACGTCTTCTATACATTAGGCCTTTAAGATCCTATTTACACCAATGTGCTCGTAAAGGCCTTAGTATTTCAAGATACAAAAATAACAAGAAATTAATATTGCCCATATTTCTTTTTGTATTTGAATTGCTTCTGATGTAATAAAAATCTAAGATTGCTGTTTTATTGTAAACTTTTTAGCAATAAATTATTCGTTTGAACTGACATGTTTACTCACTTATACATATGCTATTAACCAATGCAAATAATTCTTCGCTTTATTCAATTACTTTTTCGTGTGTTATAATTGTAAATGTAAATTAGAGTGTTTTAAATACCACTGAAATGTTGAGCACAGTGAATAAAAAAGAGATGCGATTAAACTAATATCTTATTTTAATTCATTTGCCACCCAGTTTGTCTAGTGGTCAGTGTGCCTGACTGCGGATAGGGAGGTCCTGGGTTCGAATCCCGGTTCGGGCATGGATGTACTTTCTCTCTATCCTGTCTTTGTCCTTCCCTTGTATGAATGAGGTGTGAATGGTTGCCTACCCTATAAACGGATCTCTATGGCATGTGTGTACTGAAGAAGTTGGACTCCGCACTAAAAAATATGGTTCAGTTGAAAAAAGTAGAGCAGCGCACCCCATATTGCCAACCTAGCTGGCACACGACAACAACATTTTAATTCCTTTCATCCTTTTCACTCCAACAATGTATAGTTATATAAAAAGTTATATAAAAGTAATAGTTATATAAAAGTTAGTAATTTAGAAATAATTTGGGAAGATAAAAAGTTTTATTAACTAATTGTATTTTAAACTACTAATAAATGTCTTATAGCTAGGAATAATACTTATTATTTAAAAATATATAGTAGCAACTGAATTTTCTCCAATCAATTGCAGATTATTTTTACACGCAATAATAGTAATTCATATGGACGTGTGTGTTTGGAGAAGTTTCTTTTTTTATTTCTATTTATTTAAAATAATAACATTCAAATAACTTATGCTAAAAGTTCAAAAAATGGACAACATTATGTCGCATTTGTAAGACTTTTGCCATTTAAAGAAAGCTGATTTTGATAATATCAAACAAGTTTAACGATTACATATTTATTCCTCAGAAAAAATACTCCACAAATTGAGCATTCTTATATATATCCATAGTATATAAAATGTTATTATTCAGATAGGATCGAGAAAGCATAATATTTGAAAACTAAGATCAAGACTTCTAAAAAGTAAACAAGAATGATTGTAAAGCTAGGAAAATTTCAAGTAAATAATAAATTTTCAATTCGTTTTTTAATCCGAAAGCTATTACTGTAAATTTTAGTTTAGCAAATTTAATTTATGAAAGTAATAATTACATTTTTGTGTCCAATAAAATATCTCCATTATAATCTTCAGCAATCAATAAGAAAGCTTGTTAAAAGTTTAATCATCCGTCATACTATTCAATTAACCAAGAGTATAAAATCACATCTTTATAAAATAGCCGGAACTTCTTTGAACAATTAAATTATTTGGAAACATGATACATAAAAGTAGGAAAGTAATTGACACAGGAATTCTCACTGGATAAACCCATGCATAATCACAAGATGATATAGAATGATGATTATCAGCAAAAAAAGAGAGAGAAACTTGATGTACTAAAAACAGCCTTTATATATATATATATATATATATATATATATATATATACACATGACATACATACATACAAAGCAATTTACAGCTTTGTTGTTGTTGTTGTTGTCGTGTGCCAGCTAGGCTGGCAATATGGGGTGCGCTGCTCCACTTTTTTCAACTGAACCATATTTTTTGGTGTTTAGTCCGACTTCTTCAGTACACACATGCCATAAAGACCCGTTTATAGGGAAGGCAACCATTCACACCTCATTCATACAAGGAAAGGACAAAGACAGGATAGAGAGAAAGTACATCCATGCCCGAACCGGGATTCGAACCCAGGACCTCCCTTTCCGTAGTCAGGGACTCTGACCACTAGATAGGGTGGGCGGCATTTACAGCTTTACAATCTTCAATTGCTTCTTAGTATTTCTACCAAAATCTGTGTAAAAATATTTTTATATATAATCTATTTAAGTAAAAAATATGTATTTGTAAGTGAAAGATGTAGCACTAATTTATTAATTAAAACTATTATAGAAAAAAATTATAATTGCATAATTAATTATAATATACACATTATAATGTATACTATGTACAGTGTCGTAAAGCATATACTGTGTATTTGCTACAGTTAAATTAGAACTATATTATACTTTTTTATGAAAACAAAATAAAATTGCTTGTAGATATTTCTAGACAAAAAATATTTTGTCAGATTTGTGTAGTTTTTTTATGCTCAACATTATAAGTCGGGCATTAATAATACTATCTGCCCTCATGTGACATACATATGGATCACTGAAGTAGTACTGTGACATTTTAAGATACTTAATTAACATAAAACATTTCTCTTATCCTGTCAAATTTAGTACAAATTTCAGAAAATTCAGAAATTTAAAATAAAAGTTCCAGCATCTCCAAAGAAATATGTCATTAAACTATTATAAAGATTTATCACTTTACAAAAAAATCTCAGTATAGTATTAATATAACCAAAAAACTTTCAATGGATCTGTATGTAATTTTTACATTGAAACTTTAGTTTTTACGAAAGAATACAAAGTTCTCTAAAATATAGTCTCAACCAGGAATTTGAAAAAGATACTTGATTCTAGAATCTTTAAAATTTCTTATTTGAAAGCAATAAAGTGAAAATGTAAGACAATGCTTACTTGGCATTAATGATAGTTAATTAAATTAATTAACAATGAAAATTTTAAACAAAAACAAAAATTCAAATTTACAAATGAAATCCAGCTGAATTTGGAATTAAATATAAATATATATAATTACATATTATGAGCGGCTCAAGCGTTTATAATCTTGAATAGTTTACATTTTTCAAGCGTTTAATAATTAGCAAATTCAAGAACTGTCGTATTACTTCAATGAAACTTATTGAATTTTCTAAGGAATTCACATATAAATTAATTTAGCAAATTCGCAATGCTTGGGGGCAATTTAGCAAATATTTAGATAGCTTTTGGAGGTGATTTGGTCGAAAAATTAACTTATTAAGATACCACGTTTAGATTTTATGATTATGCTAAACTAAATTTTTAGAATTTTTTTAACAGTCATTTATATTAATTTCTTAAGTTAACTTTCCATGCTTGTATATGTTAAAAAGTATACATTTTATACATTAATAAGCAAATCTATTCAGTACCAAGAAAACTATTTTTTCTAAAATTGATATTCTTAAAGAATTTTTTTAAGGTTTTCAGGTAAAGTATGAAGATATATATATTTGAATATCTTTTGTGATTTGTGTGTGTGAGAATTTTCTTGTTCTATCTATGAAATTTTATGTAAAAGTTATTTTTTGACGTATTTAAATATTTCTCATTTGTTTTAAACGGTTTCCTTTATTTGATTTTTTAATTAAAAATACTTTCCTACGCCTTTATTACTAATTGCATCAAATGTACTATATGACGCTATAAGTGATAATGACGTCATAAAATTAATAAAAAGATTCTCTTAAAATATATATTCTTTATAAATTATCAATCAAAAATTTATACTTACAAGGGCAATTTAAGGATTCACTTCTCAATGATTAATTAAAACAATTCTTAATTTTAATATAACGCATGATTCATCAATTGATAATTTAAAATAAAATCTGAAGGATTCAAGTTGATTTTAAGAATATGTGAGAAGAAAAGTGTCCAATTTTGTAAGATTGAATAGTTCTGATTTCTACTTCAAAATAGCATCATAAATATCCAGTTGGATTAAAATGAGAAAATCATAGAATCATCGGAACTACAAGAATCGATAATACGTAATATTGAAACCGTGAAGACTCATTGATACTATTAAAACTTAAGCTTATTTAAATCAGTTATCTCTTTTCACACAGATACATTACGTACATAGTAAGATATCCTGTAAATGATAATGATGTTTAGATAAAAAAAATCGATTTAAATGTTGAGTAGTATTAGTTTATATATATATATATATATATATATATATATATATATATATATATATATATATATATATATATATATATATAGGGACCCACTGTATGTCTATAAAGCACACTTTTAAAACTATATTATAATTAACACCAGTTATAGAATTTCTGAGTGTATTTTGAATTTCATTTTAAACCTTTATATTGTAAAAATAAATATATATGATTCTTTCAACTAAGTTATTTTTTTCATAAGCATTTTAAATCTGGCAATCTAGTTTGAGAATGTATTTCTTCTTGCTGTCTCGACACCATAATGATATGCAAAATGGTTTTCGTATTCTATTCCTATAAGATTTAATATATATTGTGAAATTTGCTCCAAACACTTAAAATTGTTTGCTTTTCTTAAAAACTCCCTTCTTATTAAATTTCAGAAAATTAGAATTTCTTTATTCTATAAGAAATTAAAACTGTTAAAGATCCAGTTGTTGTACATTTTTATCTCTGAATTCTTAATCATTGCTGATAACTGAAATCTCAACTGCTTGAGAATGTTTCAGGAAAGTTACAGTTCCACTTTCCAAAAATTATAACTCCTTAGTCATTTGGCATTCAAAGTCAGTGAAATTGCTTGGTTTCTCTATTTTCTTTATTAAAATCATATTTTTTCTGTTTTATACGTATATCTTTTAGTTGTTTTATAAAAATATGAATAAACTGCTTAATAACTGTTGGAAATAAGCAATAAATATCCAAATATTTCAAAAAGTTACCGGGTACTTATCTCAGGAAGTACATTTAATTTTTTTAAACTCAGTTTTACCAATAAGTCAAATTAGCTCTAAAATCCCAAAAATGTTTGACTATGAAAGTAAGCATTATAATATGTTCAGGGTTCCCTTATTTTGTAAAGTTTAGATGAATTGTCTTATTTTCACAAAATTAAAAATTATAATGTTTGCTTAATGTAATTATTTCTGTCATATAAAATAAATATTTTTCTCTGTTTTTATTTATTTAATTATTGTTAAATCATTGAAAATTTTACAGGAAATTGTAAAAGTACTTATTTTAAAATATTAAAACTATTTACATTATTTTATTTATGCTTTTAAATTCTTCAATGATCCAATAAAATATGAAAGTATTTATTCGTTTTACATTATAAATTAAGTTTGAAAAATACATTTTATTTCTGAAAAATATTCTTGTTTTAAATCTCAATTTCTCTCATTAATAACCATGCAATTGCAAAGATGAAATTTGAGCTATTATAATTCAGATTGTAACTAAGATAATAGTTTTACGCGTATGCGTACACTATTTTTGAAGTCAAAAGTCTATGATTAACATATTAATATTTTTATACATTAAATCTTAATATCAATAATACTTTGATTTATGTAAATCTGTTTATTTGGTAATTTTGCATTTATTGAAAATGAAATACAAAATTACAATTGTCCTTCAATGCATACAAGCTAGATTCTACGAAATTACAAAGCCGTCCTTTATTTCATTTATTAAAATTAATATAACTAAATTGCTATGAGGTTTTCTGAGATTAAAATCAAGTATAGCTAATTACTTAGTAAAAACTAACTCATTACTTTTAATTCATTAACTATTCATTATACCGAATTAATATTCCAAATCATCTCTTTAATATTAGGTTGGTGCGTATGAAATGTCGGATTCTTAAGTGATTGTATAAAACTGCATATCTTTCTTCAAAAGCTGTTTATTCAATCAAAGTATGCTCCATTCGCTTCAATACACTTCTCCCAACGAGATTTTAAAGTGTAGATGCCTGTCTTAAAAAATTTTGGTCTTTAGAATTAATGAACTCTGATATCGAGTTTTTTAGACTGTCTTCATTTTCATAGTGTTTGCCCCTTAAAAACAGCTCTAAATGCTTGAAAAAATGAAAATCGGTCGGCGAGAGATCCGGTGAATATGGTGGATGCTGCAATGATGAGCATACGTTTAACCGATCCAGCTTATTTCGCTCTGTCAGTGCGTGCGGTACCCACTTGTCCATCTTCTTAACCTTGCCAATCTCAGAAAGGTGTCTCAATATCGTTGTATGGTCAACTTTAATCCTGATAGCAAGTTCCCTCGTGGATACGGCTGGATCCGCTTCCACTAGATCCTTCAGGTCATCATTCTTCACAGACGTTTTGGGTCTTTCGCGCGGCTCATTTTGCAGTGAAAAATCGCCAGTCCAAAATTTTTCGAACCAACGCTGCACTTTCCGATCGTTAACCGTATTCTCCCCAAACGCTTGGTTTATGTTGCGTGCAGCTTTTGCAGCACTATTACCAAGTTTGTACTCATATAAGAAAATGACGTGAATGTCGGCAGAATTCATATCGGCAATAAACTCAAAAGAAATAAAAAGGGAAGACCTTCGAGAAAACCTATTTTGCTGAAATGAGTCTCTGGCAATGGACAATACGAGTATGAATGAGGTTATGCCAAATACAAAAGTATAACGAAAACAGGGAGGAAAACGTCCGCATGTAAAGAGAATCCGACATTTCATACGCACCAACCTAATATTAGCTTTAAACATGAGTAATGTAAATTCCTTTTATTAAATCAGCTTGACTTCTGCTGTGTATATTACAGGTTTTAAGCAAACGAGAATAAATAAAGGATATTATTTTGATATATATATATATATATATATATATATATATATATATATATATATATATATATATATATATATATATATATATTGTGTGCGTGCGTTTATGTGATCAGATAACTTTATATTCTCAAGAATACAATTTATGAAAAACATCCGAAATATTAAGATATATAAAAGAAATAAAGAATCGTTTTGCATTTCTGAATATTTAAAATAGAGAAAAAACTGTAAATACTTAGTAACGTAGAGAAACAGGATATAGATTTATTAAAAATTATTTACAGAAATTAAATGATCTAAAAAGTATAAATTATATAAAAATTTTCAATCACATTGTGTGTGTTGATTTAATTCATCCTATGATTAGTTGGAATTAAAAATGAAATTAATCACAAAAAACATTAAGTAGCTTCTTGCAACTTTATAAAATTTCCATATCTATAAAGCCTTAAAATTTTTTCTACAATTTTGTGTTACAATTTTTCTTTCTAATATTCCAAATGAAGCTTAATTTCTCTTTATTTACATTGTAACTCTAATTTGAAAAAAGTTAGTTATACAGCAAACATTTATATTCCAGTACTAGTTGAATATTTTATTAATTTTAATTGCATATATCTGTATATATTTTCTTTGCAGAAAAGAAATAAGGCCATGTGTCAATAGAAATAAATTGTGCGGATAACTTAAATAGGATTTGAACTGTTTTTATTAAACTGTTAAACATTTTTAAATGAATGTTTCTAAATAAAAAGAATATTGTGATTGATAGTGTCCTTAGTTATCACCAATGTCCAAAATATTTCTCCAAATGTTAAATACCATAAGCAAGATGGCCCACTAAGGATGAGAAAACATGCTTTTAACAAAGAATGTATGCTAAAAGGTTATTTTTTGTCAGAATTTGAAAGGAAAATTGGTTACTATCATTTAAGTATGAACTTTTAAACTATAAAATAATGTAAATATGTGACTTAGAGATGCTGGCTTTTGTGTAACTATATGTCAAGGTATTCTGGGAAATCTTTGCTGATAGATATATTTCTTTGAATAACATGTCCGGATTACACAGGGTTCAACTAGTAGGAGAGTTTTCGATAAAAAAAGGTATAAATAGAAAATATTTCTATCTAAATAAATGGGATTTATATCAAATTGAATAGATTCGTAATACATTGGAAAAGTCTGTTATCTGACATCAATCTTCTTCCAAGGCTTTCCATTTTTTAAAAAATTCCTAATGTCGCATGGATAAGATATTCGTCATAGTTTGTGATAATGCTTTGACAAGGACAAGAATGGAAGTTGTCTATCATAACCTATGTGATGAACAGCTTCATTTTAAATATAAAATCTCATTACCAAACTTGTAAAACTGTATGACCTGACCAAATTAGCAGCTGACACAAATTCTGGAATTAATTTGGGATTTTTCAGACTATTTTTATTTTTAAATGCTCACTTGAAGGAAGTTACCTTTCTTTATTACATAAAAATATATTTATCTTTTATATGATGTCAGGTGCATATCAATTTTTTATAATGATTTGACTATTATTTTGAATATTTCGTTTTTACTCAAGTTTGTAAATTAACGCTTGAACATTAATCTATAAACTTTGCAATGTACACTTTTGTATAGCTCGCGAATTTTCGAAATATTTTAAGCCAATATATTTAAAGATTATGTTTTATGAAAGCAAATGTCTGAATTAGGCACTTTTTAAATTAATATGGTCAAAATATTTCAAAAATTTCATAATGAATTTATAAGTATGAATAAAAGTGTTTTCTTGTTTTGAAAACTATTTGCTGAAGATTTTAAAAATATTGGCTAAAATAGTCAATTGGTTATGGAAAAAGAAATTGTAAAACTAAAAATCTTTACAAGCACTTCTCTGTTATCATTGCATATATTTTAGTTAAAGGTCTAATGGGTAAGCAACTTAAGATTTCATTGTAAATCTTACTATTCCATAATTAGGTTTTTATGCCTTACTCAGAATTTTGCTTTTGTCTCCAGTTTTAATACCTTTACTAGCGGAGAAAAATCAACCAAGTCAAATTTAAAATAGAATTGTATTGTCATTAATGAGAGAGGGGGTGGGAGAAATACATCTTACAAACGTTTTCGATTGATCTCTTTTTCAATTCTTCATTTAACGTCGAAAAATTTAATAGTCAGATCTGTCATAAACTATTATCGGATTCATATATTGATACATAAGATCTGTATAACATAAGCTATTATCGGATTCATATATTAATCAGATTCAGAAAAATCTTTAACATATTTTTAAGTTATTTTATGATTACATTGTTTTGTATCTACACTTTCATTTTTCACCCTTTACTTTGATATAAATTGGATTAACATACAACAAATATAAATATGGAGATACATATTAGTTTAACAAAAAGGTTCGATATTTACTAAACAAAATGAAATAAATTTAAAAAGACGTTTACATTTTATACTATGCACTTCAAAGTTAATAATCCCATTCTATAACAAGAAAAAAGAACTTTTTAATTTGCAAACAATTTCTATAAGTTAATGCAAGGTATTTTTCAAATGAAAATTGTTTAGTGGATTCTTAAGCGTTTAATTTAAAATCTCATAATAATGTGGATTACGCAATTTTTTTATCTAATTGGAATTATAAAAGAAACTTTTTTCATGTAGAAATTATAATCTTTATATATCGATCTTTTAATACATTTTCTCAGAAAATCTAAAAATTAATGATTAAAATGAAAAAAATAAGAAAAAATTTATGTGTATTAAAAATATTAGTTCATATTAAAGTGTTAAATAATATTCTAAGTAATGAGGTTTCTTTTTCTCTATATTTCTTTAACCGACATCCCAACTCTACTTTTCTTCATCATATAAAATAAAAATAGTTTAATTTCTCATTTTAATTTTTTTAAACCTTTTTATGTCTTAAATGCTTAAACAAAGGCTTTTTGTGTTAATAAAATGAATCAATAAATTAAAATTATGAAACGTTTGTCTAAGTAAAAAATAATAATCTAGCTTTTAAATTGTCTGGAACTGCGTTTAATTATTAGAATCAATTTTATTTATGCTACTGCAGATTAATTTAAGTACATTTTTTCATCAAAACTTAAATTTTTTATTTATTTTTCTACCTAACGAAAGTTCTTGCTCACTACAAAAGAGCAATACACTTGCCGAAACACTTAAGTATTTCAGCAGTTTAAAAATCAAGAAATTTAAAAAGAACACACTTTAATAATCTTATTAATGTATTAATTCTGCATGTCTATAATTATTAATATTAGGGAGGAATTACTATATACTCTAAATAGTAAAAGTAAAGCTGTGATTCATTTTTTGATTATCACCATAGTAAATGTAAATAAAAATTCAAATGGATTTATTTAAAAAGGATGGTCTCTGCAATCAAAAAGTAAATGAAAAGTTTATAATTTAAAAAGGCTTTTGGTGTAAGTATTTAGTATGAAAATTTAAAATATTTATTTTCTGTTAACTTCTTCGGTACCTACTATTTTAATAATAATGCTGATTGATCAGTCATTGGTGAACATGTATTTTCACGACATAAATCGTTCATCAGTATCATTAAATCGATAAGCTATCCAGAGAATGACATGCTTTTATCATAATCCGATGCTATTGAAAGAGAAATGTATTCTCTATAAACAAATATTGCTCCATTGTCTTTTTTTCCTGTATCGAATAACTACATTTTCTTTAGACAACAGCTTTATTATATTAGACCAGAAAAGGTATGATATTATTGTAATGAAGTAAGAATCGATACACTTTTTAAATTAAAGTCCAGTTTTTAAGTGTTTCATAAAATCTTTTGTTTATTTTTTTACAAAAAATGCTTTTAAAAATTAAATTATTTATAATTAATTTAATAGCTCTTTTTTAAACTAGGTAAAAACAATTTCCAAAATATCTCCTTTAGCTCTCATCTGTTTGTTTTAATTTATATGCTAAATAGCTACAAAGACTCTTTGTACTGTAAATTTTTGATTCACAAATATATTTATATATTACCTTCTAATGCACAAATTATTAAATGTATCATACAATTAAAAAATATTTGTAACATTTTCAATTTAGAAATATAAAAATTCAATTTAAAAATATGTATAAAAAATTAGAAATATTAATTCTACTTTACTTTTTTTAATATATTTATATAAAAAAGTACTAATGTATTTATAAAATAAAAATAATTAATTTAAAATGGTTTGGTTATTTAAAAGAATTTATGACTATTGTAAGTCATATTTTAATTCTAAAAAGGCGTCCATTCTCATAAAAAATTAGAATTAGAAAGTCTTCATTTTTATACCTATTCTTAAATTACCAAATCCTTAAATTTAGTCCTCATGTAATACGACAGTTTTCTCTCAATTATGTTGTAACTAATAATATATGCTGCAAATAATAATATGCTATAACTAATAATATAAACTGGTTTTCAGATATATAGCTATAAGTTCTTCCTGTAATTGTACTTCATCTACCACATTATTCTGAAATCTGTAAGTTTACTAAGAAATTTGATTATCAATGGACACAATTAAAGTTATTTAATTGCAGTTTTCTCCCTTGAAAGGAACTGGAGTGATCTAGGAAAAACCCACCAGCATGACATAAAAAACATAAAGTCTATCTAAGTATTTGATATGATTGCACTTTCATGGTAGCGGCAAAGAGGGAAAAAATTTGACCAAAGTTGCAATGAAATTGCTGTTTGATTTAAAAAATGGTCAGACACAGTAGTTTTCTTCAAATCTCTTCACAAAAAACCAAATATATTCTTATTTCAAAGTTTAAATGTGTCCGCAAATATTTTCGAGAAACAATAGAGTAATAAAAAAGATACAATTAAAATTCTTGGAGTAGCAATAGACAAAAAGCTAAATTTCACAGCACATTTAAAAGCACAAGCCAATAAAGCTACGGCATTACATCGAAAACTTTGGTGGAAAGATGGAAATAGTTGGGGAATTTCCCTAAGGCACAGAATTTTACTTTATGAAACTGTCACAGAGAGAATGGTGGATAAGACAGCAATATGGGAAACGTCAATAACAATAACAGCGAAACAAATACCTATGTCAATACAAAAAAATTTCTGCTAAATATTTCTAGTGCACTTTGAACAACTCCTGCAGCAGCTCTTCAAGGTTTAACTGGCATACCTCTTCTAAATCTTAGAATAGAAGCCAAAGCAAAGTGTGTAAGACAAACAAGGGCACACGTTTCTTGTGAAATAGATTCCATCCTTTTAACACCAAACATGATTGAGAAAGCTGTAAAAGGAAAAACAATTCATCCTAGTTTTTTAAATATTGAGATAAAAGTAGTTCTAGAGAAAGACGATATATATGTTACACTGAAAGCTACTTGATCACATATTCACAGATGGCTTAGAATTACAAGAAAAAGTTGGATCGGAAATGGTAGTATAACTTGAACTTGGTTAACAAAGTGCTTGGAATACCGGGCTTCAACCTGGTATACTCTGTTCTCAGATTGAAGACATTCTAGAAACACAGTATATTAGGTTGAAGCCTGTGCCCTGCGAAAATACATTCAAATAGTTTCCTCATAACCTCTTCCAATAAACATCTGGTGATGCCTTAAATCTTCATCCAATTATTTTAATAAACATCCAATTGTAGGAGAAATGCAAGACTTCCTAGCAACAGTAGGTCAGGATTGGTTGGGTAAAACTTCTCCTAGGTTCATAAGGAAATTAGGTAGCTGACAAACTTGCAAAAGAGTCCCATTTTCGTCTTACTTCCACAGTTTCTACAAATCTGATGCAAATAATGCACCCGTGGAAAGGCTAGCAATTCAGTCTTCTACATAGCTACCTGTCCCTTAGCAATATCCTGGCATTTAGTCATTCCCAATGAAAACTGAAATATTATCTGGAAGAAGAGAATTGTAAGCGGAAGTAAAATATAAGAAGCCAAATATAATAAAACAGTCAAATTCCTGTTTAATCACAAAATTCTAGATTTTTTAAATTGGAATTCTTCTAGAAAAGTGATAAAAACAAAACTTCTTTTCTTGTCTTACATTTTCTTATGAATTAAGATCTTATTTTTGTTAATAACAAAAACTTTCTGAGAATATAGTTTGCAAATTCTAAATTTTGGTTATAATCAAAAGTTTTGCAAAACTATAAAACAATTAACCCTATTTTAATTAAATTTAATTCACTGTAAGCCACATGATCATTATACTGACATCTTGTTCTTATCCTTATAATTAACAAGAATCTGATAGCATATTTATCAGAAATGCTGCAAAATAATCATGTTTAACTACTGTAAATAATACTATGATGAAATATTTTGTATAATTTTTAAATAAAAGTCCTAGCACAACTCCCATTAAATTTGTAAAGATTCTCGAAGTTAGGTACAGGGTAGTTAGCTGGTGTCAACCAATAATATATATTAAATATTACAAATAATGTAATCTAATCTCATGCAATAAATACCCTAAAATATCTACAAAAGAAATTATAAAATAAGACACAATAAGTAAACATTCGTGTCTGCCACAAATACTAATATTGAGTTCAACTTATTGTATATAATTATATTTCCAAAATATAACAAGTTCTTCGATATTGTTTTTATGTTTGTAATTTAACTTATTTTTTATACTGTTCCAAAAGTGAAGAGAAATATTCATAGTATTCTACAAGTTATTTTAATTAACTAAAAATTTTATACTGCAGGTTATTTTTAATGCTGAATTTCGGTATTCATAACATTTCAAAAGCTCAATTAATAAGCAATAACAAGATTTCAATAAAAATCAAAAATATTATTTTGGAATTACGGGCATGATACTGAACTCCAGTATTAAAATATTTTAGCCACATGGGTGTCATATAATGCATTAAAAAAGTATATAAGATAAAAAAGCTGTCCATATAAAATATTGTTTTCCAAGTAAAGCATTATAATGATATGAAAAAATAATTTCGTACAAAAGGTAAAAACAGTTATTCTTGAAGTTTGATTTAATTTGAAAATATGATTTGATTTCCATGTATATTCAAGTGTTTTGTTCCAAAATGCATATTAGCTTATAATTTATTCAAATAAAATTATATTTCAGACAAATGCATGATTTTCTTAAATATAAACTTATTTGTATCAATAATTAGTTAGTTTGGAAAGGAAAAATAATTGCTCGCTACTTAATAAAATATGCTGAATTCTATATCATACAAACTGATAACGAACCTATTTTTTAAGTGTTTCTATGTTCTCCAAGATGTCAAAAGTTCTACAAGTATCGATTCTAACCAAAATAATAGTTATTGTATGGTTTTATATTTTTAGAAACAATCTTAAGAATTGTAGCATATAAATTTTAATAACATACATATAGGTTATCATAACAAAGACAATTTTCGGATTTCTGCTTCACGACTCATTTCATAGACTTAAAGCTCCAAGCCTTCTTTTACTAGTTACTTTCCTTAAAATGTTCCCTAACAATATTCTGATTAAATACCATTTCAATGATTTGTTACACTAATAGTGTAAACTTTAAAGCTTATAAAACAATAAAATTGAAATCATCATTCCTTCCTTAATTTGCTAGGCAGAATTTTTTCAAAATATTTAAAACAACCCCTTTAAAAATGAATGATTAAAAATATGTTAACACAAGTTTGTAAAAAATTTAAATATTATAAATTAATGTTGTATAAAATTTTATACCATAAAAAATGTGCCAGAAGAAATATGTCCTTTTATCTATGATTTATGCACAAATGGCAAAACAAACCAATAATAAAGATACATCAATTTGCATCTTTTCACTTTGTTAGTTTTCTTTCAATCAATTAAATATTTATAAAATAATTTATGCATCTTGTCTTGAGTGGTTCTTGATTAATTTTATAAAACTGAAAAAAGATTTAAAAACAAGCACTAAAAGGTAGTACTAAGTTGAGTTGTTTTTCCTCAATGAATAACAAATTTTGAGAAATCAGTCAAGTTTTAAATAAAAATATTACGAACTAAACTCAACTTTTCCTTTTCTGTTGGAAAATATTGTAAATTCATAATGATTTATATTATGAAAACACAAAAAAATAATTCTTAGTAAAAAGTAAAAGTTAACTTACCATTTTTCGGTCAGAACAAATATATTCTGATTAAACATTTTCCACGCGTGCATCTTGGTTACAGAGTATATAACGTGATATTGAAATACTAAAAGTTCTCACAGGAAAATATATAAGTTGATTTTAGAATTTATTCCTGCAGAATAGGACTTCAATTGTTCTGGCGCGAAAAGACAAAAGTTTTCAAAATAGAATTCCTAGAGATCATAAGAGGATCTCTTGAGTAATACATAGAATATCAAACAGTACATTAATGTTTCGAAAACATGAAACCATCTCACCGTTAGAAAGATAACTTTTAAATATAAAATCGATATACTTAAAAGAAAAGCTAAGAGTTAAAAGTGTAATTAGATGCAAATAAATTCATAAGCAATTTTACAACAAATAATGAAAACTTTTGGAACTGATCAAGAAATGTATAAGACTTACACAAATGTGTACTTCATTTTCATGAATTGAAGTATGTTGCAGGTATTCTGTTACTTTATCACTAAAGATTTTATGAAGGCGTTTGATAATAAAAATTGGTGTAACACCTTTTTATTCATGTCCAGTTGATTAAATAAATTAATATAGAATACATATTTTTCAGCCAAATATTCATTTGTAATGATTATAAAAACATACATGCAAAACAAAGCAGCACATCTTTTAATCTATGTAAACTTTCAGAATAAATATTTCTAAATATATCCCTAACTAGATGTATTTTCGCTATTCTTATAGTCAAATATAAAGGCTTTCAAATGAAAATATATATCTTTTTAATCTGTGACAATTTCTGTGAGAAACTAATTTCAGTGATAAAATTATTTTTAATAAAATATAATATATATTTGATACATTATTTTCTGTCGCTATGATGAATGTTAAAAAGTTTTCTGCGTAAACAAATCATGCTAAACTTTACTGATCCTTTATTCATACATACATTTTTTACATAATTTGCTTATTTATTAATTGATTCATAAAACTAATAGAATATAACGTTTTAAATTTTGTGACCTAAGTTTCTGTGATCTATATTTTTTGATAAGATTTTATGTTATAGTTTTGGGAACATAAAATTAAGAAAAAGGACAGTAACTTTTGCTATGATTCTTTTGCTTGCATATTCACTAATTATTCGAAACTATTCTATTTTTCACCAAATATCAATGTTTATTTATAGACTATTTATGAATGAAGTTTAATAATTATATGCAACTTTATACATACAAAATAAACTAATTTCTAAGAACTTAAATAATTTCTTGTTCTTATCGAGTCATAAATTTCAAAAAGAATTCAACACAGTCGTTTTTTCAAAATAATTATTTTCGCTATATTTACATAACCGTTAATGTTTTATGAGGAAGAAAGCTCCTATATTTTTAAAGGGATTAAAATATGACTCTTTTTAAAAAAATATTTGAAAAATCTTTCAGATATGAGTTAGTTTTAAAATTCCTTTATATAGTGCATTTTTTCATATTAATGTTCTAATTCACAATCATATCTGATCTTCAGATTATTCTCTTTCCAAAATTATACTAAGAGACATATATATTAAAAAATACAGCAAGGTGTGAAATAATATCATATATAAAGTGATATTATTATTTTTATTAAGAAAAGTTTACTATTTCATGAGTTTAATAATTAATATCTCTGCTACAATAGCAAGTTATACAGTTGTAAGTTACTTTGAACTTGGTGTTGCAGTCGGCTCACGAGAAATTGGACATTGTTCTCCCAATTTAACTAAGAAATTTGGATTTTCACATGTGACCATCAGATCATGATATTTATTAGTTATCCGATAAAATATCCCATATCACACAGTGGTATGGGGGGGAACCATGCAAGAATGGGATCATAAGCGATTATGTAGACAATCACATTCACAAGCATTATTAAGTAGAGAAGTAATTTCCATTCAAAATATTCAAATACATTTTTAGCTAGTTGAGATAAGCAGAAGTTATTAAATCAGCACTATTCAAACTTTTATTATTGTCCTCAATAAAAATATACCATTGTCCTATAAACTTCTTTATATTTGACTATAATACAAGACTATCATAATTACAGTTTAATTTCTGTGCATGTAATAATGTAATATGACCAAATTTTTGGAATATAAATTCGTTTCAGTTTTATATTTTTCAAAGAAAAGAAATTTTTTTTCAATTTGCAATAAATGTTTTTCTTAGCTTTCATATATCAGTTAAAAGCATAATATTAGCCTTTTATTTTGAAGACTTAAAAAAACACACAACAAAAATAAAATATAAGAGAATTTTTATCTTTTTATGAATTTTAATAGTTATACATTATAGTATGTGTTGTAAAGTGGGAAAATTTAATGTCAATTGTTTAGTTTAAATTTGAAATGCACTGAAATACTTAATCGGATCGATACTTTCATATGACAATTTAAAATTATGTAAATTTTACAAGAGTGAAGCTATGATTGTATTTATTAATATTAAAATAAAGTCACCAAATTATCTGAAATCAAAATGTTTATGAATTCATGAAGAAATAGTTTTTTGTCTAGATGTATTTAAAAGTAAGAAATTTTAATAATTCCAAATAATTATAAAAATATCAAAATTATTAATATTTCTTCCAAGACAAAAGGTTTTATATAAAATTATGTTTCATGCCTTTTAAAAGTAATTCTTAGAAATAAAATATTGCGTCTCACTTTATTCATCAAAAGACAATTGCTGTAGATATCAAAGAGAATTTTTCAAATGCATACAATTCAGAGAGTTTTCAGAATCATATCTTGCAATAAATGTATTTAGTATGTATGTCACCATCATATAAATTATTAATTTATCAAACTATGTTCCTTAAATTCATTCAGCTTGATCAGTCATATATATATATATATATATATATATATATATATATGTGTGTGTGTGTGTGTGTGTGTGTGTGTGTGTGTGTGTGTGTGTGTGTGTGTGTGTGTGTGTGTGTGTGTGTGTGTGTGTGTGTGTGTGTGTGTGTGTGTGTGTGTGTGTGTGTGTGTGTGTGTGTGTGTGTGTGTGTGTGTGTGTGTGTGTGTGTGAGTGTGTATGTGTGTGTTTATTTTGCATGATACATTGTGATCTTGAAATACTATCCTTCAGGTTGTATCCTAGAAACGTTTATGCAGTTATAACACATATATTTAAACTTTTCGACCCGACTTTTGCATGGTTAAAACTTAACTGTAAAAAATACTTCATTTTAATGTTACACGCTAAAATATTTAAATTTAATTTTATATGATATTCGAACTTACTAACTTTTGCTATCTTCTGCAAATTTTTGGGAAAATATTTTCCACACGTATTGTCGACTGCGACTATTTATAACATTAATAGGATATTGTGACAATAATTTTACGCTGATTTTTTATAAATAATAAAATTAATTGAAAAGCACTGAATATTTTATTCGGTAGCATAAATTAAATGTAACATGTGTAAAGCATTCTTTTCAAAGTGCAACCTAAAATGTTTGACAAACAGTAAATTTTCTTCTTTCTTACTTTTTTGATGACTAGTAACTACATCGTTTTCTTTAAGCTTATTGAATATTATAAGATTGTCATTTAAGCATTCAACAAATTTTCTTTTTTGCTGAACCACTTTACCTTCGTGTTTTTTTTCGTTTGTTTTCTCCTTTCTATTAATTATTAGTTGCTTATCTAAGAGGACTGTGAACATCAATAATATTATTTTATGTTCTACATCACACTTCATAATTCATGTTTTTACAATGAAACTGTTTACTAAATTAGAAAAATTATTTTTAAGAACTATCTAATTTATTACTACGTCAATGAAAAGTTGTGTGTGTGTGTGAGATATTTTATCAAACCGTTCAACTCAGTTTATGCACGTGTTGTAGTATGAAATGGCTTCTGGGATGCGTCGTCTAATTTTGTAACAACATTTTATTTCTAAATAAAACTCATTATTTTTTCAAAATGACTATTTAGCAAAAGCAAGCTCCTTTAGTGTCCTTCTACTAAACTCACTAATTAAATTTTTTTTAACTCTAGAAACCAATTATGATTTTTGCAACTGCTTTTTAACTCAATTTCGGAGTCTGGTTTTGATACTAATGCTAATTACAGTGCTAGAGCAATTACAAATTTAACCAATAAGAAATTAAATCTAACTCTCACGGAGATGATATAATTATCGAAAGGTTTAAGAACCTCATCCATTTAACCTAAAGGTATAATGCTTATTTTAGGTATAGTGAAATACTTTTTATGATATAAAATACTGTGGAAAGATTGTCGCGGTAATTTTCAGAACTGTAATAAACATTCTATTTAACTACAGAGTTCTCTGCCTTAGTTCAAACACATATTAGAAATTTTTACGTTATATATGATACATCTGCTAAGAAATGATTCCTGATTAATTAATACAAATGCATCTTAAATTACCAAGTTAATAATAAGTTATAATAATTATACTTCCTGCTAAATGATGGACGAGGAAAATTATTAAATGATATATTTTTGTAAGTTTTTTGTAACTATTTATATGCAAAATTCTTAACTTGGTTGAATTTTTCAAATAATAAAGAATTGATTTAAAAACAATAAAGTATTCCTTTGCAGGCCGCACATATATAAAAGTATTAAATTTTTATCTTGAAAATTCCTTCTATTGAAGAAGATTTTGAATTTTGAAACATATACTGAATGTAAGAGATAGTAATACAATTATGAAATAAGTCACTTGTGTAACTCCTAAAATTGATGTAAAATATGTACTCGCCATTGTAAAGACAATGACGATACATTTATATGTCTTATAATTAAATCTAATATTAATAACATTTCTTGTTTATGTCTAGCTGATGGAATAGTGAAAAAAACAAGTGTTTTATGTACATATTTGATAACTTTTATCCGTATGAAGGACTTATTTATAAATTCATCAAAAAATTTAAATATACCGAAAAATGCAAACATAAAATAAAATTTAAGAATAAATCTTGTATAAAGTTGTATTTCTGAAATTAAATTTTATTTCTTGTATCACTAATGCATCTCCAAAACTGAATATAAATTAACTTAGTTATTGTTATAGCCTAGATTAAAGCTGTAAAACTTGATTTTTTAAACTATGCTAAGACATATGCATATTTTACAAAAATTATTTTAATCCTACAAAAAATTTTCTTTTTTAAAGTGATTCCTTGGTTTTAGCAAATAAAATGTGAATCAATTCTGGCTAAAATAATTGGACCTAGACTTATTAAATGAAATAAGCTTGGAATTGGTCATATTGTATTAAATTAAAAATGATTTTATCAGTGCATTTTTATTCTGTATGTTATCTAAACTGGTAGAGAAAAATATTTTTAATATAGATGCCAAATCTTGAATTCAACTTCACGAAAACACTTAAACTTTGAAAAATAATTTATTCTTAATTTTGACTAACAATTTACTTTGAACAATAATTTTGATTTACTTTAACATTTGAATTTACTTTGATAATAGTTTTAAATAATTTTAAGCAGATAAAATTATTTTAACATCCTTATATTCTATATTTGACATATTCGAATATCACAATTATTTTTCTTGTTCAAAAAGGACTTTATAATTACGAAAAAAAAATTTTTGGTTAAATGCAATTCAATATTCAAAATGAGTTAAAATCATTTTGTGAAAAGAAAATAATAGAACTTATTAGATAAAAAATCTCTTGTGAAATAAACTCAAAAATAATTTTTATGCTTTATTTATTTGTGGTAATATTCATTTATCAATTCAATATACTTTATAATCATCCTAGATATATATCGCATCTTAAAAAATATTTTTATTAAGCTAGATATTTTCAGTTTATGAAATTGGTATTTTTTATTGAACTTCATTAAGAAAAATCATAGCAAAAAAATTTAAATTTTCTATTAAATTTTAAATTATATAATCAAGTTGAGTTTTATAAATAACTTTAATAAAAGAAAATTCATATGAATAAATAAATTTCCTGACTATTAATGTTTTGCCAAGTACAAATTATTGTTTTCATATAATATAAAGCTTTTGCTAAAATCACTTTTTTAACTCTAGAATTTTCTACTTATGCTATTATGCTATTTTAACTTATTTGCTTAAAAAGTGCTCATTTTGAAATCTTTTATTATGTGATGTATTTCATGCACTATTATGATAAAAGTCTTGACTGTATTAGAGAAAACTCATAAACAGGATATTCTATATGATTATTGTATATTTTAGAGCGTTTTGAATTAATGTAACATGGTATGTTTTAGAAATCTTTAATATTAAAAATATTTTTATCAGATTTGGAAAACAAATGTACATTTGAATGATATACTCAAAAAATATCCCATATCATTCAAAAATATCTCTTCGAAAAATCAGTTGGAAATATTCAATTTAGAAATCGGTAATTCAAATAGATTCAACTTTAATTAGGATCCATCAAAAAACTTAAATCAGTTTGCAGTAAAATTATGCATTTTTATATAGTTATATAGAATTAATTTACTTAAACCTGAAGTGTGAAGGCTAATAAGAGCTTAGATTGCTTAACATTAACTGATTTTATATGAAATTTCCTCCTGAAATTTTCATATTAAAGGATAAGTGGAAACCCACAATGAATATATATATATATATATATATATATATATATATATATATAAGCTTCTAATAAAAGATTATAATAAATATATTCTAAAGAGATTTTATATAAATAATTATGATCAATTAATTCTACAAATTATCCTCATTATTTTTAGATGATAAATTCACTGCGTAATTCAATAAGGAAAATCATAGCATTCAATTATTTAAAAAGAATATAGCAAAATTTCTTATGCAGTTCAAAACTAGATTCACTCTACTATAATTTCTATAAGAAGTAGATTCATTGCAACTTTATAACGTAACTAATTGTATTCCAAGTGATAAATTGAATTTTGAGAATCCATTCAAATATTTTAAATATAATAGCTATAAGCTTTTTAATTCCTAACTTCATGCTGTCTTCCTAATTAATGATAATGATGAAGTATATTTTTTGTTAGAAAATATTATGAAAATGTTTTAAACCTCGTTTACCAAAAATTGGGAAAAATTTCTTCTGTCTTTCAATTAAGGAAATTTATTTGAAGACTAATTCATTTTAAAGGAAAAGAATTGGAATCCTCCAACCAAAAAATTGATTTCTGATTAAGTTCCTTCGGAAAATACTCGAAATTATAAATCGCTTTTCTTCGAAAACCTCTTCTTGCAAGGAAGATCATTCAAAGCTTTGCCGATTTTTTCTCAATCGACTATCAAGCGCGCAGATGGAAAGGCTTGCACATCTGGTTAGAGCCACCAGATTGAAACAGAGAAGGAAAAAAATTATGATGGGGGTTGGATACAAGTTGAAAAAAATACCCCTAATATTGGGCCGTTGAACCCTATCTCTAGCTGTAAACTCAAAGGTTGTGAAATAGCCGAATCCCCCTCCCCCTCAATCAAGCATTCTGTCGGGCTGGGCCATTTACCTCAGACAGCAGTTTTAACTCTCGGTCATTGGCTTTTATAGATAGCGAATTCTTATTCACAAGGTGTAGGGGGATGTTGCCCGGAAATACAAACACTATCTGGATGTAGGGCAAAGCTCCCAAAGGTACAAATTAATATGATGGAATTCGTATTTCTTTTCGCTCTTTTTTTTCTGGCAACTGATATCAGAATTTTACTGTGCTCTTTCCGAACCTTCCATAGGGGTTTGTAATTAGGTCTATATTTATGTGTACTGATATTTTCTTTTTAAAGCGACAGAAATTACTTTTTAATATCAAATTCAGGAGATGTACAGAAGTTTTTCTATAAGCCTTTCGTCCCTTCTTCTACGACATCTCCTTCAGTTTCGTTTCCTAATCCTCTTCGATCTAAAATTTTGCAACTCTGATAAAAAAAAATGAAACAATTATGAATGTTTTGAAAAATAAGGCGCTCAATTTCATTTCAGTCTTAAACTTTTCTACGGCTAAAAGTATCATATTTCATAATAACGTGCTCTAATTAGGCTTTATCATCATTTTTCCTTTTTTCGCGTTTTTGCTTTTGAAACTGATTACACATTAAATTACATCGAACAAATTCTTCATTAGATATAAATTTTTAAGCTTTCTTCTGAAATCTTTTCTATTTCATAAAATGGAAATTTTAACTTTGTAAATCCAACTTTCATGCATAGTTTTAGTTTAAATTTCTTAAAATAGGTGTACATAATATTACGTTTCACTGGTTTTTATTAATAGTTTAATCTTTATATTGTACAAAGGTAGCATTTTATAGGAAAATATGAAATAAGTGAATATCTTAGTTTTTTTTGTATGAGAAGAAATAAATTAATACCCTTAAATATTAAAAATTTGAATATTTAATTTTATTATAATTTAAAAATTAAATAAAATACAGCTGAATATTGATTTTTTAAAAATAATTATATTATTTATCAGTACTAACCTACACTCTTAATTAATAGTAATATCAATTACAAAATCATTCTGAATAAATTTTTTAATCAATTATTTATTAGTTTTTTGTTTTTAATTTATTTACATTTTAAGATAAACATCAGAGAGTTTTCTCGATAAGACTATATTATTAGTTTTATACCCATATATTATGACAGTATATGGATTTAACTGATTCCATAAAAACAATGATGAGAAACGGTTAAACAAAAACATATTTCTATACTTTCAAATTTTTAAAAATAAAAGAAATTAAAGATTTATCACTCTGCTATATTTCTCAATAGATGAAACAACAAAATTGATTTTGCTTGACACTCGTAATAACACAAACTTCATTTTCATTGTATTTTCTATTCTTTGATTTTTGGTCGCTATTTGCAGTTAAAATACTATTTGTACTGTTAAAGTAAATTTTACAAGAGATTTTCGATGTTGATAACCTATTTTAACACAATATTAAGAGCATCTTTCATCAAAATGATTTTCTGAGATTTGTGATTTCAAATTAAAGACTTCATTTGCAGGAAGTTGAAGAAATTAGGTCTTCTATAAGCAAGTTACTTTTATGTTTTTAGTCACTTTTTATGCGTTAAGTAACCTATAAATTCATTTCTTCACAATCAAGCTCTAGAGATTATCATTCTCTATAGCTTGATGTAAAAAATGAATTAATTACTGAATTGAGAAAATAAGGTCGCAATTTCTATAATCAAATCTTAAGAGAGATGCGAGTTTTTTTTTATGATAAAGAACATTTTAAGTGTCGTGCCTCTTCAAATTACTTAACTGTAATAATTCTGAAATTTGATACAGTCTTTTCATTAGAATTATAAAACATAAAAAAATGTCTCCATTTTTATTCCTGTCACTTCCTTAGGTAAACTTTTAAAATTAAAATTAAATTATTTTCTTATTAAAGCACAATTCAATTTTTTTCACTATAAAGATTTTAAATAAATAAATAATGTTTCCCTATATTGAACATTTGCCTTACTGTAGTTAAATAAGCTTTTCATTGATTAAAATTTATCAAACTGTTAAAACTGCTACCAGAAATCATTAAGGTAATTAGTAGAAGAAAATTTATTATATTTCTTCTGCTATTAAAAATATCCTAGAATTAAAAATATTTATGGAAAGACATTTTAAACTAATAAATCATTTAATTAAGTTATGAGCGTAGAATAAAAAACTCATAATATTTCTTTACTCAAGTAATGAACGAAACCTTACGAATGTTTGTGTAGAGAGGATATAGTAAAGTTATAATGAATATATTCGTCTATATAAAAACTTATGCTTAGATTTTCATATAAGCATAAGTTTTTACTATGCGTAAGAGTATTTATAAGAGTAAAATATAATAAATTTTGTAAGTAAATAATTGTAAAATAATGAAGAATTAAAATTTCCATTCTTGTCGACATAATTTTATTAATTCATCTATTTTAAGTTTTATATACTACATAGATAAACTTTAAAACTGAATGTATAACCTAAAAATTCCATTCATTTATGAATTCCAAGACAATTCAAAGGAGCATTCAGATATAGAAATTATTGCATTAAACGACAGCCATAAATTATCCAGTTCATTCTTCTGTCATTACTAAGCTAGTCGCAGGTTCAAACAATGTCTGTCATCTCCAACTTCCGATTCAAGAACAAAGGCTTATCTCTAAAGCGCTCTGAAATAATGCGCGATTAAAATGATAGGCACTTTTTTCGCTTTAAAATGGTAAAACAGCCAAAATACTCAGACAGAAATTTATCACTAGTACATCCGCAGATTATTTGAAAACGGAACAGAGAGCAGTCCCCGTGTATTACTATAAAATATTTGGAAAAAATTGCTCTGTTTGAAACCTCCCACTGTGCATAAAAGTGAATGGTGGTTATAAATTGAAAAAGTAGGATAATGGAACTAGTTTTGCTATGCCGTGTCCTGAAGTGAATACGCAATTTTAAACTTTACTATTTTATTTTTGAAACGCCTCTAAAATGTTAAGCATTTGGAATTTATTTGAATAATAATGTGAAATTAATTAGCATACCTATTCTAAAAACAAAGGAAATTTTTCATTGAAATCCATTAAGAACAATAGGATAGTCACAAATATTATTGTTTCCTAAATAGTTTAAAAAATTTTTTGTAAAATCAAATTTTAATTTTTAAAGTAAAATTATTGACTGTCTATGATAAAATGTAATGTGAATCATCTTTACCATATGAATACAATTAAAACATTTATGAATTTGATGAAGAGAAATTAGGAAAATCTTTTTTTCATTGTTTGTACTCCAAGTAACTTTGCCTTACAAAGCATATATATTATTTTAACTTTTTATTAACATTTAAACATTTTATTTTTTCGTTCTTCTTAATGAATTAATACCTAAATTAATTAGATACAATTATAAACTAAATATTACTTTTGTTCTGATTACTAAGTTTTGAAATGTTTTACAGAAATTTAGAAAAATGTGCTCATTTTAATATAGTTTTTGTAAAAAATCTTCAAGTTTATTTCAATCTTCTGTAAATAAAAAGCCATAATAGAAATTACCATACCGTGATTAAAACCATAAAATTTTAAGCTTAAATCAAAAACCATAAAATTTTAAGCTTAAATCAAAAACCATAAAATTTTAATCTTAAATCAAAAGGCATTAAATATATTATAGTTTCATGTAAGCTGTTTATTAAATAAAAAATAGTTCACTAATAGGCTTGAAAAATATTCAGTGTTTAACATAATTTTTTTCCAAGCTGACCATTAATCTGTAAAGTATCTTAGTTAAAAGAAAAATATCTTAGTTATGTAAAGTATAACTACTTGCGACAAATCGTAAAATATATGTCAAAAAAGTCCTTCGCTGTATCAACTCCAGTTAATGGTACTCAAAATAAACAGATCTGATAACAGATGCGGATACTTTGATGAATTAATGCACGCAAGAAACAAATTTATATGTAAATACTTATTTACGTAAAAATTTTGAAAATTTTACAACTATGCATAGCTGCGTAAATTTATAAGTCACAAGAGTACCATGCAAAGCAATAGCTATATATGATATGTTTTGTTAAATTTTCATCATACTGTACCTTTGTGTGTCCATATTTTAAGAGTAACTTACAATTTACAGCAACATATTTTAAATTGCAATATTATTTAGAAAATTCCATTGATTGAATGTTTCGATATTTCAAATTTCAGCAAAATTAACGTCGATGACGGTTAGTTATACTCTTGGAAAGAATTTAATTTAAAGCACATATGAATTTGAAATAAATTTAAGACGTTAAAAGAGTACACAGCTAGTACATGAAATCATGACTTGGATAGTAGATTACCTGGAACAGTCAAAATGATTGTTTTTCTTTCGTGTAATATTATGCATAATATCAGAATGAGAAAAATAATTTTAGTTATTTATACTATGTCTATTTTAAACAAATCTATATAGATATATACTTCGTCATATATACTTCGTAAGAAATATATTATACAAAATACTGTGACTTATATAAAACGTGTTACGATGTATGTTATTTCTTGCATGAAAGATAATAATTGAAGAAATGCATCTCTTACATTTCCTCATTAGCTTTATCAATGAAAAAAATTGTCACATATTATTTTATATATTTAAGTAATAATTACGCTAAATTAAATTGGATTTAAACTATAAAAAAATAACAAACCATTTTTCCTTAAAAGTTTTATATCACATGGCAAAAATGCGGGGAAAAATAATCTTTCTTACATTTACTAATTATTTTCTTTGGTGCAAATAAAATCTGAAAAACACTCAGTTCTTAATGAATCAACTTAAAAAAATCCTCGAATTTCTTATACGAACTTTAATAAACAAAATTTAATGTGAACAATTTTCGTTTTTTTAAGATAACACAATTCATGCTTCTGAAAATACGTATTTATGGAAAATTTCTTTACTTAAAATGTTATTTTTATTACAGTAAAACTTTTTATATTTTAATAGTCGTATCTATAAGTTTATAGAGTGCATGTATGTGAATGAGCATATATATTATTGTACATTACTCTTTAATATATTAATCTTACATATGTTATTACAGATTAAACACTGTGAGTTACACAGGAAAATTTAAACTGAGATAGTTACAGTAAAAAATAACTTTTAATAACCATAATTTAAACAAGAATTAACTATATCATTGCATATTTTAATGGATTGAAAATTCTGTTAAAAATTGTTATAGTTTCTCCATTTTTTTTAATTAGACATTTGATTTGTTGATATCATGATAAATTATACTACAAAATTAAGAAAGAATTTGTCAAATTACGTTTAATTCAAGACTAAGTTATTTAAGTTACTAAAATTATAACTATATATATTTATTTAATAAAAAGGTGTACATGATTTTATTCACTTTTCACCATTAAGCAATTATTTAAGTAAATTAGCAATAGAGAAAATTAATGAATTGTATTAATATATCGCAAAAAAATATATAAATGGTATGTAAGATCAATATACATAAATGATGTGTAAGATTCTAAATGTTACTGAATATTTCTCCTTAAAGTGATCCACAAACAATTTGTCATAATATACATATATAGAAAAGTGTCTTATGTCCGGAAATATAATCTCAGCAAATTTTACTCCGATAATTATTATTTTCTTAGATTATAAGCTAAAAATTTCACCAATTTTAAATTATATTCATTCAAGAAATTCTTAATCACAATTTCAGTTACATACTACAATTACTTCTTAAGCATTTGTTTACTAATTATGCCTATAAAAAATTTAATTATTTTGATACTTTATCTCTGAGAAGAAATTTTTATGATTTTTCACGAACTGGTAAACTTTAATCATTTTATTTTGTTTTGATTCTGAAACATTTTCTTTCATTTAATATAATTAAGAAGTTGATTTGAAGTTTCCTCTGTGTATACTATTTGCACACACACAGAACAAAAATTCATTTATATAATTTATCTTAATTGCATATTTCTTACAAGCAAACAGAGCTATCCATTTCACTGTTTCATAAGATGGGTAGAAATATTTCCCAGTTGAGAGAATCGGTTTTATAAACATTGCGTCAAAGAACTCCACATATTTCTTAGAATTATCCTACTGAATTCTGAATTGTTCCTCTTTTAGAATCACATAATCTGAATTATAATAAAATGAGCAGATGAAAAAATTGTAAGTTTTTAATTAGAAAATTCAAACTTACGCATAAACTTTCACTGCTATAAAACCAGCAAAACACAGCAACGCGAGTGTATTTTCATTTCTTACGTTGTTGAAGCGTAGTTCTTTCAATTACTTAATTTTCATAACATTTTTAAACCTATGTGGCTTAAAATGCGTACTTTTTATGCAAAAGTTACTTATCAAAAATATTAAATGGAAAGTGTGCAAAATTATTTTTTCAAATTTTCAAAAATGTGGCAGTTTTATGAGAATTTTTTTCTTTCATAGTGGTGATTAGGAAAACCTGAAATTAAATTACATATATATATAGAGTTTTTTTTTTTTTTTTTTTTTTTTTTTTACAATCTTGGAAGTGACTTCACCATTTTTGTATTTTTTTCAGTTTTTCTATGTTTACTCATTTATTTAGTTTTTAAAATATACAAATATTATTTGCATCAAAATTAATCTACATATAGCAAATGTCTTTCTGATGTAAAAATATGTAATTAAAATTTTGGAAATATTTTCTCGTAAAAATTTTCATTTATTTTATATATGTAATTAAAAATTAAGAGAAATGTTTCAAACAACGATTTAACTACACATTTGAAAAAATTATAAATAAACTTATTTATTGTGATAAAAAATTTCTATGTCAAAGAAATAAAAGGTTATTTATGGCAAGTTATTCGACTTGAAAGTAAGTAATGTAAATTCGCCATACATACAATAATCAGATCCAAGATTATATTTTAAAGAGCTGTAAACCTTAAATGAAATAAAATTTCTAATTAGCAAAGAAAATATTTTTTGTTTTATAAAGATTAATTTAAACTGTGGTATTTTCTTCTAGATAATAATTAATAATATTATAGTTTAGTGATACATAAGATTGATATATTAAGCAATTTTTGTTGAAAATTGTACTAAACCATGTATTTCATACATGGTTGAGAATTATACTATTATTTCTCCCTTTAAGGCTTAAATGGAACAAATAATAATTTTTTTAAAGAAATTACCTTAAAATATTAAAAATACGTGTGAGAAAGTATTTTGTATTCTTACGTATTAAGATGTTAGGCAATAAACAAAATACCTTTTTAAGATGCAATAGATGTTGTTTCCGAATAATATACTCTGGGAAATCTTACACAGGGAAAAAGAAACTCATTCCAAATTAGCAATAGTTCTAAACCAATTTTACATTTAAAATGTTAAAATACAGTATATTGCATGTTTTTATACTCCCTTAATTTTTTTCTCACGTTTAAATTTATTTATAAAACAAGGGAAATTTTTGTTAATAAACTTTTGAAAAAATGACAATATTAATTTAATATAAACTAACAAAAATAGTTTTTAATGTTAATATTAATCATTTTAAATAAATTTTCAATAATTAAGTAAATCGTTTATATAAAAAAAAGACATATCTATATACTATCAAGAAATTTAGACTAAAGATAATGGTTTTTTCTTATAATTAGCATTTTGTAGACAAATGTTGTTACAGTTGCTCAAAATATAGATTTTAACAATTCGAAATTTTTAAAATTTTCCTCATGTATAAATTACGGCATATGTAACAGTACGTCATTAATAATCTCTCTGTCGATACATTATCATAATGAGTCTTCTCTCCAAGCAGGTTGCATATTATATATATATATATATATATATATATATATATATATATCCATACTATTATTTAGGAAGAATATAATACCAAAATTACAATTCTTATGTAATCATATTCTCTAAATTTGTTCCTAAATCCTAAATTTTTATAGAAAGTGTAAAAATAGTAAAGTAAAAATGAAATTCTTTAATTAAAAAAACTAATGACAGGAGAAACAGGATTTCATGCCTTCACGATCAGATCACATTTAATTTGTAGTAAATTGTGTCTTAATTTTCTGTTTCATTAATGTATGAAAAGTTTCAATATGCGTATATTGAAATGATTGTAAATTTATCTAGGAAGATTGCAATTTTTCCATTGTTTATTTTCATATTTAATAATATTCTTTACTTCATCAGTATAAAATAATAAATTAATATTGAATCAATGTTTGCATCATTTCCTGTAAGCAATCCAGATTAGGGATTTATTTCGTAAACTTTGCAACTTTATGTGACAATGATAATTGTTGTTTTCTTGGCCAGCTAGGCTGACAATATTAGGGTGCGCTGCTTCACTTTTCCAACTGAACCATATTATTGTGTAGAGTCCGACTTCATCAGTACATACATGCCATAGGGACCCGTTTATAGGGTAGGCGACCATTCACAACATATGCATACAAGAAAAGGGCAAAGACAGGATAGATAAAGAAAGTACATACATGCCCGAACCGGGATTCGAACCCAGAACCCCTATCCACAGTCAGGTACGCTGACCACTAGACAGTGTGGGTGGCCAATTATTGTTAAAATACCAATTAATAAATTTTAGTTTATTCTGTACAAAGACCTTTAAGCAAAAGATAAAAATTTAGTAAAAATCAACTATTCAAATTTAACAATAAATGATTTAAGACTTTTATATATTATATTATTTATTTATCTTATATTAGATAAAAAATAAGTTATTTAATTTAAAATCAATCCCTGCTTACATTTGTTTTACTAAATATATTACAAAATTTTTAAGTTTCTATAACACATAAAAAGTAGTACATAAAAGTAAAGTTAATGAATCAAACTAAAATTGAAAATTAACTTAAATGACTTTTGTGATTATTTTAATACCCTACAAAAAATATGAAATGTATCTTAAAATTTAGAAATTTTGATAAAAAGTTAATAAACATTTATTAAAATATATCAAAACAAATTTCTAATTAATTAAATTTGATTGTTTATAACTGTTAGTAATTTTTTCATTTTTATTATATATTTATGTAAATATGTAAAATAAATTTGTTTATACAAATATATGCATAATTTATATATACAATAGATTCCTATACATATATAAACCAATGTATTAAATATTTGTATCATATTTTTCTCAAATCATAATTTCCTTCATATAAATATTCATTAGTATTATTTGAAACTTTGAGTTTAAATGATAAAATATAATTCAATGATTTTCTGCTTACATTGCTAGATATTACTACAAACAGGCATAAATAGAATCCCAAATTAATTTTTAATAACATTAATAATTAAAGGAATATTTTAAAATTTAATTGCAAAACATTCTAAAGAAAACATTTCAGTGACACTTAATCATGTCAGAAAATATTTTACTTGCCTCACTTTCCAAAGCTTCTATTTTGTCTCTTACCATCTCATTAAGAGAATAACATCCAGTAATAGATCATCCTTCTCGGTTTGTAACCATATTTTATTTCATTCCTGAATCACTTAAGTAAAGCTTCCTATCAGAAGCCTAGAACAAAGGAATATTTAAAAGGGAGCTGATATTATTGTAATTAATACCTCCAGCTATCAATTGAATGCATGCTCTCTGATAATTGAATCTCAAATTACTTGATAAATTGCGTTTAATTAATTGTGACATAATTGTGCCGTAAAAATATTTCATCAATTATTTAGATTTGGAACGTGATCGCTCATTGAGCTCTTGATTTAGGGTAAGTACTTTGCATGATAAAACTTCTTTATTCTTATTTTAGGTAAAATGGAGTGAACTAGCAACAATTTTATGCACATTAGCACGATTTTTTCCCTATTTGTTATTTTTCTGCTCACCAATTAACCGTGTTAATCGAGTTTTATACAATTGTTTTGCATTGAAAGCAGCTTGTAGTTCCCAATGAACTACGAAAATGTTCTACTCTTAAGATTTTAAACAAAAAATTTGAGAGGTTATAGATAATTTAGGCCCATAATTAATCTTGTATTGTAGGTTGTAAGTAAACATTGTTTAAAAATGTTTTAAAATTATACTATTATTTATGACAAATGATTGAAAATAAATTTCTGATAAATATAGTTATTTGTTTATTAAATGGAACGTTTTTAAGAATTAATTGTATTACAGAAAATAAAATTCAGTATAATTGCATGCTGTTTTTGTTCTTTCGAAAAAGGAGAGTATTCCTTTAAAAATCAGTAAAAAATTTAGAAATATTTTAAGGATAATTAAAGTTTCATCCCTTCTTCTCATTTTTTACGCAATTTCACATCATTTTCAGCTGAATTTATTCACATGAACCAAAAATATTAAATTAATATATTGGTTAATCTTATTTTGAAATATATTCCATCTTGTGTATTTAAGGCTACATTTAAAAGTAATTAAATGTAGAAAAATATTTTTCCCACAAAATGTCTATGAGAAGTACTAAAAACATTAAATATCAGAAAAAAATTTTCACTATAAGTAATTAAAATAAAAATATCACTCTGATGTACTTTTCGTTAGTAATATATAAAATAACAAAATCAAACATTGATTATCCTAATTAGTGATACTTTGTTTTATGGGATAAAGTTTTATTATGAAAAAATTAAAATTTTATTTTAAATTAAGAGTATATATTCATTTATGATTTGAAGTATATTACTCTCAATTTTACCTCATGCAGTAAAACACTGTGATCAGAATAACAAATATATATTTGCTTTTAGTGCGATACACTTTTATTAAAGTGTAAGTAATTTACACCTCAATTAAAATTTTAAATATATTAGAGTTATTAGAGAAAAATTATGCATTTTAGATTGCTTTGATATTTTATTTTGCTCTAAAGTGCGAAACATAAAACTATTTCATTTATATTCAGTCTTGTTTTTAAAATATAATCTTGTTTTCAAGCTAATTATTCAGTCAACATAATTACGTACTCAGTTGAAATAACTATAACTACTTACGATATAAAATAAAAAATAAAACTAAGTAAGAAACTATAAAAAATTGAGTTAAATTAACAAAAATAAAATATTATGAATTCTGACAAAAAGTATCATGCTGAAGTTTAATTTTCATAAAAATGTAATAAATAAGGACGGTTTTTGAGAAAAATACAAGTAACTGAATAAAGTCATAAAAAATCACAAGATAGTTCTAGGCATTTATATTATGAATTCAAAATTCTTTTATACCTCATGATTTTTTTAATTAATATTCCTATTTTTCCCTATTAAAATATTCTCGAAGAAACTTTTTAAGTAAGTAAGATTATAGTTTGTTTTTGTAAAGAAAACATAAATTCTTAGTGAAAACTTATAATTACAGAGACTCGTATTCTAAGAAGACTTTAATTTATATTTGATATCATTTTTAAAAACAATTTCTAATGTTGCTTAAAATTATATTTTTACATTTTTGAAAGAAAGTCTATAGTTATCTTTGAAAAATATTTTTAAATATAAATATTTGTTATAGAATAATATGAAATTTGGAAGCTTTTTCCCGTATTCTTTTTTTAATTTGCTGGTAATAAATGCATCTTTTGACTTACTTGATAGTGTTCCTTTTTTTCTGTATTGAAAGCTTTGTAAAATTATCAAAATTTAATAATTTGACAAATATTTATAAAATTAAAAAAAAGTATGTAAATTATATGTATTTTAAATTCCTAATGAACTCTTTGAAAATTATTTTAACAAATGACTGCAAAACATTTGTACAGAAATTTTTTAAATGTTTAGTTAATAAACTTTATTTACATGTTAATTTTATTTACATTAAATTAAAATACAAATATAGAGTTCAAAAAAATTTAGTATACATTTTAATTTATATAACAATTTTACTACTCTTATGTTATTTTAAAAAAATGCTTGGCAATCTAAAAAAAATTATTTATTTATAATATATTTATAATTAAAAGAAGTCAAATTGAGACAATATTATGTAAGTAATATCACATTAACACATGTGCCAATATTATGGAACGGACATTATTGATGATAATCACAATGTAAAATCGAATGTTTTAATACTATATAAAAGAAATCATAATAAGAGTAATTGATACATAAAATAAATTATAGTCTAAATAGGTAGTCTTTTTAATTAATTATAATTAGTTCTCTATTCCTGTTTTCATCTTCCTGTAATTTGAGATATTTTAATGGAAAACATTAATTTTTGATTAAAAATTTAGAAATTAATGTTTCCTGATTTGCTTTTGTTATTCAAGCAAGTCCAATCATTTCATTAACAATAATTTCTATTTAGAAAATAAATTATCATTATATTATAAGCAAATGCGTTTTATGAAGGCGTTTATAACACTAACTTAAAAAGTAAATGAAGAAATTTTAAATTTTAGAACAAAGGTACATTATTTTTTCTAAATTTAGTCAAATTCTGTTTTTTATAACAGTTATTGAAAACTGCTTCATTAATTATAGGTAAATGAGATGACTATTTAATATATGTGGTTTTCAGAAATTTTACATAAAAACATTTCTGTAAATTCATAAAAATATTTTAATTATTACTCATTTAATAGGTAATGAATTGCTTCTATGTCGCAATATTGTTTGTTATATACATAATTTTATTAGTACACAGATAATTTCGAAAGTATATGAATCATACGAAGGTATACTATCAAACTACTTAAAAAAACTATTATGAACAGTATACTTTATTAAGCAATATAAATTTTATTCCATAAAAATATCTTGAGTATATTAATAACAAAATTTTACATTGATATTTATGAGATATTGGTGATATCAATTTTTCCCATAATCAGAAACAAAATTAACAGTTAATGTTTAGTTTTTATAAATTATAAGAACAATTTTGGGAAATAATTATTACAGAGTCTCGTTAAATAATATAATAATAGAAGTTTAAATTATAAGTACAAAATCAATAATTTTGGGCAATGATTGCATGTATTATGCAAAATAATGTGCAATGTGTATATGAATTCCAAGAACGATAATTTTTGTTAAATTCACAATTATTTCTGTGGTAGTTATTCAGTTGTAAAATTAGAATGAATGCATTTGTAGATATGTATATCGCATGCTTATTATCAATATAAAAATATCTGTTTTTAAATAATTATAAAATGTAATAAATAATAAAGGAGTAAAAACATATATACTTAAAGGAATTTTTTAAAACATATGTAGTTCCTTTATCTTCCTTTATCTCCTCTTTCGATTTCATTAATTCAAGAAAACGGCTTTTTATAATTCATAAATTTACAAACGTACTTTAAAATGTTAATGTTTCATTAACAATTTTCTTGTTATATAGTTTTTTATTTAATGTATTTGAAAATGTATTTTTTAAAATATGCATACATAAATTTATATTAATTCAATTTTGTCTGATTTAGGCTTTTGTGTTATTATTTTGTTATTGAATATGTGGTGCTTGCAAAATGATATATTTATATACTTATTCAGTGCTGTACTAATTAATATGATGTAATTTTTTCTTTGGTGTCAGTTAAATAGGTGACTTAATTTTTATATCTTATCAAAAGAGCCATTATGTTATTTTGCGATAAAATAATAGGGCTAGTATAAAATTTACAAACCATTGCACGCATTCCATAGTGAAATGCAGTTTACTTGTTTAGTGTATCTTAAACTAAATATTTAACTTCAAGATTTAAGTTCAAGACTTATTAAAATTAAAGTAATTTATGAATAGAATTTGGTTTAGAATTATATGAAAACACATTGTATATAATATAGTGATTAGTTACTGTCAATATAATAATTAAATTTGTAAATCAATCCATTAATGTAGTACATAAATAGAAATAGTCGAAGCAGCACGTCCACATTATAATCAAAAGCTTTATTATTAAACTCGTTTTGTTATCTATATAAGTATTAATATACTTACTTATTGATTGTATTAAAATTTATTCAATAAATTTTGCAAAATTCTAATTATAAAATCATTTTAAGAAAGCTTCTTGTTTAATTTTTCATTCTAAAGTACAGAGAAAAATGTTGAAAAATGATGAAATTAGTTTAAAATATAAATATATGCGTTATTTTTACTATGCTTAGAATATTTTTGTTGAATGATAGATACTTTACATTTATTTTCTTGTTTTAAATTCGCCCTATGTACACTCCTAAAGAATCAGTATTAGATGACTATTAATTAAAAACATTTTTATTGATAACTAGATCCATGTGTTTTAAATTTTATTTTATGAATATTTTTTTTTTAATTTTTGGAACGTAAATTCAAAATCTAATGGGCAATAAAATGTATGAAAATTTTAAATTCTGTTTTTCTTCGTGAAATATATATATATATATATATACATATATATATATATATATATATATATATATATATATATATATATATATATATATATATATATATATATATATATATATATATGTATATTACGCAACTTTAAGTAAGAATTAAAAATTAAGAACTCAATGAAAATTTCTTAAAACTGTTTCAAGATGAATATATATATTTTTGCATCTTTTTTATTTTTATTAAAATATATTTAAGTGGGATTCTTGTATTTCTAAAAATGAATACAATATATTTAAATTAAATTTATTGTATTCATTTTAGAAATACAGAATTTGAGTGATAAAATCTTAAATAATTATATTTTTACATTAAAAATGATAAAATTTTAAAATATATATTCTTAAAATAAATTATAATTTGTTAACTATGATCATTTCTGCAAATTTCTAATACATTAATCAGGAAATCTAACTTGTCTTGGTAATATTTGATTATAATTTAAAAATAGATGACTTTTTGTTATATCTTTGAGATATTAATACTCAAACACTGAATAAGGAGCAGTATATATCAATATAGCTGATTCCTTATAATACGACAAGCGTCACTGTCTACATTAAAAGTTTCTTCAAACAGTGCAATCAAATTCTTATAGCATCTTAAATAGATGACATTTACGTAAAATATTGGGTTGTTCGGAAAGTCATTTCGTTTTTCTTAAAATGAAAAACGTAAAGCAAATAAATATTGTATTGCATTGCACATTGTTCATTGTAGTCCAATAGCTTTCTACCATCTTTCTGGTAGTAGCACGATTCCACAGTCATAAAGTGGTTGGTTTTTACTAGCAAAAAGCTGATCCATGTAGGGAAAACGAAATTACTTTCCGAATAACCCAATAGTTATTTGCTATATATTCTAGGATGTTATTTATGTTAATCGACATACATCGTCTTTTAGCCACATATTTGAGGATTGTAAATATTCTAAATTATCATATGTTTATGCTTTATACATTTTAAATTTTCTCAGGGAAATTTGTTCAGTTTTTAACTATATAGTACGTTTCAAGCAAAAGTTATACTTAAACATAGTTATATAGTAAGTTCCAAGCAAATTGATAACCAAAAATTAAGTAACAAATCCATTTTAAGTTGAAAAAAAATATCTTATTTCACTAGTGTTCTTCTTTTATACTCATCTATCACTTGAAATATTTTATGTAATTCATAATGTCAATATATTTCAGATGCATGAATTATTTCTGGTAAAACACTATATTACAAGAGAATGTCATCTTTGTTTTTTTTAGGAACAACTTAACTTATATATTCATATATTTTCATATATTCATATATATTTAAGTAATATTGTTTAGCTTATCTATTCTGCTTATTTTGAGATAATCATCTGTAAATCTGTTGAAAAATTGATGTTTTCTTTCAAAATATACACATTTCACAGCATTAAAATTCATTATATTCCAAAACTGACTTAAATTCCCCCTTTTATTCTTTTACATTTTAAACAAATTACAAAACTTAAAAGAGAATAATCACTTTCCAAACATCAAATACATTTTTGGAAATGACAAGTTATTTCAACAATCGTAATTTTGCTTGCTTGTCACCAGTTTTACAGAATCAAATAGAGGAATTTAAGCCTAGATCTCTTCTTTTTCAGATTTAGAAGGAAACATTATCCTCAACATTCTTACGAGATTAATTTATAATATCTCAATCTGGAAGATTAATGTTTAAATTATTATCGAACTCAAATGTCTTAAGTAAACAAAATAACAGTAAAAATAACGAACGCGGGTACAATTAAGTTAACGTTACAATTCCAATAAACGCACAAAAATAAAAGCGAACTTAATTTGAAATAAAAATAAAACTACATTATCCTTCCCGAAGTGTCACTTCATTCATCGTTCCTGTATAAAGAAAACAACAGTGGGAAATTGAAAAGGATGAATTGTTCTAAAGTGTGAAACGAATGAAAAATCATGCGAAAGGCTTTCGCCTCTGGATAAGCAACAGGTAGTTGAGGGCGAAACTGCGCGACCTACGGAATGCTCATCAGTACAACTGTGAACTTTTGATTTATTTTCGGTATTAGTCATTATTTAATTGCAAAGAGGAAGCTAGAGGGATTATCCAGCATAAATAATGCATGCACTATAATGCCAAATAAATTGAGAATTATTAAAATAATTTATTAAAGTGTGCAGCTTTCGAGTGAATACTTAATTCTGCAATTTTCAATTCATTTTGAGTTTGAATTTTTATGAATCCTCTTGAAAATTATAACAAGCAATTAATATTAAGCTATCATGGTTAACTTTTATTACTGCACGCAGAAGCCTTAGTAGAAAAAAGATTGGGTTAAATAAATCGTTTTCCATGAATGTCTACTTTGTGAATTATTTTGCTTCCCAAAAGAATTTTCTATTATAAATACATTCTAATAAAATTTTCGTGACACAAGAATTAAGTTATATATTTAGTAGAATACATAATTTTATAAAGTATGTCAATCAACTACTGTATTTTAATCATATAAATTTTATATCTCATTTAACATTCTATTAAGTTTTGTAAATATTACATATTAATAGTATTGCTTTATAAAATTATTAAATATGGTCACATAAAGATAGTATTCTACTATGGTTATGATATTTCTAAATATAGGGCTTAAGAGTTCTTAAATATCAATTGTTTCCTTTTAAAATCATTCTAAAAATTTATATTCAAGCAAAAATTAATTTTAGTGTTATATTATATTTTTTGTCAGCAAAGAATTATTTTTCAATGAATTTTATTTAAAATGCTCAAAATTATCTGCTGGGAAAATGTTTTTTAAGTTTTGTTAATAATTCTTCAAATGTAACTATATTATGCAGTTTTTCTTGTAATTTAGACTTCATATATATATATATATATATATATATATATATATATATATATATATATATATATATATATATATATATATATATATATATATATATATATATATATATATATATATATATATATAAAGTGTATATATATTAAGTATATATATAGTCATATATATATGGATTATAATAACTTGATTTCCAAAATTTTAATCCTATCTGTGGTCGTAATCAAATAATACTGAATTTATTAGTTTCTCCGTATTTTAAAAAGATTTAATATTTACTTATTTATCCTTAAACAAAGTACTTAAAGATAACCATTTTAAAATAGTAGTTTTTCCCATTCCATATTACTCCTAGAATGTATTTTTTAAAGAAGATACGTTTAAATTAAGAGTAAAAAACAATTTCATGCTTCAAGATGAAGAATCTAAGATAGCAATTCCTTTGTCAAAAAAAAGTTAGAAATTACAAGTTTGATTCAACTGCAAACAGATTTATTGTTCAAATACAAATAATGCTTATAAATATTTTCACCTATTGATTATATATCAATATTTTTTTTATTTTTTTATTTATTTTTTTATTTTTAATCGACATATTTTAGTACTTTAATATTTATTGATCAATTCAATTTATTTATAATATTTTTTCCTCAAATCATGTCATATCTTCACAAACAAATGTTACTTCCACTCTCAAGTGTAGTTAAATTCAAAAGAAAAAAGATTTCTCCAATCTTAATTATTATATTCTCTGAATATTTTTCTAAATTTGAAATTTTGTAATTAATTATTTCGAGTTTTCCAATTAAGGTTTCTAAAAGGATTAATTTATTCTAGTTTATTTAACAAAATTTAGCAATATATAGTTTTTGAACAATTGTTTTAATTTGATTAAAAAAACAAATTTTAATAAGATTTGTTTCGTCAATTCTTTACAAAATACATAGAAAACAAATGCATGAGTATACTGTGAATTCTTAACTACATGAGTATACTAAAAATCAATTAAATAATACATTCCTATATTGCTTAATTACTTCCATATATTTCTTTATTTGCATATTTTCAAAATAAAATAATTTTTGAAATCAGCAAAACATTTTAAAATAAATTTTTAAGCTACAATTGAAGTAAATTAGATGATAAATTAACATATATTTTTTTAAATGTTTCTTTATCTTTTTTACTTTAAAATGTAAATTTTAATACTAAATGATTTTAATTTATATAGAAAAAGATTGTTAGAGTTTTTTATGTTCACATATTTTAATTATTTGTTTCAATTCTAAGATTCTAAAATAATGTAAAGAAATCATAGTAGAGCATTTAAAAAAATGACTAAAATAAATTAAAATGAATTGTTTGTTAGATAAGCAAAAAAAGTTTACTTTTTGGATATACACTTTTCAAATGTTTATTTCCCTATTAAGCATTCATGATTTGAAATACATATTCATAAACATTTTGTGAAGATTAAAAATACTGACTTTTAATAGCAATATGTAACTTCAAAATGCATAATCTATACACACATAAGTATATGCCTCATATGTGAAAACTTAAAATCACCTAAATTATGCGTATAAAAAATATTACATGCACCAAATTTATTTTACTTTATTACTAAAAATTTTACATAACGTATATTAACAGACCAATAAAACTCGTGTGTTAACAAAATTTAAAGAAACTTTTTATAAATAATTTTTTAAAAAATTACTGAAATTGCTACATCAAAAGTACTAATTTTAATTAAAACTCCAAAATCTTTATTTTATCTTGAATTAAAAGTATAAAGTATACTTAGTAACACGTTGAAATAAATTTGAGTTTAATTACTGACTTATTCTTTCCAAATTTTTATTCATGCGTGATCTTATTTATTTAGCATCAAGTTTATATGGATATGATAGGAACCATTAGAAAATAGATATGAATTATGAAACTCTTACCTTGTAGTAATCAGGAATAAGGAAGATAATCACAATTTATTTTTTTTCAAATACATTCTTTGTTTCAAATTATGATTACATTCCTGCTGAAAAAATTACTGTATTAGACCTTATGCATAATAAAGAACATTTGTTAAGTTTTTATAAATTTCATAGAAATCATAAATACAATAAAAGGAAATTTATATGACTTTAATCATTACTTATTACTTATAAAAATGGAAAAATAATCAAAAAGAAAAATAGTTACTGATAACCAAAGTAATGATACATATATTTTTTATTAATAATAATCGTAATGGAATGCAAAATTCTTTTTAGCATAACAGAAATTGCTTATTAAAATATTTATAACTACATCAAAATAAAAAAACATTTTAATAGATATTAAAATATTTATAATTTTCCCAACTAATTTTTCTACTTTCAACACTTACCAATATGACAATTCAAGAAAAAATTTATGTTAATTTTTTAAGTGCCAACTTATCATGTTATAAATGTATTTACATGAACTACATAATTGCAAAAAAATTTTTGTTTGAAATTAAAATGAATCATCTATTATTTAATTACATTTTAAGACGTAATATTTTAAAATGATTCATATACTTTATTGCATTTTTAAAGAACCTTGAATGTTTAAAAATTAATAAAATTAAACTATAACAATACATTCTATGATGTATTTAAGACACTTTTAATAGAATTAAACTGCAATTTTTTCCAACTAAAACAATAATCCTAATTAATATGTTGCTTATATACAGAAATAAATAAAATACTTTCGACCATAATGTAAATATCGAAGATAATACTCATTATGCACTTTTATACATTTTAAATGCTGAATTTTATGTATTATTTTATTCACGTATTAATCTAAAATTCGTAATTGCTTATAACTTATTTTTATGCAATTTACAAACTACTGTAATTACACAATCTAAATATTTTCATTGTTTATAAATACCAATTTTATTATTTTATTTACATTAAGGGGTTAAATTTTGAACTATATCTGGATTAACAAACAATCTTCTGGTATTTATAAGTGTATCAAATAGTTTAAAGGGAATTAAAACAAAAAGATTGCAACATTATAACATTATATATAGAAACGCAAACTATAGGTATGTGCAGCAGTAATTAATTTAATAATTCTTTTTTTCAAAGAATAGAAGATTTGTAGTTAATTTGATAATGAATCACTTATCTCATTTTCAAGGTTCCAATAATTTTTGGAAATGAGAATATACTTATAATTCATATTTCTTTATTTATATACACTTTCCTAAATAAAAAAACACTTTTCGCACTATGAAAAATGTTTTTGGTGGACACTATGAGATAGCGCCAGTACTCTACAACCCTCAATAATCGTTCTAAAATATGTTTAAACTATAAGTATATGCAGCAGTAATTAATTTAAAGAGGTATATATTGGCTTATTAATTATTAGCAGAAATTTCCGTTATTTTCACCAATCCTTTCAATTTATATAATTTTTGAAACACAAAATATCTTGGCAAACTTTATTCAAATTTAACTGTATGCAATTAAAATAAAGCAGGTGTCTTTCGAGTATAAAATTTAGAAAATTCTCTTATTTGAAAACATTAGTAGTACATGTGAAGTTTTATGAAGCTTTATACATAAGTCGCATGAAAAGAAATTATATTTGAGATATACTTTCATAAATATATAAGTATTTATTTATTTTACAAAAGAGATTAAGCCATTAGTTGACGGGCCCTCCTATGCATCTTGACAATGCCCTCATAAATATATAAGTACTGTTTTTTAAATTATATAGTCAATAAATGCATTTTACTCCAGAATATACTTTAAAACAGATTTGGACAAAAATTTCAATCATTCAATTATCCTTTCAACCATATCATTTTGAAACACCCTCTAGAAGAAATTACCATAACACATTTAATTAAATGAATCTAGATTAATATTAAATTATTATATCATTATCAGATATATCAAAATCCTTATATTAATCCTGTCATAGCTAATTAATAAATTTATTTCACATATAGGTAACTTAACACCATCAAAAATGTATTTTTCAAAATAATTGACTTTTCATTTTGCTTAACTAAATGAGAAATATTTAATATAGCTGGATATAATTTGAACTTTTGAAAAAGATTTTCCTCCCTAAAAAACAATTGTGGTTATGAATTGATAAACACAATCCTACTAATAATTATGCAAACAATTTAAATAAGATAATATTTCGGTAATGTAAATAACTTTAAGTAAATTTCATGACAGATTTTATGGTAATATCATTATTCATAGTAATATTTTGAAAAACACATTAGTTGAATAATATAAATAAATGAATTCATTGTCTCTACTGAATCCATAAAATAAATTTAGTAGAAAAATGTACAATTTATTATAGCATATTCAGAGCTGATAACAAAAAAAAGCAACAACTTCAAATAAAATTAAAGCAACAAAAAAAAGCAACAACTTCAAATAAAATTAAAGGTTTATATATTCCACACAAAATTTATAATAATTTGTAGAAATCAGAATTAAAAATAGAGAAACGATTTAAATTAAGAACTATTTTTTAGGTTAAAAATTATTGATCCAAAAAAAATTGCATGAAATTTCAATTGTTTATAAAATATTATTATGTGAGTTTATTAATTAATTTAGTATCTTTCCTTGATTACTATAAACCTTACCAAACAATTTAGTTATTTATTAACTAAATTTTTAGATTCTAAGACAATGAAAAGGGGAAAAAAGGCAGAATTCGCTATGTTATAACATTTAGAGTAATCTCATGAATTTTCGAGCTAAGAAACTTAAAATCACAGTATCTTTCTGTATATTAGTATAATAATCACGTACACTAATACATATCAAATATTAATGATATATTGACAAATACATATGCTGAACATAAATTCTTTCGACACAAATTAAGCAAAGTCATATTTAATACATAATTTTTAGTGTAGCTCAATGGATATAGACTCTGGTATAAAGAGTTAGTAAATAAATGCTACCTATAAAAAACAGTACGTTTTTTTATCCTGATGATGACACTTAATGCATCAATATAAATTATTTTTTGCACATCGGATAAGTTGAAATACAAAAATTAAGACTGCAACACAATAAAATACAAAAATTAGCTGAAAGTTTTTTTTTATTTGTTCAATATTTTCCTCTTCCAATAAATCATAAAAACAAAAAATTCCAATAAACCATGTCACTTTCGATTAACACATTCAATTAATTAATTTACTTTATTGTTACGTAGAGAAAAGAGTCAGTTGTAAGATAATCAAATAATAACTGCACTAAAAAGTAATCATAGATTAATACAAATCTGTAGAAATGTATTTATAGAAAGACAGATGAAAAATTTTTAACAATACATATTATTATTTTCTTTTAATTTAGTTTTCCATTATGTTTTTATATTCTTTGAAAATGCACGCATACGTTTTTAGAATAGATATTCTTCCTAATACTAAAATTAGTTGGTTTTTTCATTTAAAAATATTTATATTAATTTCTTTTTATCTTTCTAGGTAATATAAATAAGTTTTCGTATCTTTCAAATTTCAATTATGTTTCCGTTTTTAAAATGTACTTCTTAGCATACATTTTATATAATTTTTCTTAACATATATTGATACATTTTTCAGATGCGTAACATAAAAATACATATGGCGTAAAAACTATGAAATAAAACTATTTTCGGTGGTTTAAATCTTAATTAAAGTTATGAATCTTCCTAATATTCTTATATTTGAAAAGAATTTATTTCTGTTCCTATTATAGAAATTCAAATGACAATGCTTTTTTTTTTTAAAAAATGCAATTTAAACAGCCATAAATATCATTTTATTTCCTAAAAAAGTTCATGCAAACAACCGTAGTATATATATAAACGTTTATTATTTGATCGCTATTAAAGTTTTGCAAATTCTCTGTAACAAGCAGTCTTTAGTTCTTTAAATAAATATTTTTGACAAAAAATGTTGAAAGCCCACCATAATTTTTGTTTCAAATTTTTTCATTGAAATATTATTTCAGTAAATACTACATTTTAATTTTATTTTATAGTTTTGACAGCTCAATTTTAAAAAAAAATTTATTACTTTATAATGCATAATGTATTTGTAATTATAATCTATCACGAAACACATTTAAATAGATAAAAAATAATTAAATATAATTGTTTTGATTATTTTTTAAAGTGTGTTAATTTTTAAGTTCATGGCAACTATAAATAAGCATTTTGTAATTAATTATCTCTCAGCAGATAATTTACCGATTTAAGCAAGAATTTTAACGACCAAGTAAAAAATTTAATCATCTAATAGTTTTTTAAAAAACATGATTTTTATCATTTTCTGAAAGAATAATAGTAAATAAAAATGTTGTTTTCATAAAATATTAAGAAAAATAAAGGCTAAGCAAAATTATTGATGAAAAATTATATCAAAATATAGCTAATCGATCCACATAAAAAATAGAATGCAAGAACTTCATTCAAAAACATCAAGCAAAAATTTTTAAATCATGACTTTTAGCAATTGCATAATATATTTGTGTATTTTCTCCTATATTTTCTCTCGTCCATAGTATGATATTCTGCATAAGTTAATTAGGTTTCCAAACATAAAAGACGAAGCTGCACTTTTTCAGTTACATGTTCAGCCTAACGCCTGTCGGAAGAAATATTGAAACAAAATTTTTTATATTTTCAATTAATGAAGCATATTTGTTCTATAAGAAAAAAGTCATTTTTATAAAGGAAAACTACTCCTTTCATTTAAACTAAATTGGAAACTTTTTCTAGGAACACAAAAGGAAAAATAAATTTCGAATCTTTACTGATCAATGTAAGTAAGTATTCTCCCTCAATTTCTTTTAAACTTTAACTGACTTCACAAGTTCTTATGCGCTTGAATATTTCATTTAAAAATATCCTCTGTAATTTTTATAACTACGTTTAATTTTAACTTTTTAATTTATTTCCTTAATTAAAAACACGTATTGAATAGAAAATCTAATTATGTTAGCGAAATAATTTCTAAACGTGGGATTTAAGAGTGCTAGTTTAAGGAACTATTTCAACACTTCGATTGGAAACAGTTGAACAGAATTCTGAGGATAATTAAATGTGCATAAAGGGTTTTAATCAGCAATTATGCTAAGAGGTAACCATAAAAAATAACTGTCTATGCAAGTCTTGTTTTTGAGACGTTGCTTAAGATACTTTCATTGGGCTGGAATATAATTAATTCCACAAAAAGAGAAATATTATTTGCTGTTAAAAAGCTCTAAAACATAACTCCTCCTTCTCGTTAATTTTTTTCTCATTTTCTAAGGTGAGAAAGAAAAACTTCTTTCGTTTTTAATGTTCTGACGTCAATTGAAGGAATAATTGAGTTACTATTCTTTCTCCTAAGGTACTTTTAAAAGAGGAATCTTTTTTTTAGTTGAAATAAAAAAATGAAATATTTCTTTCCATTTAGTTTTAGTTCTTATTTGGCTTAATGTACACATTAACTATTTTCAAATTTATACGTGCATATGTGTAGCATCCAATTACCTAAATTAAACATTAAAAAAATTAATTGAGTTAACGAAATAATTCCATGCTGCAGTCTATTTTTTATTATTTTTATTGTTTTTTACTGAGGAGAACAAATAAATATTAGGTGATTATTATTGTCGTATATTATTGGAAAATAAAGATGAAAGGGTTTGACTTTCAATCTGAATCCATAGCTTCAAAATGTTTGAAGGTACTCATTTACCTTGGCATTTTTTAAGCATGTTTAACATAATGGTCTTTTATGCAATGCAAAAATGTCATTAGACCTTCCAAAATGTAGAAAACCTCAGTATTTGCATAGTTATCTACCCAGGTGTACGCTGCACAGATATTAGGTAAATAAAGCATTAATAATACGAGACGCGAATTCTTTCTTCGGTGCTATTTTTTTCCCCTTCATTAATAAGCCGTGAAGGTAGCTAATACTTTGCTTTTCATCGTAGTACAGTAACATAGCGGAATTCATCTGAAGAGTAAAGTTGCCCTCAGCAATACCTTTCGCTTTTCAAACATAAAGAAGTGAAAAATTTAAAAACAGAAAAAATTATGCATCCAAAAGAAAAATTCTCAATCTCAACCCTTTCATTTAATGCCGCATGTGCCTTAACCCTTCCCTCCCTCGACAATTTCTCCTTATTCCTTCTTCTTCGCTCTCCTCCTTTCATCCTTCCCGTTCCCCTTTTCAATCTCATTTTTTGTTCTCTTTTTTGCGGACACTAAACCCATCCCCCTTGCAGAAATACGGACAGAATGAAAATACCTGCCTTCTACTAGCTCCTCCTCCTGCCACTCACTTGACAAGACTCCGCCCAATGGCGGGATTAGATACTGCTCGTCGAATTCCAACGCTAATGTGGCATAGTGGGTGAGGTCAATGCTAAGCAGAAGAAAGAAACTGCGACCACGGATCCGGTTAAGTCTGGGTGTGGGAGGCAATGAAAAGAACGCCGATGCTCTCTCCCTAAGTTGAATATTTCATGCGCACTTTTTTTCCCCCGGATCTGCAGGACTTTTGACATGATTTTTTTTCTTAATTTTGTTTTATTTGCTGGAAAAGTTTTCTTTGAGAGCGGAGCTTTTGGCGCTATGCTATTTGGCGTGTGCGCCAGTTCGAGCGGGCTTAATGAATTCTTGGCTTGCTCTCTGCTGACGGTTGAGCTACAGTAATCGACCTTTAAGTATCCCACCTTAATCCCAACTCTACATCATTTCTTGAAAGCTCAACACGCTTCGCCGGTTTTTCCGAAGCCGGGACTCTTTTCACCAGGAAAACTTTTTTTCCCTTTTAAAGCAGTCGATTTTTTTAACGATAATTCAAACGACCGTTCCTAACTTTTGGAAGTGACTCACATACTTCATTTCTTCCTACATATTTTGAATATTTTGACTTATTAAAAAAATGATAAATGAAAAACTAATGCTCTTTATAACTTGATAAAAAATACGAATTAATATGATTAATTATGCAGTACCATTTTTTTCCAGTCTCAATTCCATACCAATGATTTTCGGACTCCTTCCTTATGCAACATAAGAAATAAAACTTCCTTTAAAGATGACTGTTGCTTTTTTTTTCTTTTTTAATTGCAATTCCATCTTATTTAAGAAGATATAAAGAACTCGATTTTAGAATCGATTGAAATTTTTAAAGGAGAAATTACATCTACAAATCTCAATTTTCTTTATGATCCCATTTCTTTTTTTTAAATAAAACTTTTTATAAATAAAATTAATGAGCTATAATTTTTTGGTTGGTTTCCCATGTGCAGTAAAGTATAATATGTTTTCTTGAATAAATGAAAGGTTGAAGTTTTTCATTAATTGCATAATTTAAATTTTAGAAATGGAATGCGTTTCCAAAAGCCAAACAAATACAAGGAAAAAATTTATATATAACATTTGTGCATGATGAATTTTTGGTATGAATTAAAGATAACCTGACAAATGATGCTTTAATAGAAAATAATTTCAATAAATAGACTAATTTTCAGTACCACATTATGAATAAATTAGGACTTATAAAAAATAAATGTATTTGAATTTATGTATATATTTAGAAAAACAGTTATTCTGTAAATTGCATAAGAATAATTATCTTTTTAAATTTAACGTACAAAAATAATGCATTAATTTTTATAACTATCTGAAGATAAAGTACGAATGTATTTCATTTTTTATTCAAAAGTTATAATCACAGTCCAAAACAAAAAATTTAAATTGATAACACAAAAGTAAATTTTTTTACTCGCTTCAAGTCTTGCAATATCTATGTGTGTTTGAATGTGTAATACAGTCATGTACATTTATAATACTCAATATTAATAACGTTATCATTAAAGAAAATACAAAAATACTTTATTTTAAAATTGTAATTAAAAGCAATCTTATTTTTTAACAAAATATCTATGAATAGTACAGTAAGATTCAAGTGAAACAGAGCTGATTATTTATTTATACTATTGCAAAACACTTTGAGATAATATTATTTTATATCCAATTTAAAATGATCATAAAATATAAAAATCAAAACTTGCATTCTTAAATTTACAAAAAAAAAAATATACATATAAACTTCAAAAGCAAAAGAACATTTAAATGCATTCATAATTTGTTAATGCTTGTAAACAATCATATGGAAATACTATTTCAATTAAAAAAGAGTTCTAAGCAATTTTCTTGTTAATTTTAATAACTTTTGAATAAAATTTTAGTCAGTTTGAAGGAAAAGCTATTTTTAAATATTTCATTGTCCTTTTCTTCACATACACATTATACCCACTGAAAACCTTTTTATTAAATAAGTCAATGGATAATATCCAAAATTTTACACTTTCTTTTCTAGTTGAAAACATGAAAGTTTTTAACGTTCATAATGAATTTAAGCTAGTTTCCTGTATTTTAATACATTAATACATACATATATATATATATATATATATATATATATATATATATATATATATATATATATATATATATATATATATATATATAATTTCTAATAAATTTTAAGTCTGTTTTAAGTCTGTGAGTAAGCAGTTATTAATGTCTATTTGTTTGTGACGAATAACAACTCCATTGCCAGTAGTTGTTATTCGTCACAAACAAAATTCTATTGTTTTTCAAATTTACAACCTTTCTTACGGGTCTTTTTATTAATCTATAAATATATAGTATAATTCACTTCTAATTTGAGTATTGTCTGAAACATTATATGAATAAAAGCAGCCTTTTGATATTATATTAATTGTAATATTATTATAAAAAAAACTTATTATTGTATAATAATTATATTAAAAAATAAAGAAAAATTTAAAGAAAAAGAATTAAAAATAAAAATATATATAAGTGTTTAATTATTTTCTATGTAAAAACAATATGATCTATGTAATAAAAACAATAAAAATGGTTCTGAAATTTATCATATTTAAAGAAATCTGTTTGAGTGTAAAATATTATAGACAAATTTGTAGTAGAAATATTTTTGTAGATTACATTTTAATATGCATTTAAATTTAGCCTCCAATAATGCTTCTACTACCATTTCGTAGTTAAATATTTCATACTAACACACCTTCACTTGAAACTAGGGAATTTTTAACTTTAATATTTCTCTTAGTGTAATCTACTCCTGTTTTTAACTAATAAAAAAGTAATGCTTACAAAAATTGTTTAATAATACATTTTAGCAGTTATTAATGTCTCTTGATAATTTTAAAATAGAAGCTATTTTATGAAATTAGCTAATATTTGCACGCTTAGTAATTATTTGGTTAAATAATTTTGAAACTGCATAAAATCTGTTTATCTTTTATATATTTAACAAAAATTAAAATATCTTAAAATTATTTCCTTTCAAAAAATATCCATTAAATTTTTTAAGCCATTACAATTTTTATAAATTAAATTTATTATAAAATTAATAATCTGTTGATTACAATAGTCAAACTTTTCATAGTCATTTATTGATTATATCAATTTTTAAGCCGTAATAAAAAGCATTCTGTCAACAAATAACAATAATCTATGAATAAGTAAGTAATTAAGGGAAAACTTTTCAGCACTTTTGTGTTTTATAATCTCCTTATTTTCTTATATACTTAAATTTCTATTTTCTCCAGTGTGAGCTACAAGCACTTTAGCATAGAGCTACAGAAGGGATCACCATAACTCTTACAGACACTATTTATTAAATTTTAACAGACAAACACTTTACTAATAGCATTGTTGGTCATCACACAGTAAATAAAATTTTATCGAAACAAAAGGAAGGAGAAATTTCATTATAAGTATTAACTGATGATGAAGAATATTGTGATAAATTTTCTTCATAAAATAATTTTTTTGTTTGGTCTTATGCACAAATATTTTCATTTAAAAGCATACCACTATACATTCACGAAGTTAAAAAACGAAAATTTGAATAACAGTTGAAGCACAAATTTCAGTTCAGAGCTCTAAAGTAGAAGTTTTTATATCGAGAGTAATGTTAGCAGTTAAAATGCAATTAATAAAAATTTGTATAAACTACTTTTTGTACATGTTTATAATATTAAAATTACATTCTTAATTACTGACTTTCACACCCAGCTTTCATACTTCAATAGATTGCTATGTCATTTAAATTCAAATTGTGTACAATGTTTATGTGAGAGGGTAATATGGGACGCTTAATAAATATTTAGTTTTCTACTTCATTATTTTATATAATTTAAAAATATTATGAAAGGAAATCCAAGAAATTTATAATTTTATTTTTAGTTAAATAAAAAAAATTTCAGTGATTTCCGTTAAAAATATACAATATTCATAAATGGTGGAATTTTTCATGTTTACTTTATTTCATGAATTACAATATCAAACAGTAATTGCTGAAATTAAATGACTTAATATCCATGCCAAATAATGAAATCTTAATTTACAGACTTACAAAGATATATAAATATGAATTAAAATTCTATAGGAATATTATTAGCAATATAATTAATATTTCTCATTGTTGAATGTATAACATAAGGTGCCATTCATACAAATACGGAAAATGAGAGAAATAGTTACACCAGGGAGGTAAATAATAGTACAAATTAGAATTAGTAATCAAATATTTCACTAAAAAATTATTTTTAAAAGGAAATGAGAAACAATAAAAGTAAGGATCATAGTTGATGATTATGGATTGAAGGAACTAGAAACAGTATGCTTGTTGATAAGGGCACATATCATTAATCAAACTTCTGGTATTTTTGACAGCAATTAAATGGCTATAGTATAATACAATTATTGCTTAAAAAACTTACACGATGTATTCATATTACAGGCATGTGTAAGTAAACAAGTTTTAAATAACTATTAAGAATAATATGAATGCAAATGCAAGTATATTAATCATTTCTAATTAAGTACAGGAAAAAATATTTATTAATATTTTTATTTTAAGGTATTTGTCATGAAAATTACTGGTTAGGGTTATATTTCCTTTTTTTTCTTAACAGTTAGACGCAATTGGAATAAGGACACTTAGAATTTACTTTAACATTGAATTTAAAAAAAGACTGTGTTTTTGCTTCTTCTACATTTTGAAAATTGTAAGGATAATGTGCTTTACAAAGCTTTATTAAAAAGTTGTATTAATATTATCTGATTCATAAATTTCAACGATAATGCATTCATTCCCTGCAATAAAGGGTTGAAGCATGTTTTTAAGATTCATGATTTGCTCTAATGAATTTAAACAGTTAAAGGTCTCCAACTAAATAGCTCAATCGGCTCTATAACTTTTATTTAATTAATTAAAAACATCGATTTTTCTATTTATATATAAACACTTTTATATCTCTTGTAGATGCAAAATGTTGATTTAAGAAACATCACTGGTCAGTATAATCTCAATTATACAGTTATTAATCAGTACAATGATGAGATTACAGTTTATTTGAAGAGATTAAAGTATTTTTATGTATTTTTACTATCATACTATTTATAAAAGATAGATTTGATGTTTCTTTTCAAATCTAAAACCCAACCATTGGCTGTTATAAAATTTAAACTTGTCAATAGTATTCGTAATTCTCAGTTTCTCATGTTTCGATGAAACTCTAAAAGCATCCTTTTGCAAGATTTTAAAACATTAAAATTAAATACAGGATCACAAATTTTGATATTTTATTGAATGTTCTGCATTCAAATCAAAAGGCAAAAATAATTGTCTTATTTAATACTTTTCTTCGTGACATTAAAGTTTACTGCATTAATTAATGCCCCTGTAAATAAATAAATAAACTAATAATACTGAATTTTAGTAATTTTAAGTCTCATTTTTAAGCAGTGGATCTTAGCGAGTAAAAGTAACTTGCGAAAAAACTCTGAAGGATGTGAGTTGAGTGTTTAATACTCGAGTTCTAATAGTTATTTTTAAATTCTTAATTTTAAATTTTGAATTATTTTTCGAGAGTAATTTTAAAATTATGAATTATTTTAGTTTAATATATATAAGCTGTAGACTCTAATTTATTTGTAATTACATAAAAACAAAAATGTTAATTATCATGGCTTGAATACATTTTAGCAAGCGTAATTTTCCTCTAGTCTGGAACTATTGCTTTGAAAAAGCAAGATAGAAATTTACAATCTACAAAAAATATTTAAAAAGAAACCACTTTTTTAGGTAAAAGCAGATTAAATTGAAATAACCAGCAAAAATATGAATACTTTTTTACCGAATGTTATCTTAAGGAATTATTTTCAGGTACGTTTTATTGTATTTTATAATTTTTAAACATTTATATGGAATCTAAATTATATATTTTGACAAAAACATATACCATCTTTTTCATAATGAGTACTTCTAAATTTTCTTTTGATTTTAGTCATAAAATAGTTTTAAAATATGTACTCAGATTTCTAGAGCTGTTTTCAATTCTATACGTTTGTTAAAATTAATTTTAGATTATAGATATTTTTGGTAAAATGAAATGTACTTATTATTTTAGTGAATCTTTCAGTAACTTGTTACTGTAACAAATTTTTAAAAGTTCAGTTTCTTTGTGATGTAAAAATTATGTGTTGCCGTGCCTTACTTGTTTTCTTTTGTGCCTTTTGTTGCCATGCCTTTTGTTGCCGTAAAGAAATTTAGTTAACTAAATTGTCCTTGTAAGTTTAAAGAAGTAAACTATCTCACACACAAAAACTATTAAAATGCTCTAATTTATATGACGTTTTCCCAACACTCCACTTTAAGGACTAAATTTCCTGTTAAGTATTCTAACAACTCAAAAAGGAGATTTTAAGCGTGTTTGTGATGCAAGGCCTTTTCAAATCCTATGAGCTGGGGAGTTCCACCCAATGATGAAGAATGCAGTTTCAAATTTTGCATAGTTATAATAATCTTAATTTTGCACTTGAAATATTTCTTTTGAATCAAACTAAATTGTGACACATGTCAAAAATGTTTTCATTCTCAATTATGAATGCAGACTACGTAACAGATTTTAAGATAGCAAAATAACTTCTGTAAGATTATTATTTTTTCTTTAAAGAAATCATTGACAATATTTTAAAATTATTCTTAATATTAAAATTGACAGTTGACACAGTTCTATATATTTTGAGCTGAGACTTGACATTCAAATGTAAGTTTTAAGTATATCTTGATAAGAATTTATTTTAAATATTAATTCAGAATTTTTTCTTTTTCTCCTAGAAATAAATCATTTGATTTTAAATCTCATAAAACAGAAAACATAATTAACTAATAATAAAGTAGATATAACGATACATTTTAATCCAGTTAAGTCTTAATTTACTGTAAGTGCATTTAAACATATAAGTAGATATATATTTAATATTAATTTTAAATTTTAAAGAATTGTAGACAGATTAAATTTAATTACTTTGTTCATTGTTAAAACTTGAAAAATAATTCTTAAAGCCTAAGATATTGTAACTTTAAGCCCTTTTTAAAAACAATTTTTTTTACACAACAGAATGTAATTTTTTTATTTATAATTAAAATTTTTAAAATTTGACAATAACGTCATAACTTTTTAGAACGTCAAAAATTCCTAGTAAAAAATTTTAAACCCATTTTTTATGACAAAACAACTTGGATTTTTAATTAACTTTTTAATTTGTCTGTTTAGAATTTAACTTTTAAATTAAGTTAAATTTATTTGTTAAGTCATGATTATTTTATTCGGTGAATTTCAAGTGAGGAAAATAAATTTGAGGGGGAGTACTTTTAAGATTTTCATACACAATAACAATAATAATTTCTGATTAATGACAAATTTTTATGATCATAGTTATTACGAGACCTCATTATATAGGATTCAATGTTTCTAATTGGTCATTTGATTTTGATTTCAAGTGATTATCTCATTTTTCATTCTCATAAAGCTATTGAAATTAATAAAAGAGTTACTTAAAATGTAGAAAATTTTCGTTTTTAATGGAGGATTTCATAAATATACTAATACATTTTAAGTAGTTAAAAATGTTACATTAAATTATCACAAGTCTTCTATACTTTATAAATACTCAAATCCTTGAAATCCAAGTACTAAATGAAACACACCCCAAAAAATTGCCTTATTAATAATTATGTTACTTTTGAAAATGATTTTTCAAGCTAGTTTGCCATCATTTCTATATAGTAATTTTTCTAAAATATTGTAGAGATATTATTGTTGTTGATAAAAAATTAATATTGTATACTTAAAAATCAATATTATATTTTATTTGAATTCAATCTAGTCGGATATAGTTAATAAATTTATATACGTTTTCAAAAAATTAATAATAGAGTACTTATGAAAGCAGTTGCAATTACTTAATTAAAATAATGACCAGAAATGATTGAGCATTATCATTAGAAATGCAATATTGAATTTTAAATGTAAATTATTTATTTTATTTTCTTCTCATTTACAGAACATTTTGAAGTTTTAATATTTTATAATTTTTTTCTCTCTTCTCTTCCTAAACTAAATTCATCTGTGAGAATAAAATTTCCATCGTGCTGATTCTTATAACTACTTTCGACATGCGACGAGGTATATTACTCTGTTCTAGCGACATTATTAAAATTTAAATTAAAAAAATAATGTTAAAATTAAACTGAAAGATTCAGAAATGTTTAGTTACCAAAACTTTGTAGTTTTGTTTGTAAGGGAGTAAAGAATATCATAACTCCATCTTACATCTTCGATTAATAATTAATTAATTATTGCGTTTAAAGCATTTTATTTCATAAATGATATTTAGAGTTACCATATAAAATATCAGCAGAGTTTAATAAGAAGATGTTTTTTTGAGTACCTATAAATAAATGATTTAACTTGAATAAGAATTTGTGATGTTAAATTACTGTATTTAACTTATCCTCCGTATACTCCACGCTATCCAATATTTCCATTTTTTGTGACTTTATTCAGTATTTATTTACATAAAATAATGCGCAAGCTATAAATAAGTAATATTTTAATATAACTATTTTTAGAAGAAACCTCTCTCTTCCTTCTATATTAAGTCACGTGCTTTCATACTAACACCAGTTAGTAGATCATATGAGCTATAAATGAAGTTATAGAAATTATTTCTGCTTTGTTCTACAGAATTTGAGGAATGAAGGATTTAACAAATGAAAAAGAAAATTTTTGATAAACTTGTTTAGCATTATGAAAAATTATAGTTTGAAACTAGAAGTTCTTAATGCTGCAATGACTTTTAAAATTCTTGGAATGTTGAATTATTTTAACAGGATTTTTTAAATTACTTTTTATACTGTATATTTTTAGTAATATTCTCACAAAAATGATGCTATCAGGAAAACTTATTCTAATTATACAACTCTACTGTAGAAAGATCTGTTAAAGTTGAAATCTGATATTGTAGAATAATATCTGAGATAATTGCATTTTGATTAATTAGAATAAATAATTATTGATGCCGTTATTAATAAAGAACTGCACATTCAAATATAATACATATACTAAATTTGACATAATTTTTCATTCTTTATACAAGTTCTTTCATATTAGAAATGAGCATTTTTATTTTGAACTCTCTAATATTCGTTTATTATTAGTTAAGAAATAATGTATCATGTATTTGTGAAATATAAAAGAGATGAAAAATTATATTTAATAAACATTTCATTTATTACTAATCATTGATTTACTTTTCTTAATATGGTTTGAATTAAACTTTCAAAATTTCTCAAATAAATTATTTTTACAATAGTCTTAATCAGTATAAAATTTGTATTATTTGCATCTTTTTAACAAATATGGTAACAACTCTTTTAATTTGAAAAGCTTCTTATGAGTTTTTATGAGTTTTATGAGTTTAAGTTTTTATGAGTTTTTATTGAACACATTTTTCCAAGATTTAATAACAAAATCTTTGATAGCACATTATGTAGTAATATTCCCCAAAAGTTAAAGAATGCAAATAATAAAATATAAATGATTTTCCTAATATTATTTTTAAAATGTTATGCACTTTTCTGCTAAGAAATTTCTTATTCACAAATGCCTGTACATCAAATACCTAAATTATTTATACGATATAATTATTAACTGAGTAGAAAGCAATTTTTTCATGAAAATCATTTTCAAATAATTCAATAAAGAATATTCTTATATGCATAATGACATTATTTCATCGCTTATAGATTATTTTCACACATAAATGATGAAACAATTACGTCAAATACTATTTTAAATTATCATATTGTTAGAATATATTAAAAATATAATCTTATCATTTTTAAGAAAACACAGAGAAATTGAATGAGATATCATATGTATTTGCTTATATGTTTTTATTTTAACTTTTAAATACTATTTTGAACAAAATAATTCAAAAAATGAATTATTTTTCATGGAAAATTATAAAAAAAATAATGCCTTATATTACCAGCAGTTTCACTGAAGCAATCTAAAACCTACTATTGTCATCCCTAATTGAATAAGTTCTCTCAACTATATATTATTATTTTATCGAATCTCAGAGTTATGTCGTTGACTCAAAGTGGTTCTTTGTAAATATATTTCAGGTGAACTTAGATGAAATTTTAGGCCTCTTTTTTGCATGAAGAGTAAAATGTGTGTGTTTTCTACTTTATCTTCCCTATGAAGTATGCCACTTGCAATGGTTATACTGGTGTAATGCCCACAAATATAAAATGAAACAAAATATTTTTGAAATTCTTTTTCTTGTTTGCGCTATAAATTTATTTTAAAAATAAATAATTATTAAATGATTGCTATATAATTTTTAAGATAGTTTATCTTTTATCAGAGAATTAATCGATTCCAAAAATTACTATTCTTGCATCTTTGAAAATGTGAAAAAAAATGAAATATTTCATTCGTTTAGTAAAATCACACAACCTGTTTTCTTTTTGTTATTATGAAAGGAATATAATGAAAAATTGATATTATTATTGGGGAATATTAACTTTTAAAATCTAGGCAAACTATTCACATTATCGAGAATTTAAAAGTTCACAAATGATTTCGTTATCTCAAAAATAAGTGTATTTCGGAAAGAGAAATTTATATATTTGAATGCAAAATTTGTTATTTCTTGAAGTTCTCAAGGTAAGACAAAATAATTTTATAAACATTAATTGTGTTAAAAGTAATTTAGAAATTATTAAAGATGTAATTAAAATTTTATAAATAAATATTTTGAATTTCAGAAGCAATTTCGTCGATATACCATGAAAATTTATTATATTCCCTTTTACATTTTTAAGAAAATTATTATAGTTTAATTATATTTATAATTTAAACAATTTTTAAAGTATACATTGATATTTCGAAGAATAAAAAAAATTATATCAAAAGTTAATGGCTTATTATTTTGTTTTCAATCATGAAGGAACTGACAATTAGCATTAGATCAAATTTGAAATCAATACTTATTGAATCAAAAGTCTTGGAGTACAATATCCATTAGATTTTTAAACTTTTTATAAGCTGAAAGCACATAAATTCAATCAAGAGTAACACCTTGCTAATTAGCTCCAATTTTATTTTTTTAATATCTTATTCAAAAATATTTGCGGAAATTTTACCGGCAAAATAAAAAAACCTAGTTTATAAATGATACATCTTGATAAAAAATAGTAAATAGATTTTTTTCTAAAACTAAAGTAAAAATGAATCATTATCAGTTCGATTTAATATAAATAATCATTTTTATGAATTTTATAGATTAATACAACTTTCTGGTCAGTTTGTAAGAAAAAGTGAATCAATTGCAATTAATTTTGATATTTTGTGCATGTTGCTTACAAATTTGGAATACCTTATTGCCTACATCAGTTTATAAAAGTAATTATAATCTTATAATTAAAGTCATTATATATAATTTTTATTGTTCGTTATATGCAATTTTATAAGTGATTCGTTACATTCGTAGATTTAAATTCCCATTAATTATTTATTTAGCAATTCATTTTAAGTTAATATTGTGAGAACACATATTATAATTACAATTTTATTCTTTTCTATCTCTTAATGACTTAAATCACTTAGCAAATTTTAACATTGAAGTAAATAATCTTAAACATAAAATTGTCTTTCTCTATAGAATAATAATGCGTTTATTCATCATGCACGATTATAGCAATTATGCGAACACTAAAGTATTAAATAGCAATGCTTTAAGCAGAATTTCACGCAGTTTCATTACATATTTCCTTATTAAATATTGTATTTGCTTTCAAACTAGGATAGAAAGATAAAATGTCTAATCAGAATGAAATATTAAAATTGCATTTTTTTGTGAGCAAATATAATAAAATCAATTTCCACTCCTTTTTTATTTATGAAATAAAAATAATCTTTGAAGATAATGGAATTAAAATAATTTCAAAATATAAACAATTTTAATTATATCCTCATATTTTAACAATTTATAATTGATGGCATTAATTAAGTTAATAAGAACTTTAAAATAGAATTAATTACTTTCTGCTCATCAAATAAAATATAAAATACTCCCATGTACATTTCCTTCTACTACAAACAATGAATTTCAATACATTTAAGTAAAAAACATATAAACAAATTACCAAAAAATATTTAATTCCTATTCATTTTTGTGTGGTTACTTATAAATATCTGGTAATACCCTAGTAAATTATAGAAAATGTCTCTTCAAATGTTCTTAGCACTTTAACAGATATTCAAATAATCACATTTTTAAAAAATCTTTATAACTTAAAGATTCTTAAATAAAAAAATGCAATTTAAAAAATTATCTAGTATATTCCTATTGTTATAGTAATACAGATAATTATGACTTGAAAGAAAAGGGACTAAGTCATCAAAAATGTGAAAAATTCACTATTTAAACTTAATATGACTTATTTTCGTATAGTGGATAGTAAGAACAGTTTTCCCCATAAAAACCGTTAGATGAGGTATAAAAAATAAACATTTTTTCTTGAAATATTTATTAAAAAATACTAAAATTTCAGATTCTCAAAATTCTAAATTAGTATTTTAAAATGTTCATATTTTATTTATTTGTATATTTGCTGCTCTCTCTCTCTCTTCGTGATATGAAAACTCAATTCTACATTGAAAATTTACATGCGTTTATGACAAAGTGTGAATGGTTGCTAGAAAAGTTTCTTGATATTATAGTCAAAACACTAAAGGATAATTATTAGTTTGAAATTTTAGATACATTTTATAAAATGGGTCACAAGCCATATTATATGTTTGTTCTAAGGTACAGAACTTGCTTTTCCTGGAAAGTAGCTTTTTCACACTAATTTCAAAATGTGATAAAATGTAATAACTAAATAATTGAAATATATACATTAATTATTATAGCACAGACTAAGCTATGTGCATGCAAACTTGCACAAGATAAATTTCATAATCTTAAGAAAGATTTTTAAAATATTTTGCACGTGAAAGTTTTGCATTCTACGAAGAATTCATTTAAAATTTATTTTAAAATAAATGCAATTTATTCAGTGAAAATTAGTAATCTGTTCAATTATTTTCAATGTAAGTTTAAAAGGTAGATTTGAGTTACAACCTATAACACACCAGACCATATTAGTACTATTTAATGTTAACAACTTAGCTTCAAAATTTTACGCAAAAGTGTAATCCCAAACTAAAACTTAATATTTTAATTGTATTCTACAAAATATATATTCCCTTAGCTTAGTTTTAAAAATTCAAAACTCAGAACTGCTATTTTTCATGAAGATGTTCTAAGATATTTATTCATTTATAGACACTAAAATATCTTTCAGCAGATTTCCTGTAAGAGCTTGTAAAGTTTTACCAAAAAAGAAGCTTACATGATGTGGGAATTTTAGGAATGTCTGTTAAATAATTTTAAAGAGTATTAAAGATAACTTTTTAGTTCATGAATCATAACTAATGTCGAAATGTGTTTTGTCTCCCTAGATTGCGCATAAGTTACTATTTATCAACAAAAAGAAAAGGCTTTTGGATAAAAGCTTATTTTACATTACCTTAGAATGCATTTCATTTAGGTAAGAGGATTATTTTATGAATTCGACAGTTAAAAATTTTGTTAAAACTCATTTTTACTTCATCATTTATTTAATATATTTTTTACAGTCTTTTCTTGTTAAGAAAGTAATTTTTCATTTCATTTTTTAAATACTTGTCTTATGCAGTTTTGAAGAAAAGTATATTTTTGAATCTTTTAAAAATAATAACAAAGTATTTTACTTACATTAATATATTAATTCCCCCTATTAATGCGCCTAAAATTGATTTCTGATCCTGTAATCTGTAAAAATATTTGTCTGCAGATTGTTGAATTCTACTGGATGACTTTATATTTTAAGAATATATATTAATTTTACCATTTCGTATATATATCAAAATACGATTAAAAATTATTTTTCAAGTAATGCTTGTATTTTGTGATGACCCTTATTTGATAATTATGTTAATATCAAACATTTCTATTTAGGTTTAGAATATAACAAAATTTTGCTTTTAATTTATTTTAATATTATGTTACAATTAAAAATTCCTTTATTTTTAAAGATTCAAAATTTATAAAAGGCTTATAATTTATAAATGTCATTTGATCAGAATTTTAATCAATCAAAATTCTTATATTTTGAAGTAGACCTTTTGGATTTAGCTTTTGTCAAATTTCTTAATTGAGCATTTACTTGGAATAGTTTTAATTACTAGGTGTTTCTTCTGATAACATTTAACTAATCCATATGATAGCATAAATTTGAAATAAGTAACTAATTTGTTAACATATTTACAAATTATTACTATGTCAAGAATGATATGGTTTATTCTTGGGAAGTAATTTACAAAAACAAATATATGTATTTTAATAAATGGTAGCTTGAATACTTGTTTTAAAACATTTTACTTAAAATGGTACATAAAAATGTTTTATTATAAATTATTTTTAAATCAAATACTGTGCTGGTTGTCGATTTCATATATTAACTTTGACGTGTAATCGCATTTATAATTATCTAATACATAATTTTTATAGTCATCGTTACTTATATTTTTTTAATTTAAACATGTATGTAAAAATATCAAACCTACTAAAAAATTATATTATAAAAATTATTCTTAACTTCATTAAGAGTTTAAATGAAATTTCTGAGATATATATTACTATAATTTGTTTTATTCAATGTAATTGTAAATAACTATTGAAGTAAATACTAGAGTAGTTTTGTTAAAATGAAAAGTTATGTTGCTTATGTGATTATAATAAAATAATTCTATATTTATAAGAAAGAATGCATAAGGTGCTTGACCAAGATTACAATAGAAATTGTTTTATTCCCTATATATTCCCTATATTTGGTAAAATGAAACTATAATGTTGAATTTTTTATTTTTAACCACCGTTATATCCCAGGATATTGAAAATACAGCTTATGAACTTGATGTAATTATTAGGAAAAACTTATTAAATAATTTTTTATATTATGCCTAATATTTTTTTACTTTTTTATAATTATGATTATTCTTTGTAGATGATTGAAGGGAGAACATATATTATAGACAGTTAACATATATTTCTCTAGGTAGCCACCTCATGATTAAAAATTCTGTGTCTGCGATTTCACTATATTAAGGGCAAATAAACAGCAAGTTTTAGATCTTTTGTTGAAATCTGTCTTGGGAGTTAAGAATCCTTAGCCCAGATTCCTTTATTTAACAGTTGTCTTTTAAGGAAAATTTGTATTGTTCATTTATTGAAGATTTTTTGGGAAAATAGCTCGACTTCTCAGCAAAATGAAACTGAAAATGTGAATACTTTACATGGTAAATCTTGGAATAGTAAAATTATCATATTTTTCGAATAATAACACCTTGGAATAATAAAATACCTTTCCCCACATGTTTTCTTTTAAAAAAATTTTTTTTTACAAATATAATTACTTTAAATTTCCCTTAAGTGTATTTATTGTTATGGTAGAAAAATGAAAGAACTTTAAAAAAGCATTTCAACACTGAATGTAGTTTCGACAAGAATTAAACAATTAATTCTTTGGCACTATAATATTAAAGTTTAAATTTTACAATTATTTCTCATTTCTCTGTTTATAAAAAAATGTAAATCTAAATTGTGGCATTTAGTATTATTTGCTGATTTTCCTGAGTGTTTTGAATTTTAGCAAGCTTTTTGAATTTAATAATCTGGACTCTAAAGTTTGTTTTCTATGCATTAAAGAAATTTCCCTTCACAATAAAATGTAGTTCTGTCTTCAACAACTTAAAAAAAAATAGAAAAGACATATAACTATATTATAAACTTGGATTACATTCTTATGTAAATTAGAAGAAAGCCTCTACTTTTTGTAACTTTAATAACTTCCAGCTCAGACTCTTATTTTTACATGAAGGTGAGAATTCTTGCCAAAGCATTTCTGTTTGAGAGGCCAGAAAATATGATTTTATTTTTGTTTGCTAAAAGTTAAAATTATTTTAAATGATTTAATAAAGTTAGGTTTGAAAAATAAAGGTAGTAGTTTTAATAATTATATTCATAAAGTAGTTCTGTATCTTTGATGTGAAGTTCATAAATCTTTATTTGATTTAAATTTCAAATACTAAGGAAATCTCAATCGCCAATTTTACATAAAAAATTCAAAGTCTAAGTTTGATCCTAACTTATCAGAATTTTATATATTAGAGGGGAAAACAATCATAAAAATCATTTTATCACTTTAATTTTAAGTTTCAATTTTAGGGACCTAAAATTAAAGTGACAAAATCATTAAAAATTAAAATGACAAAAGTTACTTATATTTACATTTTTAACCACTGCTTGATTACAATTATAAACATTTTTTAATATGTGAGATATTTATTTTATTTTCAATGTCAACCGATAAGAAAATGATGATTTTACTTAAAAATGTTTCATTTAATGATCTTACCACTTACACATGCAATCTTAAATAAATGGCGTTATAGTTTTATTTCAAAAATTAAATGACCTATAATAAATATCACTGATAGAATAACATAACTAATGCATAAACATTGCTTAGACTAGAAATCAATTATGAATAATGAATGGACTTATATCCTATAAAAAATAAAAACATAGTCAGTACTGTCTAAAAATGTTTTTGTCGATAAAATAAGGATATTTTTTCATAATTACCAATTTTGTATTATCTAATATCCAACCTTTGTAATAATGAATAATAATAAATAATGAGCATGCCGATAAATGAGGAAAAAAAGGTTATAAACAAGGTTGTATATAAGAAATAAGTATATTGCAAAGTTGTATGTAAGTACGGGTAAAAAAATGCTTTGAATTCTAGTATGGTTTGTTCTAAAAACACATTTCTGTGACTTCTGAACATAGATGGAACACTTTGAATGCTGAAGGACTGCAGTTATATTGAAATGAGAAAATCAATTACATATATAGCTTGAATTTACAACAATCATAAATTCTAAATTTCATGATTATAGAAACAACTTTTAACTAACTATCCAAATTATTTTTTGAAGACTTTAGTCTGGTATCTGAAGTGATAGGGTTCTCGCAAAAGATATTACTGCTGAAGCCTAGTTGAATTGAAGAGTTATATTCATACGAGTAATACCTAACAATAAGCAATAAATAAATAGTAAGAGAAAATACCTACCACTAATGTTGGTAGAAGGCTACACAGTATATTTGTAGACTATACCCCATAACATCATAAGTTTTTTCCTCTATTTTTCCAGTCAGAGTAGTAAGAAAATAACAAAAACAATGTCGTCATAAAGGTGTGTGTGTGTGTGTGTGTGTGTGTGTGTGTGTGTGTGTGTGTGTGTGTGTGTGTGTGTGTGTGTGTGTGTGTGTGTGTGTGTGTGTGTGTGTGTGTGTGTGTGTGTGTGTGTGCGTGTGTGTGTGTGTGTGTGTGTGTGTGTGTGTGTGTGTGTGTGTGTGTGTGTGTGTTCACAGGTGAGACAAGATTCACCAAGCATCTTGATGATAAATGTGACTGATCATAGAGAGAGTAGAAGACATGATTTACATGATCTACTTCAGAAAATTACTAAACATCATGCATTTTAAGATTGAACCATGATGTTATGGAAAGAAGTTGTATTGAAATTTTGCATTGCCTGCCACTCTGTGTGAAGTTTTGTAACTGTTGAACTGTATCTTGATAAAGTAGTAGACATCATTGTGAAATTTCACCTTACAGAAGTTACTTATGTTTTCGTTTCAGGAGAAAATAACTTACGTTTTTATAGAATTGTCATAGCTAATAATTGCTTCAAAAGGGAAAAAAACTGGTAGCTATGCATATAAAATGAGTGATTAATTCTTCTGATCTGAATTTTATTGGAAATAATCTGGAGCTCTTCAATCAAACTGCGTGTGTATTTCTCTCCCAAGCCTGAAGTCTGTTTCACAGAGATAATGATTTATACTTCATTTTACAATAGCTAATCTTTTCTAAGAAAACCTGGTCAAGTGAACATATAACCTGTCAAAATGCAATATCGCATTTGCCTTTATATGAAATTCTATATTTCATGAATTACTTTTCTGGTATGTTTTGTGTCTGATTGTATTACTTATCAAATTTTTTCAATTTCGTTACTCCGAGATAAACAGATTTATAAAATAAAATATGTTAAAGAAAGCAGAAAGATCCTTATTTTATGTGAATAAAGAGATTTTTTATAACAGTTATAAAGAAACATCTAGCATATATTTTAATATAAACGGAATTCAGACTTTCTGTGTTTAAGTTAATGTTAACAACCAAAATCTAAGATGATTAATAATTGATGAAAAATTTCCTTAAATACTGAAAATGAGTTTTGAAATTCCTTTATTTTACTTAAAGATGTTCAAAGCTAAAAAAGAGCAATTACTTTTCACATTACCACATAAATAATAATTTTACAATTACGAATGTTCTTAAGTAATTTTAATTGATTGTTATCAATAAGCTGTCAAATATTATTTTCATGGTTTTTAATTCATTAAATTAAATAATTTATATGTAAAAGTTTGCCATTCTACAAATTTAAAAAAAATTATTACTTTTTATAAATATATATGTTTGTTTAAAAAATTATATTTTCAGAATCAATTTTAGAAATACCTATTTTTATTCTAAATGATTATTACAATTATTAATAATCATTTGATACCGCATAGTGGGTACCTTAATAGCCGAAGGCTGTTTGAAGCATTTGAACATAAATCGTGTCTTTGATTTTCTGAAATAGCTGTCATTGATAATGGATCATATTCAGATGTCAGTAGATGGAATATTTTAAAATTTTCAATTATCCCAGCAAAATGTACATACAATAGGCAGAAGAGCAACATCCCTCATCCTTTATACAACAATGTCTGAGATAGAACCCAATCACTTTCACTCCAGAAAACGTCCTTATTCTCATACAAAATAGAAATGGAAATAAAAACTGCTAAAAATCAAATTAAGATTTTTTTAAATTTTTCCTTCGTAAATTAAATTTTGTTAGATGGCTTACCATGGTCTAGTGGTAAAACAACGCTCTTCGGAACACAAAGTTCCGGAATGAAATCCAGCCACTATTGAACATTGGAAGGGGGATATTGCAGTTCTGTTTCCGGTTTTTACATCTGTTAAAGTATATGCTTCTGAGTTTTCTGGTTTTCTCCCTTGCGGCACACAAATATGGCCCACTATCTATGAAAAGTTATCCAGGAAGGTAAATTATGCGGTGGACATCAAAATGCCTTACAAAGGACTTTGGCCGTTAAGCAGTCCCAAGCGCGATGTCAAAATGAAATTTTTTGAAAAGCAGAAATAAACGAGTGTCAAAATTTGTATATATTATTTTATATTTTAAATAATATGTTCTTTTGATAAATTAGTGAAATATACATTGAAATGAAACAGGAATTATAAACGAGAAACATATTTTTCAATTTATAAGTTCATTTTGTACTTCCTCTTGATATTTTCTGCAAATAACAAATTTCATCATTTAATATCTTTTTTTCATCAGAAAAATAATAATATTTGCATATTTGAAGTATCTGTTTTGAAATTTTTCATTTTTAAAAGGAAATGTAATAGTGAATTTAAGCAATTGATTTTATTTGAGATAAAATTAGGCTTTTTGAATAGAAAAATAATGACTTTTTGTGAAATCTAAATGATATAAACTTTTAGTTTTGAATTCATTTATATTTTAGGTATAAAATAATTATAAGAAAAGAGATGATGATAAAATTCGCATTTCTTATCCAAATTCTTTGTTATTTTCAAACTGAGTTTATAGAAAGGAACATTAATTTTTCTTTGCAAGTAAATTTTTATAACTGATTTATATTTTAACTATATAGGATTTTGCTTCGTAATTAGTTTTAATTAAAAAAAAGTATCAATATATTTAAAACTTTACACACTAGTACAATTTCTAAGTAAAAGCATTAAAAATTTGTAAGAAAAATACAAACCAAAAAATATTTTATTAATAAAATTATTATTTTTTTCTTACTTTTTAGAATATGCATTTCAACTACAAACATTTCAAAAGAAATTTTAAAATTTTATCTAATAGTAAGCGCATATTTTTTTCTATTGAAATGTAATACAAGAAATATATTTTAAATTAATTATAACTTTAATTTTTTTGTTTTTTCTCATAATGGGTATTATAATTCAGTACTTTATTACATTGTAATAATTAAAATGCTTTAAATTTTTTTAAATCTTTGTCTTAACCTTATTAAAAATAATATTGTCAAACAAAACATAAATAGTATCAATTCACGATATTTCAAAAAATTTTTTAGACTGAACTTTCCTCGTTCATGGTTCATTTTTCATTAAATTAGCCTTAAATTCATGAATTATTCATTTATAACATTTGTGGGATAATTAAAAATCGACTTCGAAGTATAAGCTTCATACAAATTTTGCTATTCAAAAAGATTTACAATTTCACGTTTGGGAATTGAAAGCGATGAAGATAAGAAATATTTCAATGAAAAATATGTGTAAATTATTAAGTTGTTCTTAAATCTTGATTTACAGCAAAACGATTTCTTACAAGACATTCATTTTGATTTAGATGGGATTTTTAGGAATCTTTTCATTTAAAGAAGACAAAGTCAATACATTCAATGTGATAAAAATACTTTTTTTGAAATAAATTTTCAGCTTATAGGAGTATAAAGTAATGTACTATTTTCAAAATAGAGAAGAGTTGTCCTTATATGCTCATTTTATTAAAAGTTTTTCTTTTTTGATTCCTTTTATGTAGAATTAAAATTTAATGGCAAAATGATTTTTTTTTCCTATGAATAATTTAACACGCTTCAATTTGCAATAAAAGAGATTACAAAAATAAAGACAAAAGTATATTACATGTATAAATATATATCACATGATTGAATTAATACAACATTAATATTTCTTGCTTTATTTTGTTTCATATACTACTTTAAATTATGTTTATTAATAAAATTCTTAATTCTTAACTTTATAAAATTGTGATTAAAAATGGAAAAAGAACGAGCAAAAACTTTCATTAATTTTTTAACAACTTTTTATTAATTCATGTTGCTTTTCATAAATTTGTTAATTTATACTTAACTGCTTAGTGTAATTTCTTCAGAATGTTTTCACTTAAATAATTTAATTGAAAATATTTATTTAAAAGTTTTCAAACGTGAGTTCTTACAAATCAAACAAATCTAACCACGTGAAAAGTTTAAGCTTTAGATTTCCTTTAAAGCTACAATATTTTTTTTATTTTATATTTTGTTATAATCATGAATAAATTTAAAGAAATGCATTTCAATGAATTTCATTTTCAACGAATTTATAGGGCTTAGGGGAAAAAAACATACTAGCAAAAAAGAGATAGATACATTTTAAAAATTACAAAATTTAAAGTGCATCTAGCGTTTTAAAAATTTAAAGTGAATATTAAAAAAAAATTATTGTGTTTTTTAAATTGCTATTTGGAGAATAAACTTTTGGAATATTTCCACTAAGACCCCAAGATATCATGGAGAATAGAATATGTAATATAATTAGCAGGTTATATCTTAAAAAATAATTAATCTCGGAATAGTCTTCTAAAATGCTTTTAATCCCTAAGCATTTTAAGAGTTGTTTTTGATGTAATAAATAATGAATTCTTAAAAAATTTCACATTAAATTGCAAACATTCATGTAATTATTCAAAAACAACTAATACTAAATACTCTTAAATATATTTTATTAGTAAGATACAAATCATTAAATCATCTTGCATTTTGCTTTCAACTATTTAAGTAAAATATGTTGTACAAATAAATTATTCTTAAACCATAATATACAATGTTTTAAATTTAAATAGGAAAGACAGCTTATATCTACTATGTTTACAATCATTTTTTAATATTAAATAATGTACTTAATTAGAAAGTGATAAATATTGATAAATTCAATGCTAATAAGTGGTTAAGAATGTATCTCTTCAGTAAGAAAGCTTAAGCATTCGTTATATCCAGACGTGACTGGACGTCTAAGTCACGTCATTAAGCAAATGGACGGAATGATATTTTTCATATTAAATTATAATTAGCATGAATGTTTAAAAGTTCTTTTTAATTTCCTTGCAAAAAAGCAACTTGATTGTCCTCAAGAAAGCTTTCATTTACTATTATATTTTATGAATAAATACGAAGCGACTTACAATAACATATGATATAGGGCATTTACGGGACATCAAATCTTACAAATAATGTAAGTCAAAATATGAATGCAGAATTATATTACCATCATTTGACAGATTAAACATGATTTTATCGTTCAAATAATGGACCATTATGCTATGAGTAGAAATCATTTGTAAATTTAAACTTAATTGTACACAAAGGAATTATACTTAAATGTATGCTTCGTATAATGAAATATAATTTCTTTCATGAATGTAAATATATATTTTTAGCTTATTTTTAAGCTATATCTTACAATTACCTACATAAAAAGTAAAATTACTATATTTTATGTCTTGTTAACTACAAATTTTAAACATAATGAGACTAAAAATCAAATTTTTCTCTTCTTTGATTAATCTGTATATATAAGCAATGTCATAATTTCAGCGGGTAAAAAATAGTCGTAAAATTTTTAAATACAGTCATTCAATCACTTTTCAATCTGAACATTTAGATTCAACTACATACTATATAATATCAAGTCTACAGTAATAAAACACTATTTGGTATGGGCAAATTTTAAATAAGGAATTTTTAAATTTTGGAATGAGCCCTAAATTTGTATAGTTCATTTATACAGAAATTTTTCTATTATATTCAGTAATATTAATACTTATATGATAAAATGAGCAAAATTATTTTTAAATACATAAAGCTACTTTATGTTAAAACTATATTTAAATTAAGTACTAAATGCAATAAAATAAATTTGAAATTTTGTTTTACACTTTCATGATAGTAGATCATAATTTGTAACTATATTAGATGCTTATGATTGTAACAATTTGTTAATGATGATAATGACTTTAAAATTTTGTATTGCGAATAAAAAGTTACAAGCCATTCCGTTTAAACAAAAACTATAAGCTAAAAGAGAAACTATAAAAACATGAATTGAAAAATAAAAAGTTACTGTAAGACGTTTTCTTGAAGCCAATTCCTTATCATCCAATCTTTTCTGGCACTTTCCATCTAGCAAAAAGAAAAAATGTGTTGCATTGTCCTAGATTTAACTCATTTTGCTATTTAAGAAAAATCTGTGAAAGAAAAATCTCATCCGAACATTTTGCGCTACATTACACATGAATCTAATGCTTTAACATCTCCAAAAGCATTTCCGTTATAATTAACGTACGCTTTTTCCTTGACGAATAAAAACAAGCACATTTAATGTAAAAATTTTCGTTTTGAAAGTTGGCTAAAGAAGTTTGTGATTTTTAAAACGATGATGATTATGACTTTCACTAAGAATAAATATTCAAAACAAAAACTTGCAAATTCTTATGCACGAAGTGTAGAAATATATGTTACAAAAAGGAAAGTAACATTTTCATAAATGACATAATCATTTTAAGCTGATATACATTCCTTTAATACAGAACATAAATTATTTTAAGCTGGTATATGAAATCTAACGATGAAGCATGTATTATATTGAATATCTACAAAGTTCTCGTGGATATATTTGCTTGATGAATATTACTAATTTGTATATTTTTAATTCTAAACTATGGAATTGAACTTATATATATATATATATATATATATATATATATATATATATGTGTGTGTGTGTGTGTGTGTGTGTGTGTGTGTGTGTGTGTGTGTGTGTGTGTGTGTGTGTGTGTGTGTGTGTGTGTGTGTGTGTGTGTGTGTGTGTGTGTGTGTATATATGTATATATAGCTATACAATTAAATATTATGTTGCTGTTGATAGTTTTTCAAACATAATTTTGATAAATATCCTTGATTTTTCCTTTGGTTAAAATTTTGACTGTTTCCTTATGTTTTACAAAGGTACCGAGATGATCCAATCTATAACAAATCCAAACTTTTTACAATAATTTTCTCCACTAAATAAAAGTCAGAAATATATAATTTTTTTTAAATAATATAGATTAAAAATATAATATTTCTTAAGTTAATGAAATATTTATTGCTATATTTTTAAATAACCTAAGAGAAATATATTAAGAATATAAGTGATTGCTAGCTAATGTGTGGTGATAAAGTTGATATAATATCCCCTCATTTAAAATTGTTTTATTGCTACATTTCTAGGTCCATGTGGCATTTTAATTAATACTCTTTTGATTGATCAATGCTCCAAATGAATATGGCTTAAGCAAATGATCAAATAAAGCATGATACCTTTACTTCTACGTCTCTACTAAGCAGTCTCTCAATCTGCTTCACCCAAATAATAATTTTGTAAGAAAAAGATAGTCATTTTCTTCACACTCTAAAAGATGAAATCATAATGTTCTGTTCAAGAGAACTTAATAAATAAATTTGCTGAAATTATACTAGTATTCATTTTAAAGTTATTTTCTTTTAATTAAGAGAAGCTCATAGCAAATTTAATAAGAAAATTAATTTTATTTAAATATGGTTGAAACATTTCATGCTTTTCTTTTATTGTTGTATACGTTTCCAAAGAACAGATTTTTCATTTATGATTAGACTTTAATTAATACTTATAAAACAGAAGCTTAAAAAGAATTAATTGTTTTGAAAAGATGATAAATGTACATTAATGAAATGAGGTTTTGTTTTTCCTTAAAAATATAGCAAGTATACTTACAACATTCTATACTTTTACAATGCTTGTAAATTACCTGTTAACTAATACAGAATTTATGCGTACAATATTTATTAATATCACATATGTTTTCTGTATATGGAGGAAATATTTGAATTATTCATGCAAATAGATTAGAAATCGCTTCAATTCAATTATTCATACATTCTTGTTCGGAAAGTAAATAACTCAGATTGAGTTTTTTGAGTGCAAAGTTGCAAAAGTTGAGTTGTAAGATAGGGTTGCAAAGTTTCAAATTTTTGTTCTTAATTTTCTTGATTAACAATATCAAGTGATAAAAGCTGGAAAATATAAACGCTTTGACTTTATTTTATTTTCTCATGAAAAAATTCTATGTCTGTGCTGATGCAAAATTTTCAAAGTACAAAAAAACGGAAATTATAATCAGCTGTTAAAACAACAAAAGCTTATGTTTAAGTTTCCTTTTTTTTGTTTTGTTTTTCCATTAAGTTTTTGTTTTCACACACAAAGTGGATTTTTATGTTATGCTAATACCACACTGACTCATGCGAAGATTTAATCCCCTAACGTTAGAAGTCTTTATTTATTGAATATGAATGTTTAAAAATTTATCTAGAATGTAAATATTCTAGCTGTAAAATATTTTGAAGAGAAATCTTTTGTCTAAAAGAGATCAAACTCTAAAGACCATTGACCACACACCACTTGTAAAGAATAGTCTTTTCTTTGTCTCTGGGGAATATTGACGGTGTTATCATCTCAATATTTAAGGTTTTTGGTAGTTTTTTTCATCTCCTTGTTTTCAAAGAATATTAAAATGCTAGACTCCTCCTACATTAATTTTCATAATTTATTCGTATATTAATCATATATAAAAATTTAAATTTCCTATATTCTTTCAACCATTATTTACCTAACATCATATATATCTGACTTTAAAATTTTTTCTGTACCTGAAAACTATAGTATAAATACACTTCAATTTACCTTTAATATTTAAAGCAAATATTGCTATACAATATTATATGCACCAAAATAAATATTAATAACAATAAATCAAAAATTTACATACCTAACTAAAACTCCAAAAGTTTATTATAAATGTAAGAACAAATATTTCATAGTCTAAAGTAAATTTTTTGAAATACAGCATAAATTGGAATAAATGATTGCTATTTGTTAAGCTTGCACTCTTAAACTTAATAATTTTCCTTCAATAGAACTCTAAGATTTGATCTCAGAAACAACTTTTGAAACCTTAGAAAAGTCATTCTCTTGAACATGTCTTACACAATTTCTATAGCCATTTATTAAAAATATTGAAATCATGTGAGTTTTGAGGAATTACTGTCTTATAAAAATACTAAGCCGTCTTTTTATGATGGGACAAAATTCTCTCCCTCATTTCATTTGAGGAAGATGTTTGTGTTTCATTGGAATCAGGAACCTCTTTTTTTAAAGATTATTTTTATTTCAACATCATAGAATTTTAATTATAATTTAAGAAATTGACCAAATGCCCTGAAATAAAGCTGATGTTAAATTTAAGAACTTTAACAAATAATCAGTTATTAGCTTCTTATTTATAACCAAAACTCGTCTTCTTATATCTCTTTATTTTACTAACATTAAAAAATAAAATTTTTAATCAAAATACTAGGTAAGAATTGTTTGTCTTCAAACAAGAATATTAAAAATTACAAAAGAATTATAGATTTCATGTGTATGATGAGTGTAAATTGATAAGTTTCTTAATAGTCAGTGATTACAAAGCGAATTTTGATTAGTTTTCTATTTGTTTCTTTTGCTGTATATCAACGAAGCAAAAATTTTTGCTCTTCATTGGTACATAAAAATATATCTTTTAATTTATAAATAAACACAATTCTCAAAAATAGAATAATCCAAAGTATGTCTGACTAAGATTTAGAAATAACATTTTGTGTATTTTAAATGAACATTTATTATAAAATCATAAAACTCCATGGTTTTAATTAAATTATTTTTACAAGAGGCTAGTAATAAATATATTTATCTTAACTAATCAAGAGTAGTCGAGCATTTCTAGCGTTAGCAAAAAATATATATATATATATATTGTAATATCATTAATCATTTCTTAGAAATTAGAAAACTCATATTTTAATTTTAATATATCTCCAATGATATGCTCTTATGATGTTACCCCTAAATTTGTAAATTTTATTGTTTATTTGAATAATATTGGGTAGGAAAAATAAGGATATTTATTCATAAAATATTTTAAGGAGGTGAAATACCATAACTATGTATTTCAAAATAAAGCATTTCATTTTCAAAATTCAAATTCTTACATTTTATTAATATTTAAAAAATCGACTCAAATATTTCTGAAAGGGAACATACTTCCTTAACTCATGTATTTTTTGAAAACGTTAACGATATCATGATTATTCTTTTATTTATTTCGATTTAAAATTATGATTTTCCCTTATACATCTGTTTAAAAATTGTAAAAAGATGTTATGATACAAAAGCGAGTCTGCTTAATTTCTGATTTCAGAATATATAACATTGATAATATTCCTTTTCTGATAGGAATTAATCACATACTACCTTCATTACGATAGTGATTGTTACCATATAGGTAATACTGCAAATTAGTAACGTATATTAAAATAATTTTGTTTGAAAATGTAAGCTTTAGAATATCGCAACTTTCAGTAGATATTTATCTCCTTATAAAAGCGATTTTATATCATCTCTCTTTTCATAGACTTGTAATTTATGAAGTCTCCAATGTGATTACTAAATGCATAGAATATTAATCAATCAGTTTACTCTGATTCTTCAAAGTCTTTATATTAACTGCAAGAATAGGGCAGACTAATTATTGTATACTTATAAGTTTCAATGGAAATGATATTGTAAATGTGTATATGAAAAATTGTAAATTTATATTTTATGTTTGTTAATGCTGCAAATATTTAATGTTTCTCATAAAATTATACATTTTTGATGCATAATTGAATCACGTGCAGATCAACTGACACGTATGAATATAAATTTTTTTAATGTAACAAACCCTTACAAACAATTAGTAAGAGAACGTTATTCTTCTAATTACTGTAATCTATCGTATTTGCAAGCTTATGTAAGCTCAGATTTTTTAAATTCCTTTCAAATGTGGTTAACTAAATTGATAAACACACACAGCTCTTCGATATTCTTTGATAAAAATTTGAAATTTTCGGAGATATTCCTTTTATGTAAAAACTAATCTTTTCAAAATGAAAAGTTAATTTTTAGTTTAAGAATTAAAAATTGTTTCAATGAACTATAACATTGCAAGATGTATATCACAATGAAATTGCATAAATTCCATAAGAAAAACATTTCCATTTCTATAAATTTGATAATCTTAGTAAAGACAATATTAAACTTGCTGTTATAGAAAATAATGAGCATCCTAATGAAGCTTAAAAGCGCTTGGTAATATTAATTACTAATTTTAACAAAAATATTTATTTTAAATTGGAGAAAAATTAACCTGACAGGGAATATATTATGTGGATTATAAAATTAATACAATAATTTATTTTCTTTTTGGACAAACTTATATATTATGTAAAATAAAATTTACTTTCTAAGTGAAAGGAGATTACTTTTATTTATCTGGTTTATTTTTAAGCACATCTATATAAAATAAATCTTTGTTACCCCAAAAAGTATGTTCAGAAATTGCTTTTATTTGAGAGTACTATTTTTTTAATTTAATCATATTAACTAGTGACATTAAGAAAAAATGTTTGTGATAAGAAATAAAGCGTCATCAAACTTTTAATCTACAATAATTGCCTTTAGTTTTCTATTTTATCACTGTAACGACTCTTTCCTCATATTCTTAACTCTAAATTTACTGAATAAAGAATTCAAACATGTTTCTCTTTTTCGCTTACAATGTTACTAACTTAAAGTAACACAAATCAATTCATAGCTCAAATACAGTTTTGAATCAATTCATAGCTCAAATAAGTGTTATTTAATGTTCGTCAATATAAGAAAATTTCATCAATACTTTTTTGGTTAATCAAATGTAGTAATTAATGATTATTAAATTCTAATAACTACTAATAAATCAATTTAACCTTTCTAAGTTACTTAAAATTGTAAATGAAAACAATATTAACATTAACTAACTAAGAATAACGTCTTCCGGAATTAAACAAAATATTTAACATAAATAGATTATATTCCAATTGAAATTATTTCAATGAATCCTCAAGATTTTTACAACTTTTTCTGTTTGAAATTTGCATATGTAAATATACAAATTTCAAACAAAAACTGTTGAAAAAATATGCATCTCATCCACTTCTAAGAAACATGAAAGAACTGCAAAGTTTAATAAAAAATTAACTTATCAAACATAAAACCGTAAAAGCTAAAAAATTTATTTCAGCCAGTGATTGTTCGCCTGCAAAATCCTTTGAAATCGATATAAATGATTCTTGGGCAAAAAATTTTATTATTGTATTTAAAATTCTGAAACTCAATATTTGAAATTATGCAGTTTTAGAGTCAAGTTGTAATAATTCTGCTCATCCTACATTAAATTTATTGAAATAGTTAGGCAAATAGTTAATTAATTCTCTCAAAGTTTTCTAAGTACATACATGCCCTAAACAGGATAAAACAAATCAAAATTCTTATTTATAGTACAACCATATATTAAACTAAAACAATGAATATAATCAACTTATTTTCCTAATTTTTTAAAATACAAAAGAAACATTTTCTGTAAAATATATATTTATGTATATCCCAACAAAGATGTGTTTAATTTGTAATTGCAAAAGTAATTGGAAGAAAACTTAACGCCAAATTTCAATTTATAATCTACATTTTACATTTGAAAACATTTTCATAAGTATCTTATTATCTATAACGTTTAAAAGTTTGCCTTCCGGCATTCAATAAATATTGAACTCACGTAAATGCAGAGTGCTTACAACTTTTTAAAAAATATTGTAATGTGTTAAATACCTTTATAATACTTTCTCTTTGAGAGATGATATGAACTCTAATCTGAAAAGGGCGAATATCTGATAGTGAAGAAAGATCAACTTGATAGTTTGCGATTAAATCTTGATTTATAAACATCATCAACAAAAAACTAGAATATAGAATATTTTGTGACAATAAAGCATTTTATCATATTTGTTATTCAGCGTTATAATCGCATATTAATTGATAAGTGGTGTAAATATTAGGTCTGCTGGGGAAAGTTCTGTCCGTTGATCGATGGATGTTGTTAAAACCATAGTAGAGCAAAATATTTTTCTGACAACATCGGAGATAGAAGAAAGCTTAATTCAGCTCACCAAGTTATTTTGGGCCATATTTGGAAGATAAGTGGTGTAAATATTGGGTATGGAAATATTCAAAAAAGGTACCACATGAATTCAGTCAGAAGAGTTTCGATGATCGAGTCATATACACATCGCTGGTTGTTCAGAACAAAATTGAGCCCAACTTCAACCAAATGATAACTGAGAAGGAAAAGTGCATTACCATAAAAAACATCATAAGGAAAATGGTATGTTGTGTTTAAACCTTGCCCTTACATTTCTAAAATAATTTTGACTCTGAATAAGAGAATGTTGTGTATATGGTAGGACATTTGAGGACCAATGCTTTATGAGCTTAAAAATTGAACGAAAAGCTCAATTCCGTATAGTATAACCAGTAACAGGATAATTTAAAGGGTGCAGTTCAAGAAAAGAGTTCGTCAAAAATTATAGAAGTACGCTGTAAAGTCTGTCCCACACAACGTATTCACCAGACTTATCACCCTTCAACTATTACTTATTTTTGTCCTTACAGAATTTTTTTGAAGGGTAAAATACCAAAAAGGAAGATATCAATCAATCACTGTTTCAATTTTTCGCATGAAAAGATTAAACATTTTTCAAAAATAGGATGTATAAACTGTCCTCACGCTGGCAAGAATTCATTAATAATGCAGGGCAATTATATTATTTAATAAAGTATATTGACGTTACGGAAAATTCGCATTTTGTTTTATTCCAAATATGGACGAAACTTTCCGGTAGACCTAATATATAAAAACAATATGTTAGTGTATTTAATGAGTGGAGAAATTGGGTTTTATTGATAATTGAAATTAGGTATACACGTGCGCATCCGTGCGACTTAAAAATACTATCTTATGTTCAGTTAATACAGTTATACGCACATGACATTATTAAAATAGTTATTCTTCAGGTTAACTGACTTATTAAGGGAAAATGAAAAAATTCAAATTATTCAAATTTATTAAAAATTAAGAAACGATAATTAACTACGATTAATTTGAAAAATATATTTTGAGAGCAATTAACTTCCTAGTATTACTGCGCTAAAAGTTATAAATCCATACAAGAAAATTACAACTGAAGTACAATAAAAAAGTTAAATTAAGATTTAAATACTGAATTTTTCTTCCGGAATGCAGGGCAATTAAAGAAAAGCAATATGCATTTAAGTAGGAAAATTAAAATAATCAATTACGAAACGTTTAATTAAATCTACTTATCAATGTACGACTTTAGTACTTTTTACGAATTAAAAGAAGTAAACATTAATTCTTTTTTACGCATGAAAAGATCATTGATGATTTCAATTGTTAGATTGTAAATTTAATAATTCAGAAAATAGGAATTTAAAATAATTAAACTTATATAAGAGCAAAGATTTAATTTTTATTCCTCTAAATATATAAATTAAAAGATTATTAACTGATACAAACAAATGTATACTATTAGAAATTGAATGCAGTTAAGTGATAATAAAGCTGAATGTAAAAATATTTTAAGCATTAAATTTGTATGTATGTCAAAAAGTCAATATATAATATATAGAAATATTAAATGCTCTTAATATATATATAAAATAAATATTAACAATAGCTCTTCTTAATTATTTTTCCTGATGGAAATAAAAATAATTAATTTCACTATGGAAATGAGGCTGATTGTTTTTTTTATCTATGATTTCAATGGCTAAGTTGGTAGCCTAATGGTTGACATTTTAGCTGTTAGTTCAACTATTCGTGGATTTGTTTCGCACCTGTTGCGAAGATGCTTTTAGAGATTAAAAACTCACTTTAATATATAGATTTAAATCTCAATATCCCTCTGTGCAAAACAATTACCAATAAACGCATAAAAATCTAAATCACAATTTCAAACTTAAAATGCTGTTCAGGCTAAACGAATGTCGCAATCCATGTAGAAAATTATTTAGAATGTTAAACAAGGATAGTGTATAATAGATTCAAGGTAAAACTTTTAATTTAAAAATAGTTTGAATCATTTTTACAAAAGAAATTTTATAAGTCTAAAACAAAACAACATAAAATGAAGATTTTGTAACTCTTTTTGTATTTATAAATAGTTATTTTAACCCTGAACCCTTTTGTTCTAAAGTTGCTTTGAATAATGGAATGTGGCACGGTAAAAATACCCTGGATATATGATTTTGCATAGTTGTGAAATACGCACTTAAAGTTAGTTTTAAAAATAATCATGAAAATTAAAGCCTATGAATTAATTTAATATTTGGAAACAAAATCCAATTGTAGAATTCTGTTTATTAGATTTATATTTTTTATTTTATTATTTATCTATATCAAAATAAATACTTTCAAAAATTTTAAATTACCATCAGCCGATTTTCTGAATTTCAAATTCTTTTCAATTAGTTATCAAACTAAATTCTTGTTATTTATTCTTATACTCTATTCTATCTTTAAATTATTAAAATTTTTATAAATTATCTGAAGTATTTTAATATAAATTGAATTTAAGTAGTGGGGAGAATATGAATTTCTCGAAAAATATTTTTCATTTTCAAACCTCTCATTTTATTAATAAATTTATCTGAATTTCGTTTAAATGTTTAATAAAAAAATTCACATGACAAAAGTACATACTTTTCTTAATTTAAGCAACATTACAAAGAAATAAAAATCAATACTGTATCAAATATTATAAATAAATACAAATCAATTACTTAAAAATGGTTAAATGTTTGAAAAAAATAATTGAAGATACTGTGAATTGTGAAAATATGCCTTTTCGTTATATGTTACATAGTTGATTATTTCTTAATTTTAATTTGGATGAAAGCAAAATTAGAAAAGCACTTTAAGCAAATAAATGCTTTTTGCTTACAAAAGTAAAGTAATGAATAATGCACTGAGCATAAGAAGTGTTTTAAAAATATTTTATACTCTTCCTTGATTGCTTACCTTATAGGGAAAATATATCTTTCTAACAATAAAAAAATGAAACGAAAATTATTTCATAAAGTAGATCAGAAACTTAGTTTTATCTTAAATTTCAACCATGTCTTGCTGCTAACTAATGAATTTAGACACATATACTTTTATATAACGCATTTGATATTGAAAACTCATAAATTTAGAAGTTGTTTGATTTACTAATTATTGTATGAGTTTGTAAATGCTATTAGAAATATAATTTAATGAATTTTTTTTGCAATCTAATTCCAATTAATGGAGTAAAAAAAATTTACAACATAAATAAATTATTTTAGTTAAAACAACTATACAAGTTTAGGTGATTAATAGTTTTAATGAAGAAGATTTTTTTTTTGATTATCGTAATATAAATATATGATAAAGTTCTTAAATGTAAATTTACTCCAAATGTACAATCTGAAAGTATTCGCCATTTGAACAAAACAAATTTTAAAAGTTAAAAATATTATGCAGATTATTTGTTTTCATTCGATATTCTCTCTGTTTAAGTTACATATTTATAAAATTAAATGATTTCATTTATAATGAAATATTTATAATTATTATTAATGGAATTTGAGTTAATTTAAAATTCATTTTTACAAAACTATTACTACATTTTCATAGACTTTGAAAGTCTTCTGTATGTGCATTTTTGTTATAAATCCATAAGAATATAATCTATTAACTTTTCAAATTTCAGGCGTAGTTTGCAAAAAATTAATACCAAGTATAAGAAATCTGGGAACAGTTTAAGTAAAATTAAAATTTGTTTCCCTTTATCATGCAATTGTTATCCAACAATAAAATGTGTTAAAAAGTTTGAATTTGTTTTATATATTATATTTTTATGTAAATTGATGCTTTCTTAATCTTAACATTTATTAGAAAAATTACTGAATTTTGAACTCATATTGAATGATATATTTTATTTCAAACAAGAAAGTTTTTTTTAAAGAAGCATGCATTATTATTCAAAATGAAAATGTCAAATCCTGGAAAACAATATTCATACTGGAGTATTTTAACGTTAGAAGCTTGTAAAAATTATAATAAAATAATTTCACTTGTATTTGCAAACTTATACGTCTTTCCCATTACATTTTCTCCATTTTCCCATGTTAAAATAGTACAGGTAAAATATATCATTATATATCTACTTATTCTATAAATGTTTTATAAGTACCATTAAAATCTATAAAAATGAAAAAATGCAATTATCAATAAAATGTATAATATTATAATAGTAAATAATTAAGATGCATGCTTTAAAACATAGCTTCATGTAATATTTGAAATTATTAAATAAAAAATGTAATACTTAATGAGTTTATAACCCAAATTTTCATTTGTTTCATAGTTAAGAAATTGTTCTTTAATCATGGTTTTATTATTAAAGGAAGAAATTTAAAATATGTAAATTACTCTTGTCTTTGTTGTCCTTGTGATAATATATAAATATTTTATTTAAAAATAAGATTTAAAGACATTCCCTCCAAAACAAAGGATTAAAAAACTAAATTGATATAATTTAATTCAAAGTCAGCATTGTTCATATGTTTAAAATAAATTCATACAAAGCTTATTTATCCCTCTTATTTATATTGCTCAAGTTTAGTTTCTCTTTAATTAGGAACTTCTTCACAAGTGATACAAGGAAAAATATTCAATAAAAGATCATTATCAATTACTAATAAGTTTTTAAAGCGCAATTTTAACATTTGTCTTCTTGAGCTCAAGTATCTCAAGCTCTTATTCTTAGATTAAAGGGTTGAAATTTTTAATTCAATATTGCTTTTTCAGGTCATGATAGTTATAATGCTATATAATACATTATTAATAGTAATAATAATTAAACTTTTGCCAAAATATTGAATAAAATTATTATTTAATATATTTTCAAAAACATTTGACTGATTATATGTTTAATAAAACCAAGTAATTTTCTATAATATTATAATATAATTTCATGTGTAAGAATAATTCTTATAAAATGCAATGCACACATAAAATTTAATTAAATTTGTAACTTATCGTCTATATTTCATTTTAACACACATATATATATATATATATATATACATATATATATATATATATATATATATATATATATATATATATATATATATATATATATATATATATATATATATATATATATATATATATATATATATATAAACTTATATTGGCTAAATTGATCCTAAGTAATTAAAACTTGCTTAAAATTATTAGTAAACAGCAAAGTTTATTTGATTTAAAAAATGTATTTCATTATGATTTCTGTTGACCAAATTGACATCATTTTTAAGTTTTACAACATTTTACTATTCAATCAAATATATAGTCAGAATTTAACACTTACTTTCACGTAAATTTTAGTCGAAAGATATATATATAAGTGCTACTCATGGATTAATAGTCTAGTTATAAAATGGGTTCCTAATATTAATTTTTTCTGTGAAATAATAATTAATTTGATAATTTTTTATCATTTTGACATCTAATTAATTTAATGTTATGTATTCTAATCATATTACAGTAAGAAGTTTGTATTTTGATGCAAAAATTTGAGATATAAGAAATTCTAAACTTTCGAAAATGAAAGTACATTTAAAAAATGTATCAATTACAGCAGATTTAATGTAATAACAAAATATTTTAAATTTTCATTAAAAAACAAAAATAGAGCCCAAATGATAGGATTCAGAAAATAGATGTGGCGTAAGTATAAAACGAGTAAATTCTTTTATATTTTATGTAGAATACAAGATTTTTTAATGAAATTTACAAAAAAGAACAGTTACTGGAATAAAAAAAGCTATTTTACACAAAAACATTCAAATACTTTGAGCACTGACTAAAACAATTAAGAATTCTAAGATAATTAAAATTAAACAATATACATTAATTTTAAAATTTAATAGAAAAAAGTTTGTATGAATGAATTAAAAAGTGAAAATTTATGAAAAATTCCCAAGATAATAAATAATATAATTAAATGGATTTAGTTTCATTTATTCTTGTGTGGGGATTTCAATCTTACAAAGAATGCTCTGCATTTTTCGCTTCATATCCATGAGATTGATGAATATTTAAATCATTTGAAAGCATATATATATATATATATATATATATATATATATATATATATATATATATATATATATATATATATATATATATATATATATATATATGGAACCATACATACATAACACTTTTTATTTCTTAAATATTATAATTTTGAATTTTTAAACGTAAAGACAGATAATCTTACAGCTTTTTTAGGAAATTTATAATAGCTATCTCATAATTTTTTTATTTTATCATTTTATTCCTTTTTATGTAAAAATGCTCCAAGCTAAACATTTCAAAATAAAAAAATTATGATTTTAATTTTATAAATAAAATTTAATACATATTCTTTTAAAATGAAGATTCACAAACTCATGATTCTTAAATACAAGATTAATTAAAAAATTTTAAATATGCATTTAAATATTGAAAAAATGTTAATGTAATGATTTTCAGAATTAAAACATTAGTTCAGAAAAACTAGAAATTTTTAAAAAGAAGCTATTAACTGTCCAATATTTGATTACATTATCTATCAATAAAAAATGTTATCAATTAACAGATAAATTAATAAATTACCATAACAGACGTAATGTCAAAGTTAAGTACAATATTCTCTTATTTTCTAATAGTGTTTATTGTTAAGTAAGTAAACGTTATAAATTAATCGGTTTTTAATGAATGTCATAAAGTGAGTTATTTGTAAATTTTCTGATAATATTAGGAATGTCAATATATTTTGTATTCATTATGTCTATTACTGAGATAATATATCAAATACTTTAAGCAAATTTTATTTATAACTTTAATTCTATTCTTCATCTTTTTTTTCTGGTATATTTTAATAAATTCCTAAAGTTAATTGAATATTTTTAATTATTAAACCGTATAAATTTAAATTATTATACTATTAAACCGTATAAATTTAAATCTATAGACATTTTTTCTTCTAAAAATATCTGAATTGTAAAACTAGTTGAAGAAAACAAATCTCTCAAAAAAGAAGAGCGTAGCATATTTTTCTCTTAAATTTTTTAGATTTGCAATCTACCAATTTGTATGTTAAGTTTTTTAAAAATATATATGCAAATAAAAGTTATGTATATTTGCTTTTAGTGTAACTATAACCAATGCAATGATATATAATGGTATAAGGGGCTGTTTTGATGTACTTTACTTTGAGATAAATTACTTTGGAAAAATATTGAATAAAATTTAAAATCGTTTTATTGCTTAATAAAAGAAGTTTTATTGTTAAATAGTGCTATAAATATAAAATGGTTATTGTCTTTATAAACATTTTGAAAATAATATTAAATGTTGGAATTTTTCTATCAGAGAGGAGAGGGAACTCTGGTGTTTTTGTATACACCCGAAAATTTTCATCAAGAATTTAATTTAATTAGGCTTTTCGTGAAAAATATGATTGAAATTAAAGCTATATCATTTAAATAAAATAAAATTTTAGAAACAATTTATGTACATAATTATTTTCTATGTACTACCAATTTTTCCAAATTAATAAAATATGTGACTTTTTCATGTGCTGTTTAATAAAAGTATTGAAATCCAGTTTTTATTATTAATTATATAATAATCCCTATTCTTTTGATCATTACACAGTTAAATATTAAACTTTTACTATTGAACAATTAGCTGCTAATAAATTAATTCTAATAAATATGTTTGCAGATGGTGACATTTTTATTTATAAAAAATGTATATTCCACTTTTTGATTATCGTTCATTTTAAAATTCTCATTTTTGTTCATTTTTTTTGTTCCTTTTTCCTTATCATTAAAAAAACTTTACTAAATAGGGTAATTTATACTTAACTTATTACATTATGCCTTTCATAATTGAAAAATTTGAATAAAACTGTGTGTGTGTTAAAACAGTTAATAAAACATTTCATTTAAAATTAGATACTTAAAAAGTTTTAATTTACTGTGTACAAAATAAGATAGAAATTTCAAAATTCTCTTGATTCATTCCTATAAAACGTAGCCTAGAATGCTTACTGATGAAATATGATTTTAGAAATAAATTTTGCAAATAAATGGACTCCTTATGTGTGTGAATATAATCATCTTGTTTCAATTAATGGATTTTAAATTTTATTTAGTAAATAAGACAATTTGTGTCAAATTATTAAATAAATTTTAGCATTTAAATAGATAATTAAATAACTTTTATGCTATGTATCATAGCTTATGCATATAAAAGTTATTTAAATATTAGGAATCTAATCTAGGCCTCTAATGGCTTTTAAGTGTATTTATCTGATAAAAATTTATTTCTGTTATAAGAAATATGTCAGTAATAAATTGATTTCAGTGCCCTTTTATGCATACACTTTTATAGACCATAACGTCACCAATATTCACTTACTTAAACATTTACAGTGATGTAGACATTGAAAAACTAAATGCTTAAGAAAAAGTATAGTTTCAAGTTATAGTTATAAATACTTAAATTATATTTATCAATTTTTTAAGACAAAAACAGTCATTAAAATTAATTCACTGCATACATGTAAACTATATCCACTGAATCATGTCTTGAATATTTGCAGTTTCGAGTTTTCTGCGCCTCTAACTATTCGGTGTCTTTCAAAATTTATACATATGTGGGAGAAAAAAAAGAAAGCGGATTTAATTTCGTTTAATTTCATTTACTTAGTTCAGCGCATCTCGAAGTTCTGCTCTAATTGTAGGTTCATGGCATAAAAAAGACGCCTACGTCTATAATAATAAAAAGAAAGAAGGGAGGAAAAAATAGGAAAGTTTTTTATGACACTCGCGTGTTTTTAAGGCAACATCAACGAGAGCATGTAATTACATTTTCTACGTTGCGCGAAACTTTATTCCGCGCACACTGAGAAAATGAAAAAGGAATTCGAGTATAAGCAGCCATGGAGAAGTGAGGAAGAAGAAAAGAAAAATAAAACTTCGAAAGAAGAGAGCGAAGTAAAAAAAAAACGAGTAACAAAACTGTCTAGCTAGCTGACGTTCATAAACCTCATACAGGGGGAGGGAAAGCAGGAATTCTAAAGAAACAAAGAAAAGCTCATCCTTTGGGAAAAACATGTCCAAGGCTCTCGCGCTATCACATTATATGAATACGAGTGAGAAAAACATTTTAATCCACTGCTTGCTATGACAATTTTCACATTAAAACCATTTGAATAATGAACATGAATTAAGGCAAATGACAGTGAAAATTCTCTTAAAAAAAGTCTCTTAAGCAGCTCTTGGCAAAGAAGTAGGAAAAACTTTGGATGCAATATACTGTAGTTAAGCTACATATAAAAACAAATCAAGCATAAATATTTATCATAAAGATAAAAATCTTGTATGGCAATATTCTTTTGTTCCCTAGAAAAATATGCAAATGTTTTTAATTGGAGAAATATTTTTATTCTTTAAAATAACGTTCACAGTGTAAAACTATTAAAATGAGATGCATTGCTTGGAGTTTTATAAAAATCATACTGCTTAAAAATTTAATTATTGCTTTAAAAACGTGCAATATAAAATTTTATGTCAATCCATGGCTTTAACGGAGATGCAAAAAAATAAATTCCAGTGTCTTTGTTTTCTCAAAACTGGTCTAGTTAATAAGCTTTTTGAGGATTTTATTATTAGATCAGGTTTTATTTGAGTTATACATGTAAAGTACACACAACAGGTGTTCAGTAAAGTCATTAGAATTAATCACTGTATTTTTTGCCATTCTCTACTTTTATAAATAACGCTTGTATTGTTAACCTCTCCAAAGCTTGCTATTTTAATAAATTCAGTATCAAAGATTTAGAACAATAGTGGCATACTTGGCAACTTCAAATCTCTTTAATATCTTTGTTTTGTGATTATTAGCAGAGTACATATATATTTCTTCAATAACTTGTTTGAATTCTTTTGTTTAAGAAAATTTTCTTAATTGCTCATTTGGAAAAAAATTAACTCATTCAGAATTGCAGTTTAGTTCCCAAATAATGCCAGGAAGGCGAATCGACTTAGTTCAGATTAGCTGGAAAAATAAAGAGACTCTGATTAATGGAATTTGTGTTTGTATCTTGATAAATGAGAGAGTTTGTTGGCTTGTTACGTCCTTCAAAAAGGCTCTCGCCTCGCTCGAAGCAAGTTAAAGTCCTTGAAGAGAACACTCATCATTCTTTATTTCTAATTTTGTATTGTTAAAGGCTCATATTAAACAGCTTAATAAATTGCGTTTATCATTGAACTTCTTTATCGGAAATTCAATAGAAAGATCAAATTACATTAAAAAAATAATTAATAACTTAATTTAATAGAATATAAGATTCTTTTATATGAGATACATTGTTCATATTCACCATCTTCTTATTTAATTGTAAATTTTGTAAACAAGTAACTGTTATGCATGTGTGCGTGGAAAATGCCATTTTTATGTTATAATTCCTGCTTATACAATATAGTTTCAAATTATTGTTTCATACAAATATGCACTCCACTCAAATTAATGTTAACTATATTAAAACCAATTTTTAACTAAAACATTATGATCATAAAATATAAAACGTAATTAAAATAAGTTTCCCCATATTTTAATTTTACTCTTATAAAAGTTTTTGTTTAAATATTTTAATGGATAATAATAATAAAAAAATATAAGGAAGAAATTCATTATTACGTATTATTAATTTGAAGCACATTTGGACACAAAACTAATTTTATAAATCTTCAATTAATCTTTATTTTTCTTTGTTATAATAATATAACATACTTTTGCGCATTCTCACAAAAAATAAAAGGAATTTCTTTCAAAATTATTGCCTGAAATTTTTGTAAATTAATTATATTTGAAAATAATCTGTTTTATACATTTTTGCTTCTTATTGTTTTATATATTCAACTTTTTTATTTATTATTATTATAAATAGATAGTTATAAAAATAATTACATGCATGAATAATCATATAATTTTTAAATATTTTTATGTATACGCTTATCAAATTCTGCAATTCATTATAAATAAATATCAACTAGATTCGGTAAAATATTTTACAATGATAATAAAACACCTATTTTTTATTTCATGCTTAGAATTTACAGCACATTTTATTGCAGATTTTTGTTTCAAATAAGAGAAAGAAAAATATTTTGGGGAGTTATTTATTTAATTAATATTACTTACATGTCAAAAACTATATATCTTCTTATATTTGGTAAGTTTATCAAGCGTATGTGTTATAATACTTTATGATGTTCCCTGATTATATATATATACATACATACATACATACATACATACATATACATATATATATATATATATACATATATATATATATATATATATATATATATATATATATATATATATATATATATATATATATATATATATATATATATATATATATATATATATATATCATATATATATATATATATATATATATATATATATATATATATATATATATATATATATATATATATATATATATATATATATATATATATATATATATATATATATATATATATTAGTTTAATCCTTTTTAATTTTATACTCAAGTTTATTATATTGGATTTACAACAAATATATTTTAGTCAACATAGATTTATGCAATTTATGTTTTAATTGGTTTGATTATATTGTTAAAATAATTTTTTATAATTTAAAATGTTCATTTGATCAGTATCAAAATATTATTTATCAGTATTAATTTATAAAGTATACTTCAGGTAATCATTATTTTAAAAATAAAAAGTTATTTATAGCAAATATTTTTCTAGCGTCTTGAATTTAAAAGCACTTCAGCTACTTAACAATTTGAGTTTTAAGATGTTTTTAGAAACAATCTAGGTCAAAATGCTTCTTTGCATTAATCTTCGACTATCTGGTTTCATTTGGAATGGTTATTTCTATAAAAACCTCTCTAAACTAGCCAGTAAAAATGGAGAGCAATAAATATTGTACAGTTCATAAAATACAGGATTTTTTCCCATTCCTTCGTTACCCTTTGGAGCCAATGCGCGCTTATCGATCCGTTTCAGGAAGGACTTAGGGACAAACGTAAAAAATGCTACCTCGTCGCTTTCAACGATTTAATCTTCTGCATTGCTTAATTAGAATTTTTTATACAACTGCGATTGTTTTAAGCTCAAAATCAACATAAAAATAAAGATATCTGCGCATTTCTCCGTTTTATGACCTAGGAGTTCAGACGTGAACTTGTCGAAAACTGTTGGTCATTAAAACTTCTTCAAGACGTTAAAAAAGAGGGTTTTTTTAATAACATTTTCTTGGGGCGTTCGATACTAAATAACCAATGGAATGAGCCAAAAATTATTTTTACGTCACCTTTTTTAATATATTACGATTCACCGACATCTTAAGAAAATGCATTAATTTTGGCTTTTAATTTTCTTTTCCGCCTTAAAAAATCGAAAAAGAACTGCTTGAACTTTATTTTACGAGAGAGCGATGCTGAAGTTCTTATCGAATTGAATAAAATAACAAATTTTTATTACTTTTTCGAACGTCCTCAAAAAAAATTTAACTACTTTTTTATTTTTGATTACAATTTGTGTAGGATGACGTAGAATCAGAGAAAAAAATCCCCTATATGTTTACGCTTGCTGTGTTTGCTTATGATTAAACAAAGACACCGCTCGTAATTCATAAAAAAAATTCATTTTGCCTACTGGCGTAAAAAAATTGCAAGATCATTATTCTAATTTAAACGCTAGAAGTACCTAACGCTAATTTAGATAATTTATTATTAGTTTAATAAAAAAATTATAATTAGCTATTTACTTCTTTAATTAAAAACTACATTGTGAAAACTTTTATCTATGAATTAAAAACTAATTGTAGTTAATAAATTATAGTTTAATGTATTGCTAATAATTAATCAAAAACCAATTAAAATTATCCCTTCATTTAAATGGTGTGTATGTTATTTTTTCTAACATGCAAGGTATTTCAATTTGTTCGTATAAATTATCAAGAAATCGCATTATTGAATTTATTTTATAATGTCATTTATTAATCTTATCTTATTTTTCTGCTTTGTCACTAAAGCGTTTTATGCTGAAAAAATATTAGTTCTGTAGTATAATTTTTCTCAGAATAGAGAATCAGTGGACAGCTATTTATTTACGAAAATTTACGTGCAGAAATAATTCAAACTTTAGTCACACTCCAAGTAAAAAACCACTTAATTCGTTTTACATCAATCAATAAAGTTATCTTAAGTATAAAATCTGTGCATTTTAAGTGAATATCATCTTTGAAACATGAATAAATGGAAAAAATATAATTTTATCTCTTCACTTTTAAACTGAAAGAAGAAAAGACCGAAAGAAAAAAATTATGGATGAAGGATAAAATTTTTGCTATATTAACTTATTATACAGTACTGCCACAAAGAAGTCCAGTCAATACATTTGATGATAATAAAATTTTATTCTTGAATGAACATTCCAAAACTTCTGAAAATTTATCTCCTCATTTTTATGTTTCGCAATGAGTTTTTCGCGTGATGTACAAAATCTAATCTGCAGATTTATTAATAGAGAAGAGCCAAGAATATTGGCAGGACGGAACATAAATGATATTATTAATTTAATCTAGAAGTATTTGAGGAAAATTTTCCTTCTTCATTAATTTTTTTCCTCGCAGAACTGATAGTTGTGTATAAAGTAAAAAATACTGTCCATAATTTCTTACAAACTTAAATAATATCTTACAATGCCTTGAAACAATTAACACCAAATTCGTCCTTCAAAATCATGCTTGACCAGGAGAAACAATGAACTAATGTGCACATTTAAAAATAAAATGTGCCATAAATACATGAAATTTGAATATTAAATACATATTTTTCCAAGTAATCGTAACAGCATTTATATCTTGCATTATTTTATATAATATTTTTCTTTCAACGAATGAAATTTTCAATTATTTTAGAAGTATGTAAATAAGATATTATGAAATATTTAACTAATTCTATCTTTAGCAAATACTAAACATTTTTAACCATACCTAACCTTTGACGTTTTAATTTAAATTTATATAAATGTTTTGAGAGGTTGTGAATAGGGAAGTGAGTAAAACATTTTAAATATGTGTACGTGCTACTTCAATTTAATATCAAATTTAATAAAGGCATAAATAATTTTGATTTTCATTTATGAAAAAAATTTGTTTTTAAAATAATTACTAAACTGAAATAGACATTTTTGATAAGATGATTTAACATTACTTTCAATGATTCTTCTCTTATAAATATATATATATATATATATATATATATATATATATATATATATATATATATATATATATATATATATATACATACATATATATATATATATATATATATATATATATATATATATATATATATATATATATATATATATATATATATATATATATATATATATATATATATATATATATATATATACTATTTCATCTTTTCTTTTGTCTATAACCGATTGCAACTGCAGTTGAGGTATAAGGAACATAAATAAATAAATAGTTATATGTTGATTCTAATGATTAATTTTTTTGCGTTAATGAAGAATTCAATTCTAAAACATTTATTATTTATTACATAAACTAATGATATAAGCAAAATATATTTTCATAATAAAAAAATTCCTTTAATTTATCATTAATTTATTTAAAATATACTTGCTTTGCCTTAAAGTATTTGTAAAAACCTTTTAAAAAGTATATATGTTAAGTAGCTTATTATAAATTAAATCCTTAAAAAAGGGAGTTTAATAATATAATAAATAATCAATATTTTAATATATTAAATTAGATTTCATGTATTAATTTTTTCATGTAAATATCTTCAGCAAATTTTACTTATAATTACAAGGGGTTTATAGCATAAAAATCGTTATAGGAAACATATAATTTTAGAAATGTAATTTATAAGTAATTACAAAATATTATTTGTATTTGAACTCTCTTCAAGAATAATTGTCATATTATTACATTTTATGTATTTTTAATTTTAGTTACTTTAGAAAATGTTTTCAATAAAAAATCAAAAGGTGAAAAAAATGATATAACTTATCATAAATGTACTATATAGCGCTTGAATGCAATTTTTTATGTGTTTGGCAAGAAAATATTCAAATAAAGCTATAAAAATATCACTTAGAAAGTTGAACATGTAAAAATAGAAATTAAAATAATAATGTTTAAGTAATTTATTTTTTAATATTATTAAAATATGAGAAACAAGATCATTTTAAAATAATTCAAAACTGCATTCTGACTCGCTAATTTTAATGGATGTATTGAAAAATAATATTTTGTGTTACAATAATGTAGCTCCTTTGCCACAATTTCATTTGAAAATTATGATATAGGTCAAATACTCTAAAAAATATGAATTTGCATAGCAAAAATAATTAAATTTCCGTAGACAATATAAATAGTTATGCTATTTTATAATTGCAACGTATTTAAATTTCCTTGATTTGCTAATCATTTTATAATTATGCAACGAAACAATTTTGAACTGAACAGCTGGAAGAAATATTAATGTTTTTTTAGATTTAAGATTTCGTGTTTGACCTCATGTTTGTTGATGTTAAAATGATATTCAATAAATATTATTTGTTATCGGACTGTTCAAAACAATAAGAGTGAGACAACAAAGAAGAAAAAATAAAATTGCGTTAAAGCAAATTAATCTTTTTCACAGAAAAGAAGTACAACTAAGAAATCACGGGAATAAACTTGTAAAAATTGACTAAACGTTGTTAGTGCTTTTTCTGCTTCATTATTTTTAAATAACCCGTATATTGAAAGTGAATTTCTATATAAATAAGTATATATTTATGCATATACATAAGTATATGACTACAATATATATTAAACCACGTAATGGCCATCTAAGATTTCAAAGTCTTACAATCTTCAAGACTTAATGTGTGCATTTTGACTGTTACATTTCATTAGCTCTACTTTGCAATTACACTCTTTGATTACTTTAAATGCAGATTCACTGTCAATTTACTTAGTAAATTCAAATAAATTATTCAAAATTTAACAGTTGATTATTTAAAATTTCATTTGGATGTTAATTACTCTTAATACAAAATATTCATATTTCTTCATTATTACTTTCATGTATTATATCACTTTCATTAGTGACAAAGCTATTATTTCTTAACAAATTCCTGTTTTTCAATCACTATACGTGTATACTTATGCAATTATTTACTTACTTTGTTCCACTTTTTATTGTAATCTCAGTTTTTTGCAGTTTTTTTTAATTGGAATACCTTTTGGGTACTCGTCATATGTCATTAGAAGAAAAACAACACATTCCTGACACCACAGGCAATGTCCTCAATTAAGTTGACACTGTGAATACTTGTTTCCTTTTACACATACCTTATTCGTTTCTTTTTATATAGTTAAATATTTTTGAATATATATAGTAAAAATATTTAATGAAATCTTTAAAATAGTATATTGCAAAAAGTGTTTTCTAAATAAAACTAATACAAGCGAACAATTTGATTAAAATAACAAAATTAAAGTAACTATTTTGCACATAGAATAGAAAAATGATTTATTTAAGCCAAAATAAAATCAAACAAGAATAAAAGTCAAAACGTCCGCATGAAAAATATTTTATCGGTAAAGAAAACAAATTTTAAAATATTACTTCATCATTAAAAGTTTCATTTCTTCAGTGAATAAATTTTAGTTTCATTTGAATATTTATACTGCCCACAAAATTATCATAATTTTAATATGCATTAATATATATTGAAACTGTGAGAGAACATTGAAAACAAGTCGAAAACAAGTCAAAATAACATTTGATATTTACTAATATCAAATGTTATTTTACTACCTTTTGTATTGAAAATCCTCAATGTTTTTATTTGGTGTTTCAATGGTCAAATATTTTATAACCTCAACAAATAAACAAATGGTGCACTCATTAGTAAACTAAACCAAACTTGAACTCTCTTTATTTATTGAAACAAATTATATTTTTGAGTTTTAAATAGAATAATTTCCTATTATGTGTGAACTCCAAGAAAACATATAATTTTAACCTAAAACAGCTCTTTTATCTTTGCTTTAAATCGAATCAAATCACAAACAGACTCAACAACTTGTTTTTAATAATCATTAAATATCTTTTTTTCATTAACTTGACTTTTTTATAGTAAAAGCAATCAGTTTAGATGCAACTTGATCAACTTGCACATAAACTTTAACATTGAAATTTGGTTTGTTTACTTATCAGTTTGTAAACATAAAACCAAGTACATGATTAAATATTTTTGAATTTATAACAACATTTTACATGCAAAAAACTGAAAGAAAAATACAAAATTATTTTCAAACAAAATCTTACCTTTCTTTATATTGTGAAATAAAACCTCTATACGTGTTCCAAGAGCGCTGAAAACACACGACTGAGCACTAGTACTTAACTACACGTGACTCAAGAACCAATCTTGTGAATCTCTTTACTTCCACCTACGGGACGATAGGGTTAAAGCCCCCAGACTGCAGTACTGTAAATGAGGGTAAAAAGGGGTCCGAAACAAGTAACGGAACTCAGAGGTAACAAAGGGAGAGCAAGAATAGTGGGAAATTCAGTGATGGTATTGGGGGTCGATTACCCCCGGGTTCGTGAACTCCGAAGTGAATGAACCTCTACTTTCCCTTTCGTTTCTCACAGTAAAAGGTTCTAAGAAAATTGAAAGAAAAAATTCTGAAAGGGGGTTAAGGGTAGTAAGGCACTAGACTTAAGATCATGAAATAGTTTCTCAAGAAAATGGGTTCCTCAAAATGGGGTTAAGGCTGATAAGGGTCTAGACTCAGTAGTATAATAACCCTTTAACCTGACTTGGAAATTCAAGGCAAAGTAAATAAATATTGTTGGAATATATATAAGTCAGAATAGAATTTATTATCTCATGTGAAAACTAAGCAATCGTTACATGATCTTGCTTTGCTTGGAAAGAATAAATTATTGATGTAAATGAGTATTTTATATACTCAACATAATTAATAATTAAAAAGAATTACTTATATATGAAATTCGTTATAATTGGAAATTACTAATTCTTTTTCTTAAATGATCTATTATTTTATTTATTTATTAAATCTTATTTTTACTTAAAATAAATACGTTTAATTTTATATTTCCAGTACCGTATTCTACTTCCTTAAATAATAATCCTATTAAAATTTCCCATTAGATTCAGAATTTTCAAAAATTAATACTATTCAATAGTTTTAAAATATCTTTAAAGAATATTTTTATATCTTTTTCCGGTATTTAAAAGTCATAAAATGTTTCAGTTCTATTAGTAAACAAATACGTAGATCTGCAGAAAAAAAACAGTTTTTATAAAAATAACAATTTTATATTATTGTTACTCCATCACATATGTAAAATTTCGGGTTTACAACATACAAATACATAGTATCCTATATTTTTTTAATCTTTCACACATTATCTTACATATTTTTGAAATTCACTCAAATGATTTTTATAAAATAAAATATCACATGAAGGTGCATAATCAACATTTTTTCACAATCGTTAATTACAAGTTTTTTCTAAATATTTAGCCTATCTTTATACATGCTTGAGAATATTAAGAAATATAACATATATATCTAAATCTAAAGCATATATTACAATTATTAATATTAAATTCGATAATTAATGTCATGTTAAATTTGATATATTGATAGTGTTAATGATATTTATTTCTTAAATTTTACTCAAAAGTCAATATAATAGTACAATATAAATCAAACTTTCCTCTAATAAAAGGCAAAATAATATCCATATTTAAAAATATTTCGAGATATGTCCATACAAAAATGTAGCATGATAAAATATCAGGACAAGACTGAATAATTTAACTGATTAGCTTAAGCATTTAATTATTGCATTTTCGTAGCCATAAGTAATATTTTATACCAAAAAAACTAATTTTTCTTAAATTAGCCATATTTATTTTATTTGAAATTATTAAGTATGTATAGACTCATAAGAGTCTATTACAATTAATAACATCCAAATTTAATTTTCTTTTCTAAAAGTTTTTATTCCTTAGAGTTTTACATGTTGTTTGCACAGCAAGTTAATTTATATGCATTTTATTTCATATTTTTTACTGTCTGAAATGATTTAATATTTATAATTACATGCTTTAAGTATACATAAATATTAAGATATATAAACATGTATATGTTTATGTACGTATGTGCAATGTGAAAATTTATGCAAACTATTTTAGCTCTAATCTAATCTATATTTTGAAATGTATAGTTATTTTATTGTTATATATATATATATATATATATATATATATATATATATATATATATATATATATATATATATATATATATATATATATATATATATATATATATATATATATATATATATATATATATATATATATATATATATATATATATATATATATATATATATATATATATATATATATAAAGAGAGAGAGAGTTTTCTGTTAATTTTTAACTTTTAAAAAGGACACTTTTGTCTCTTCTGTAAACATATCGCTCCTCTTCTCTCTTTTTTTTGCTTTCTCTAAAATTGAGCTATTAAACTCAAGACACATTCTCTTAGGATCAAGTCCTCCATTCATTACAAATGATCTCGGAACTATTAAGAGGTTCTTACGTGTAGCCCTTACCTGTAAGAAGGTAATTATTTATAAACCATGGAATTTATTATATTTTACGCAATGTTTTTAAAAAAATTCTAATTTTTAAGCTATTAATTAAATTGACCCAAAAGACTTATAGTTTTGTATTTATATTGATTGAAATTAGTAATTTTATAAGCTTTACTAAATACACATGAGAAATGAGGTTTCATCGTGAGATTAAAATTAAGAAATTCCTACTTATCGTGCTATTTAAAATAATATAGGAAAATCAAGCATTATGATACAAAAAATTCCATAGCATTAGGCAAATATATTGTAATATTTCATCACTTTAAAAATATTTTATTATTGTAGGTATATATAGTTCATAAAAATTCTAAGAGCTCTTACTAAAAATAAAGACAAATTTAATTGCATTCTTAATTTACTTTAATTAATTTTCATAATAATTTATCATTTTTACATATGACAACTTTAGGTAGATTAAGTTTTTCAGGGATTTGTATATCCAAAATACTTAGAAAATTATTTTTTTATTTTCATTAAGCAAAATAGACTGTAATGCGATATTATGAATATCTAGTAAGATACTTATAGGTGAGAGAACTTTAATTTCTTGGATCAAATCATCATCTTGTAAATTAGTACTGATATGTGAAAAGCACAATTCAAATTTAAATATCGATAATTTTGCATTGTAAATCTAGTTACGGTCAATAAATATCTTTAGGAAGGGAGCATCTCTTAAAGTTACCTTTAAGATATTTAAAAAATTGAGTTTAATTAATCATTTTACGAAATAAAAAAGTTTTAAAATATTATCAGTTTTTACCAACAATAAAAGTTAAATATTATTATCATGCTTTATTTTAAATGTAAGATACTTTAGCAAAGTTGCATTACATTACTATTAAATGCTTAGGGTAAGAAAGTCATTTGTTCAAAAGATCTGCATTACGAAAACGAAGAAATCATTCATTAAAGGCATTCGATTTATAAATCACCCATTATCTTATATCTCTAAAAGCAGTATTATTTTTTCAAATTTTGAAATATAGCTAGTTTATTTTGTAATAGGGGTGGGTGAAGCGTAATTCTTCGTATTATGAATATAAATGCTTTTTAGTTACCAAGAACTATTAATAGTAAGTTTTTCTGATACTTAAAATTTAAAGTACTCTCGATAATTTAAAAACTTCTCATTATAGAACTCATTGAATTGGACCTTGTTGCTTCATAAGTCGCAAAATTTCACATTTTCAGTTAAATGAAATTCTCTTTTTTTAGCCTTTTGTACAATTACACTTAGCACAAAAATCATATAACTTTGCTATACTTTGTAATATTTCGAATGATAATATTTTGTAAAAATTTAAAATAGACTAAAATATAATATTGCACCTTATATGTGACAAATTAAAATATTTTAATGAAGGTTTTTATTATGTGTGAGTTACAGAATTTTTAGAATACAAAATCAATTCTATTTTTATGTTACTTATTCATTTTTCTTTTTTAAATTAAAATCCCAGAAAAGTAAATTTTTAGAGACAAATATTCATTTATTGATTTAATTATCTCATATTTATTCAATTCATTTTTATTTGTATAAAAAATTCTTAGTCACATTTTTAAATTTTTTTACATTATTATTTAAGGTAAAGCTTAAAGTTCATATAATAGTTGATAGATCATGAATTATATATTTTAATGAATTTATTCCTAATTTACCCCCAGAAATTCGCAATTGAAAATGCGTATTTATACTTCAAAAATATATTAAATTTAAGATTTTAGGGATTTTTTAAATTAATTGAAGAGTTATAAGAAATTATATATATATATATATATATATATATATATATATATATATATATATATATATATATATATATATATATATATATAATATATATATATATATATATATATATATATATATATATATATATATATATATATATATATATATATATATATATATATATATATATATATATATATATATATATAACCAAACATCGCAACTGATATTTTAATCAACAAATCAATTAATGTAATAACTGAAGAATTTCAAGTTTCTTATAAGTTAAATAATTCTTTTAAGACCTTAAATTTAAAATTATTGAAAGATGCTATCCTAAATAAAAGCTAATTATTTAAAAATTGATGTCCTGAAAAATTATTCAGTTAAAATAGCAGGACAGTTTATTTTTATTTTGCTCACAATTATATAGTAATTTTGAGAGATAATTAAAATAGTTTTTAATTTATATAAAACTATTTATAATTTTGTATTAAAGTTTTTTTAATAAAAATCAGGATAAATATCCCGGACTGAAAGGAGTATTTCACATAAAATCTCAACTTTAGATCAAATATTGAAGTTTAAAAAGAGTCAATTTTTGACATTAAATTTCTTGTTTAGAAATTGCAAGGTAAATTTATATGACAATTTTAATCTAGCAAAATATATTTTGCGTACCAATTTTCCTCTGAAAAAATTCAAAGACTTAAATCTTAAATTTTAGAAGAGCAAACATTTTAGTAATCAACTCTTTGTTTGTACTTAATTCCTATTACATAAATCAAATTGTGTTTGATTTATGTAATATGAATATTAAAATAATTATTAACAAAAGAATAATTTATTGTATTTAAACATATGAGAACACATCTTTTGATATACATTCAAATCTTCTGTCTTCACATTTGTTTTTATTTCAAAATTTTAAAGTATTTTTTGGATTACAAATAAAACGTAAATTGCAGAAAATACATGTGTGCATATTATTGTAATCAAGAACATTTGATGAAAACTATATATATGACATCGCATAAAGAACTGGTAGATAGCATCGAAAAAAGGCTTAAAGGCTTATAATATGTATATTGCTATAATGTATAATTGTAATAACTTATTGGAATGATGTTATAAAAATATTTTCTTCTTCTTTCTTATCCCCTGGTCTGAATCAGACCAGGTCCATGACATCCTTTGCCTTTAAAGAATCGAGGACAGCTCCAGGGCTGTATATACGTTCACGCTTTGAAAAGCCAATGCAGTTCAGTAGGTGTTCTGGACTAGCTTCGTTAGTATTGCACGAAGTGCAGGTGGGAAAGACTGGTTTGCCCTGGGAGAACCGTAGAGTCCGAAGATGGCCGGATCTGAGTCTGGACAAGGCAGTCTGATCACGTCTTTCACCGTCGAAACTCAAAGATCTCCCAGGATCAGAGCCACAGTGCCAAGGATGAGACGGCGGAATTTTCCAAGATGAGTTGACAAGAGCCCTACTCCTAGAGAAGATTTCTTGGAAAGTCTGCGGATCCGCAGAACCAAGAGGCAGTAATGATGCATCCTTAGCAAGGCCATTGTCGATATCGTTATATTTAAGATCGACATGTGATGGAATCCATTGAAAATGAATAATTGAGGACTCAGATAATGCTTTAAGCTTTTTGAAAACAAATTCCCCTCTGGTCCACAATATTCCTCCAGTTTTCAAGGTACTGAATAACGCTGCGACTGTCAACTAGAATCCAAATCTCACCGTTTAACTGTTTGTTCAAGGAAAAGTCCATAGCCATATCAATCGCTGTAAGTTCTGCAGAAAAGACGGAACTGAAATCAGCATTGCGATGTTTTAGAAAAAAAATTTTTGTTTCAGTTTTAAGAAACACTACGCTTCCAGTGTGGCCATCTTCATCCTTACTAACATCAGTATAAATTTGTTCAGCTTCAGAGGGGATGTTATTGATGACCTCTAGGGCAGCTTGTTTTAAGAATTCAGGATGTTGAGAATATTTATTAGTGTTTATCAGTAATTCTATATGGAAGAACACTCCTGGCAGAGTCAAGAGGGGAGGCGATAAGAATTAGAGAGTTAGCGGAAACAGAAGATTTTAAAACATCCAACTTCTCTGCATGTCCAAGGGGACTATGCTTTTTCAGCCTCTGGTCATTCTTCCAGCCACACAGGAAGTTAGCGGTTCGATGTTGGTCACGGTAGCTATAAAGTTTACTGAAGTACTTTACCAGATTTGGGGTACATCATTCCTGCAACGGCTGTAAGTCTGCCTCATAAAGAACAATTTTTGTTGGTGTGCTCCTACGCAGCCTTGTAATGGTGCGTGCCGCATTGAGCTGTACTCTCGCAAGTTTTTGTAGATTGGTAACTGATGCAACATGGTATACTTGAAAGCCATATTCGAGGACTGGGCGAATCAAGGAAATGTATGTTGTTCTAGTGTTCTGTCATCTGCACCCCAGTCGCACCCAGAAATATATTTCATAATATTAAGTCTGCTTCTTGGCTCGGATCACAAGTGAGTCGATATGTTTGTTGCATGAGCCTTTGAGATCGAGAGAAAAGCCAAGATACCTGGGATTTCTTTCACAAATTAAAGGTTGAGAGTTCATAACAATCTTAGGTCTATATTTAAACAGCTTCCTATTTGTCGTAAAGAATCCTGTAGTAGATTTATAAAAATATAATGTATTAAGATATCGTATTATTGTTAAAATATCGTATTAATGTATAAAAAATTCGAAGTAATCTTTTAAAAATAATATAATTGGTATATTGTAGTTAAAATATTATTAACGTAAAATAACTTCTTAACTTTATAACTTTTAATAACTTCTTAACTTAATAACTTTATTTTTTAACTTGTTGATAGTTATTTTACCAGCAAATCATTCTAAAATCATGAACACACTTACTAAAAATATTTGTTATTTTGTTACATTTGTTCCTATTCACAATGTATAAGTTTTTACCAATTTTCAATCAGTTTTTATATAAACTTTAGAATTTTAAATAAAATTTTAATATTTTTAAAAGTGTGTATCATTTTTAAATGTATATGTTATTAATTTTATTCATTTGTAGTGTAAATAATCAAAAACATTCTGAAACTAAATTTTGTAAATAAATTTTTCTTGTAGTATTTTATAAAATGTGTGGCAAACACAGCTTAATATAATAAATAATAGAAAGAAGTTCCTGTCAAGTATTAATTAAAATTACTTAGATATCAATTAAGGAAGTGCTTTAAAATTTCTTAAAAAACCAAGATTTTGAACAAAATAACAGAATCTAAATGCATAGTTTTTATTGCTTGCTTCATTTGGAAAATAAGAGAAATTTTTATTTGTTACAGTTTTGACAAATTTTATTTAAAAAATGTTAAGATTATAAGTATTATATAATTACTACACTAGAAATAAATATTAAAGAACATTTATATTTCTAGTGAAGAAACATGAGAAAAGGAAGAAAAATTCATTATTATCGTAAATAAAAATTCATTAACGTAGACTGTGGGGAAAAAGTAGAAGGACACTAGGTTTTTTTTCAAATAAGAGAAGAATTTTGAATTTTTAGAAATTAATTTTATGACAGCACTTTTAAAAAACTTATTTACAATCAGATAACTATATATGTAACATGAAATAAAAAACTTCTTGTTTATTACAGTTAAAAATTAATTTCATTCTCATCATACAGTGTGAAAAAAAGTAAGACAGTTCTAAATTGTGAAAATAAAAGTCTTGTTAATAAGGAATTTGCTTTAACTACTTCAAAGACTCTATTTGCCATTGAATCACATAAGTCTTGAAATTTGATTTGACAAAAATTGTCTGAAACACAATACAAAGCTTCTCGAAGTTCGATCAAAGATTCATATTGTTTGCCTCTGCCGTAAACACGCCGAACAGTTACTGACCAAATATTTTTAGAAATATTGAGGCCTGTACTTTTAGCAGGGTATGGCAAAACCCGAACATTATTTTAAACTTCATTTTTAAACCAATTTTTAACTCCATTGGTAGTGTGAATTGATGCTCCATTTTGCTGAAATATCCAATTTTATCCGCCTAGCTCAGCATCCTAGGGAAAAAAACTCTGATTTTAAAATTTGAATGTAATCTGCATGTTTCTGTCTTTCATTCTGAAACACTATATTGGTTTTTCCAAAGTAGCTAACAGATATCCAAACCATTAAACTGCTTCTTCCTATCTGTCTGGTAGAATCTTCTTTTTGTGTACTTAGACAATGCCAATAGTACTGACAACCTACTGGGCCATCTAAATTTAATTTTTTTCATAAAAAAAATAACTGAAGTCCATTCGGAATTTCAAGTCATGTGTTTTTTGTCCCAAAATAGCCGGTGCTCAATATGCCTTTCGTTCCATTTAAGATGGTGCTTTCTTTTCTTGAATATAAACATATCCAATCCTTTTACGTATTGTAAAGTGTTCTTCTAGTTACATGTATGATTCCAGCTTGGTCTTGTGATTTTCCAATACTTTCACGCGTTTTTTAAGATCTTTAAAAGATTTTTCCTTGATTACGTAGAGTCAATTTTTTAAGTCTGTTAATCTTTGCTTTCCTCTGATTCTTTAGATTTTTCAAGAAGTTAGAAACAGCCTTTGGACTGATGTGTAGGGGCTTTGCAATTTCTCTTATACTTTTGCCTACATCTTTACGAGCAACAATTTAGCCTTTTTGAAATTTACTTAATGGTTTCCCTATGGGCATTTTAACTGAACAAAAATTGAGGATTTTTCAACAAAATATATCTTTTGAAGAAAGACAGTTTAAGAGAACAATGTTTTCAACAAATTAAACTGCTACAGGTTCCAAAAAGAGAATATTTTTGCATGTGTACTTCTACTTTTTTCACAGAACAAAAATCCTTAAGTACTATTTTATAATATTTTTTAGTGGTAAACAAAACTCATTCACTGAAAATAAAAAAATTGTTTAATAAAATAAAAAAGAAAAACAACATTAATTGCGTTAAAATTTAAAGCATAATTTATAAAATATAAATGACTTTCTACTTTTTCCAGCAGTGTAGAAATAATGTCAGAATATTTATTTCTTGTGAAGTATTTAACATTTAAAATTATATTTCCACAAATAGAAAGAAGCATTTTTGCAAATCTTAATTTAAAGTTTGATAGAAATAAAGTTAAGTTAAAAATTTTGTTTTTTGGAGACACAATTTAAGAAACATTAAGAAACAAAAAAATAATAAATGTAACTTTTATTAGAATGTTTTAATTTTCCTAATATAGCAATTTTTAAAATATTTAATACTACTGGCTGAACTGATCGATCCTATTACAGTAAACTACTTCAAATTCTGATGTTGTATCACTATTCTAAGTTATCAGATTGCTTACAAAAAATTAACATTGAATTTGTGTTCAGTTAATTCTATGCTAAAAGCGTTTTGGAATTACAAAATTATATCACTCTTTAAAAAAAAGCTTAATTACTATAAAAAGAGGAAAAAAATACTACTGATTATTAAGATTTCTCAATAAAATATTTTACTCTTTTAACTTCATGAATGTGAAATTGGGAATTTTTTCCCTTTTCTAATATAGAGCATTTAATTCTAAATTTATGAAGGCTTAAACTATCTTTTTGTTTATTTTTAAGTAAATTGTGTATTACATTAAAAATAAGTCAATTTGAAATTTCATGTTTAACAACTAAATTCAATACGGTAACAACCAAATAAAATTTCCGTATATTTATTTACGTCATTTACTCTTACGATTAAATTCTAAATTGGTTCCCTTTCACATTTTTTGATAATATAAACATTCATTAAAGTAGTTGCTACATTTGATAATTGTCAATAATGTGTCACTTTTTTTACCATTTGTCGATTTATAGAAGAAATAATTTATTTAGTTTTAATAAATAAATTAATCAACTTTAGAAATGTAGGTTTCTGGAAGCGTTTTCATGAATGGCATTGCTAAAATAGAATATTGTAAGTAATATTCTATATGCTGATGTGTATCGTTTTCATAGTACGCAATTATTAATAAAGGATTTATAAAATTCAAAAAATTGTATTACAACTAAATCATAATTTATTATTAATATTTATGATTCTTAACTTATAAAGTAATCCTTCTCTGTAAAATACACACCTAATAGATTATGCTCTGTATGTTATTAACTAACAAAAATTTTCCTTAGAAATGACGTCATGGTGTTATATAATTGACATATGACTCACAGAGTTCTGTTATAGCAGTATCTGAAATGGATCTTAAGAATATTGTATGAAAGAAAAGCTTCTCTTCAAGTCTATATATTATTTAAACTAGTTTTAAGCAGATTTTTATGAAATAATTTATTTTATTTTTTTGTGAAAAATTATGTGTTATTTTGAGAAATCATTTTTATGAACAACTAAACATTTTTTAGCTAGAAAACGTGAAAAAAATAATTTGTTGAATTTAATATTAAATATCTGTTATTAATATTACTTTAATTTACTTTACGTTGTTAAACGACAATAAGTAGTCTAATTTTATTTACTTTTATTTTGCAAACTTATAATAAGTTATTCTAAATGAACTAAATGATTATAAAGTATCTAAAATTAAATATGTGGCAAAAAACTTTTAAAAATAATTATAAGAAATTTCTACGTCGTAAATAATGATTCATGCAAAATATTTTTTGATAAACATTCCTTTAAGAATACCTAGTTTACTACATTTTTTAAACAAAAGGTAGTTAAAAATAATAAATGAAAGAAATATAACAATGAATAACACTTAATGTGTTAAAAAAGAAATATTTGTGTTATAATCATTTAACATAGAGAAATATACTATACGAAAGACATTTCTAAATCTTTATATTTTCCTCAGGCTATTTTTATACTTTATTTGTAACAATTTTTGAATTTTGATTTTAAATATGGAATTTAAATAACATAAAAAACCTAGATTTCTACATTATATAAAAAAAACTTATATTTGGATAATTCAAATAAATCTTTTGTCTTGATCAGATATTTGAAATAAAGTATCTGTAGTAAATATATTCTTAAGAGATAAGCAAATCGTTTGAACTGAATAAGTTATTTTGAAGAGAAAAATATCTTTTCCATCTTAAAAAGGAACATAAGAAAGATTTCTTAGTTTTGTCTTTCTTACCTTGTGATCAATATCCTATATATATATATATATATATATATATATATATATATATATATATATATATATATATATATATATATATATATATATATATATATATATATGAAAGTAGTATGTGCTAACTGCAAGAAAGAGAAATCAAAAAATCAAGATGAAGATATGAGAAAAAGTATAGCAATTTATTTTTGTATTCAAACTGGTGTTTTGATTAGTTTACATAAAAAAAAACAATTTGATGACACCAATTTAACATGAAAAATTATTTTTTATATAAATATCAAGCATAAACTTAGAAAATCAACCTTAGATATTTAAGCTATATTCTAACAATAAAGATTTCTTTTTTATATTATAAATAATTGATGAAATTTTATTAATAATTTTTAAAAATTTTGTAAAATAAATAATTAATTGAAATTTTAGTTTATTGAAATTAAAGTTTCAATTAATTTATTCAGATTTAAGTTAATTGAAGTTGTTGAAATTTAATGAATTTCTTAATTTTTAATTCATTGAAATTTTGCCCAGTAGATAAATTTTTAATAAATACATTTTTGGCACAAACTTTCATTTCTTGTTAAACATAATATTTCTGAAGCATCTATTGTATAAATTATAGATATTTTCAAAATCCATATTAATTATATAGATTAAAATTTAGAGAAAAAAATTTATTAATGACATTTTAAATTTCTGTTTTAAAATATCAAAAACCACGTAATTTTGCAAAATTTTATTTTAAAGGTTATTAATGTTTACAAATAAAATTAAAAGAAGGAAATACATCGCAAATTCCTAAATGCAGATGATGTTTCATTATTCATTCAACATTTTTAAATAAAATTTGCAGTAAAACAATAACATGCAATAATGCACTGTAATCATTTCAATTAATTCAGAAAAAATATAAAACAGCTATAAGAAAAACTATTGGAAATTTTTAACGTCTCATTGAAGGGTAATTGGAGCATGACCTTTAAAACTTCATAATGCTGCTCTGCTTAAATTTTACAAATGTTAAATTGAAAGAAGTATTTATTTTTGCACAATTTTCTAACCATATTCTACACATAAAAAAGTGATGCTTATAAAATACTCATTCTAAAATAATTCTAAATATGCTGTGAGATTGAAATTTGGACTCTAAATAGTGAGAATAATCACTTAAGAAACCTTTTTCTTGTATTAAATTTTTAAGGAGATTTTTTACTTGAAGTAGAAATTCCTGAAATGTGAATTAAAACTTTCTAGGTATTTGTGCGTTGACGTAAACTTTAAGAATTCATTATAAACAAATTCAAAATATATTCAATAATTTTACTTTTGTGTATCACTTATAATTTCTAGATTCCGCATTTAAACTCTCGAAGCGTAAGCTTTAGCAGTTTAGTAGCAGATTTCTAACAATTAGTATATAATTTATTTAATAATAAATACCAAACATTTAATATATTTTAAGTTTCTTTATTTGTTAAAAGTTATATATAATCAGTAATTTAATTGCTTTTTACAAAAAGATTTTTTTATCTAATTTGTGTACACTTCATTAAATCTTAAGTTTAATAAAACTGATTTTTTTATTTGTTACAAGACTAATAAAAAATCAGTACTTTACATCAAAAACTTTATGCATTTAAAAATGTTCTAAGTTTATAGGTTGCTTAAGTCTTTCATTTTCTAGGGTCAAATTCACACTTATTGAGCAGAAATCAAAATTAATTTTCATTTTAATACACTTTTTTCATATTTATTAAGTATCTGACAGTTTAGTTTGAAATTCAAAGCAATTTGTTTTCTTAATCTTGCAATTATTATTATTCATAGAGTATTTAATTATTTTTAATCATCCTTATGCAATGAACATACCATTAAAATTTTAGACAATCACATTTCATCATATTCAACATATTCATCAACAATCATATTTCACACATAAAAAGAAATTATGTTTCACGTCTTTATTCAATGGAAGACACAGAGAATTGACTTTTTTAATTTGTAATACATGAAATGATATTTGAATAATGATTAAACATAACTTATAAAATATACACGTTAAAATTTCACTATGTTTAAAACGTATCTCTATATTCTATTGGCAACAAAAAAGGTATAATAACATTGGAATTGTCTAATACTTATAGAAATTTTTTTACATATTGTTTAAAAAAATCCTCCAAATTTTATGACATATTATTTTCTTCTTTTAAATTGCTTTCACTTTAATATAAGCAATTGGATTCTAATAAATAACTTAAAATGTCATAAAATAAACTCATTAAATAGTATTGCAATACATTTTTGCTTGTCAATACTCTTTGTTCAGAGTACATACCTTTAGGAATGATAAATTATTTCGTATCACAAAATTAAAATTGAAGAGTGTGTTACATTTTTAGAATATTAATACTCTCAATCACAAACACACACACACACACAATAAAAGATATTTTAGTATAAAATTAATCATTAAAAACTATATAAAATATAGACTTTCAAGTAATTGTGACAAATTGTTTTTCAGTTTTTATGAACTAATAGAGGTATTAAATTACTGTAAACCTCTGATTTTCTGAATTCAGTGCAGCATAGTAAAAAATTGTCAAATACATTAAAAAAAACTTTTTTAAAATTTTTCTTAATTTAATTTTAAAAATATCTGTACATTTTGTTGCAAATGCGCATATATTTTTTTTATTATTTCTTTCTTTATGTATATGATATTATATTTATTGTTATATTTAATTACATCAAATTAAAATGTTCTTAAATGAATATTACGTATTCTATGTGTTAAAAACTCATATAAATCATACTTTTTATAAAAATAATCAATGAAATTTGTGATATAAATATTATCTAAAATGTTGAAAACTTTTACCAGATATATATTTGGAGTTTAGAAATTTAAAAATTCCAAGATGTGGAAAGGATAAATCATTTAAATCTAAACAAAATTTATTTGAAACTTTGATTCACATGAAAGAGCATTTATTTACTTTTTTATTAATTAACAATACTAGCTTATAGTTTTAATATTTGAATAACACCAAAACTGTAAACATACATATAAATACTCCTGTTAGAAAAATATATTATGGAAAAAAAGTTAACGCGATGCTGAAATGCATGTTTTGATTGTATGAAATATATAACAATAATTTAGTCTTTCTTTATCCTGATTGCATATTGGAAATTGAATGCCTCTGAAATAAAAATATATAAAACTTATCATTCTTAATTAGTAAAAAAAACAAGTTAAGACATATGAAAACTACCTTAAGATTTGTTCTTACTGGCAAAATAGCATGTGATTAGACGTAGTAAATTCACATGTGATTGAAATAATTAAACTTTATTTTGAAACTGTGTGTTAGATTATTTATTGATTTATAAATATTACAATACGTACTAAGCATAACTTTTAATAGCACTTTTTGCCTTAAATTTAAACTTTTAATGTCAGAAAAATTTATAAGCATACAAAACTCTATAATATTTAAAAATGCAGAAACATTTCTGAAAATGCTCCAGTTATATCAGTTACATCCAATTAATTTAAAATTTTTTCAAAAATATTTAAAAATTTTAAATTTTTTTAATCAATTACCTCTTAATTTATAATATTTCATTGTAAAAATATTTAAGAAATATATAATTTTACTTATTTGACAATTCCCAAAAAAAGTTTTGTGGGTAATAACATAAAATAAATTAATTTCAGAAAATATTATTAAAATAAAAATTGATCATCATATACGCAGAATACATATAGAAACATTCATTATATACGCCTTCAAGTAATTAGCTATGTTCCATTTAACTCCTAACATTTTTTAAAAAATGGTATTTAAAACTCATAAAGTAAAATAAAATTATAAATAAGTTTTAAATTATTCAATTTCATATTATATTTCAATTTCATATTATTTTAGCCCTTCATTTACTATGTTAAAAAATGTATAGAAATATAAGAAAACAATTTAAATTAAAATGTTATAACTTGACCTCAAAATTTATAAAAACTATTTTTCATGTTTTAATTTCTAAGAAATAAACATTTCCTTTAAACTTCCAAATACGATTTCAGATAAACTTTATAGTTATTTCCCATAATATGCAATATGTGAATGAACTCTTGATAAAATACCAAATGAGTCTGATGCAGCATACCTTTGTATGCTGTGAATTCAGGAAAAAAATGTGGGAACTCGCAAACTCAAAAGTTCACCAACTCTTCCCAAAAGTTCATGAACTCGGAGCAACCCTTTCCTGAGATACCTTCCCATATACTATCGAAGTTAACTTTAAGCTTGCAGTTCCCCCTTTTTACCTGTATAGCGGAAATACGGGTGTGAAAAAACAGGAACCGAGAGCGAGGGAACGCAAAAGTAAAGGGTTGAGGTCCCGGGACATCAAGGGGTTTACCCTTGTCATTGGCCCTAGATGTCGAGAAGGTTAGGAAGGGGGCAAAAACCTCCATCTGAATCTAGGATTTCGCTCATGTTCACAATGGTTCAACCCATCCGGCCCTGAAGCCACGTAAAAAACAGTGTTTTGTACTACTTACATAAGAAATGTAAGAAACTAGCTAAGTACTTCTAAGGTAAGAATTTTTTTATTATGAATGCACTGCTTTTTTGTTGTGGATGCACTGGGGTTTAATTTAAGAGAGTTATGGGAAAATGCATAAGTTCAGTTCCTCTTACATAATTCATTCTGAGGAGGAAGACATTCAACTTATAAATTTTCATATAGCTACTATATCTACAAAATAACTTTAAGTTTTATTATTGCTAATGCGCATTTACTTTTTTGTAGTAAATATAAATAGCGACAGTCAAATTAATAAAATTTTTGAAATTTCATATTCAAGTATGTGGAATTTTCATTTATTGAAAAAAAATGTAATGATACTGTAATGATTTTAGTGGAAATAGGTGAACATAATGATATAAATAATTATACTTGCAATATCTCAATTACATATACTGATTTCCTTAATTAATTATATCTTCTTTAACGCCGTTTTATGAAATACATTTATTTACATAAAATAAGCTTAACTCACGTTTAGCCAGCTTCACAACTACAAATGAGCTAAGGTTAAACTCTTTCACTGAATGCACTTAAAATCAGTGCTTTCTTTATAACATTAAACCATAAAATTTCACAAGGAATTGAATAGACTCGGTCTGTTAATCTTACTTAACAAGTATTAAACAACTAATCCATATTTTTAAGGATTACTTAGAAAGGACTTTTAAAACAACTTGTGTAATTGAAACAATGTAATTTCAGTGTTAACTGAAAGCTTTCAATTAAAACTGAAGATACGTTGAAGCTGTAATTCAGTTTTTTGTTAGTTTTAAATAGATTAAACGATTTAGAGATTTAAACTTAGTGAACTTCAAAAAATTGAAAAATTTTCTTTTTATTCATAGAGTTTTAATAATGAAATAATTTAAAATATGGCACATATCTTTTAATAGATTAAATTATGATAGTTAATATTAAAATTGTTTTACAGTTTAATTTCTAAATTGAATGTTAATTGCACTATTATTTTAAAAAATAAAATAAATGTTCTTTGGATTCCACCTTAATAATTATATCTATAGTAAGAAATATATATTTTAAACAATTGCAGCCTTTGAATTACTTATGCTGAATTAAACATTGATAAATATTCAAATTCATTTTTATATAAGATTTGTAATAAAAGAGTCAGTATCATTTCAATCTAAGAAAAATAGAAATAAAAATTGACTTTTCATTGAACATCAATCAACTATCTACAAAAAAATCCCAAAAAACACTTATAAAATAAAATTTTGAATTAACTTTTTCTTTCGAAACTTGTATATAAGAGGAATTATAGTTAGGAACTGCTTTATTTGATTTTAGGGATTAAAGCTTAGTTTCTTAGTATCTTTCTTTATTTTTGAAATACCACGCATTATCAGTCCATATTTCCTCTAAATAACTAAAATTCTTAATTTTAAAAACAATGCGAATAGTTAAAATTTTAGCTTTTAGAAAGTTTAGTTTTGAAACTTATTTTCTATAAATTACTGCCTCTTTAAGAAATACTCAGCTTAAATATTAATCAAAAACTAAAATATTTTTGTTATATTTAAATTTGTAACTTAAAAATATAAAATTGAAATAAGTAATTCTTTCATTAAGACAGGTACAAAATTCATTCTCTCATGTAATATAATAGCTATATTTAAAATATCTTAACCTTACTTTTTATTATAGCTTTTTGTGATCTACTCTGTCCCTTTTTCCTTTTGAAGATATTTTTGATCCCAACGTAGGTGTGACGGGTTTCAAATGGGGTTTTAACTAATTTAAAATGGATTCTAAGCTATCTCAATTACCCACATTCAAATTTAAATAACTTAATATAAGAATAAATGTAAAAAGTACTTAAAATATTAATGAAGTATTTAAATTATTTAATGAATTACAACACATTTAATTTTAATTATTTAATGCAGATTTCTTGTTATTCAACTATTAAATTCAAACATTAAATTTCCATTTAAATATAAATTTAGAAAAATTTATTTAAGTAAGTTTTTAATAATTATTTCTAAATAAAAGTAAATAAATTTTTATTTTATTTTTATTTTGAGATTAAATTTTAATATTAAACTTTATGATTATAAAGAAAATAGCAAAGTGCTCCTGATGGCATTAAAAATTGTAAAATAATTCCTATATAACAGGTACATCAAGTCCGTTTATGTAATAAAAATATTTCCATTAATGATTTAATTCTTAATTTCTAAAAATGTAAGGATAGGGGATGTGTATTTACCAAAAACTATTTTTGTTGAAAACAAGTCACATTATTATCGATCTTACAATTAAAAAATTCCCACAAAATTCCTATAGTTCTACTTCAAATTCAGTATAGTTCATAATTCAATACTTCTATTTGTGTATTTTTTCTTTATCTAAAATTTAAGCATATTTTACATAAATATTAACTCTAAATTGTAATTTATAATATTTAATTTCTTATTAAGTTACATTAGTACAAGATATTTTCGTATTTTGCTTTTTATTTTTTTATCAAACTTAAAAGAACTTTTTTAAAAATTCTATTTTAGAAAACGAATAAAATATAATTTTCATGGAGAATATTATAAACTATAATTCCCTTAATATATGGTTACTGACACTTTTTAACCTTGTTTAGTTTCCATTAATTCAAAAAAATCCTGAAAATGGAATTAAAATTAGCTTTATTAAATAATATTAAAAAATAATTTCATGAAAATTATATTAAATTAATCACGAAAGATATTGATTTTAATACTTTTTAAAGTTACGCATTCTTTATAATTAGGCATTTTAAATCTCACCATTTAAATTTAATATAATGTTCAGATTCATCAAAAACAAGACTGGGATAAGTTAAATATTTGAAAAGTATTAACGATGATATGATTAATATAGATTATTATCAATAATAATTCACTCATATTTTTAAATAGTTTAAATCAATTTTCATTTGGATGCAATATTTATTAACTTGAAGCAAATGTTTCAGTTTCTAAAAATAATTGAAATATATTAGTTTGCCTTTTCATTATAAAGGTTTTGTTTAAGGTATTTTTCCATTCATTTAGAACTAATTATTTTCTGATCCTTCGATTTTAAATATAATTAATATCTTTGTGTAATAGTCAAAATGTGGATTCAAATATTTATCATATTTCGTTAACACAATCAAAATAATTAAAAAACATTTTGTGGTTTTAAAACCTATACCAAATATATATAAATACAAGAGAAGTAAATTTAAAGAGAAAACTGAAAATGATGTGAAAAATGTCTAAAATTCCGTTAATTTTGTGATTATGAAAGGATTTTTAAAAACAAGAAAAAATAGTGTTGTAGGAAATAAAAACAAAGTTTTAACAAAATAAAACAAGCTATTCTTGAAGTTTTCTGGACAGTAAGTCATGTTTTATGTGCAATAAACTGCTTAAATTTATGACCACTTAAGAATTTTTATGCTTATCTCTTTGAATCCTGATGTCTTATCACCTCTGTTTTAACGCAACTTTAGGAAAGCAAAGAGTACGTATATTTAATGAGAAACATTTCAGTATGAAACACACACACAGTAATAATAATTTATCATGAATTTTAAAATTTCATAGCACTTGTATTTAATTAGCAAGTTTCTTAGTATACATTAGTGATCGTTTAATATAAAGGAAAGATAAAATTTGAATTCCTAAAACATGCCAGTGACTTTTGTTAACTATTTTAATTCGTATCATAATAAAATTATATAATATTATAGTAAACCTGGAAAACATTTGGCAGTCAATATCTTGCAAATGCTCAAGTGTGAAAACAATTCTTTTCAATACTACATATAAATTACAGCTTTATGTTTCATTTCACTGTGTTGAAAGCATTTTAAGATGATTTATACTTTTATTTACTCTGATATATTATAAACACTCAAGTACTAATAATTATACCACAATTTCTAACAAAATTTTAATTATTTTAAATCAAATACTAACATTACATCCATGATTAAGAATTTTTGAACCAAACACACCCATTTAATAGAAAATAATTCCGATGTAAAATAACCTTTTGAAACATGATTTTTATTTTAAGTAAGCTATTTTAATGAAAATAATTAATACAACTTAATAACTCTCATTATTTTTAAATACTAGGAAAAATAATTGTGTTGAAAAAATGACGTACAAAAAACAGTTTTCATTACAATATCACAATTAACTAATTATGTTGACGAAGAATGCGTATAGTATTTAAAGTTGTTTAAAGCATTTTAAAACTATAAATAAAAAATATTTATTAAGATATTTTTCAAAATAAATTTAAAAACTAAAAGAAATATATAATTGCATATTCGAAAAAAGGTCCTATTTTACGAAAACTTAAGTTTTTGATTTTATAGAAAAACAGTTTCATAATATTTTGATAACATTTGACTATATTTTATTTAATAGGCAAACTGTCTCAAAAACTTTTTCTTAGCAATCAAGCATTTTTAATTTACTTTTACTCATTCACTTTTAAAACTATGTTTTATAATAAAAATAACTAATTTTAGCTTTGTAACACTTCTTTTTTTATTTTAAAAGTAACCTAAGTATATTTTCAGTTAATTTAAGCGAATCACTCAAAAATCAATAATAAGCTTAATTTTATATTTAATAAACTTATTACAGTAAAATTTTGATTTATAAGCATATTATGATTTTTTCATTTAACAAAGTTATAATACTATTTTAATAAACTTATTTTAGTTTTTTTGTCATGAATAAATTATATATTTCATGCATAAAAATAGGCACAAGTATGGATATTTCTTTTCTATTACTTATGATCAATAATATTCCCTTAAATCATTAATTCTTTTACAAATTAAACATAAATAAACTGGTTTTTATTAATCTTGTTACTATTTTTTCATAATATGGTGAATGCTTTCCTTATAATTTGGCAATCATTAATCATTTAATGATGTTTTGACAATTACAGATGGGATTTAATATTACAATTTTTCTATTTACACTTCTATGCAAAATATTGTTTTTATTTTTGGGTGCATTCCCAATTTTAGAATTGAAATACAGAGGATTCCTATTAAATAAATGTAAGTTTTGATCAGAAACTTCTTTTTATTGATATCAGTGGTGAATTTGATCAGACGGAAGAAATATCCCAAGTTTTTAATATTTGAATAAAAATATTATTCACTTTACTGCACAATTTAAATATAATAAATATTTTTAAATGGGAGTTGAAGTGGTAATTTTGATTTTAAAACTTTGTCAAAAATAACAAATAATGTTTTAAAAACGTACTTTAGTAATACTTTTAAAAAACTAAATTTAATTAATTAAAGTACAAGCATTGGCATATCTTTATTATTATACAGAAAAAAATGATTTTTCTGCGCACTTGCTGCGTAAAAGTTTTTGTCAAAACAATACAATTTTTTATAAAGCAAAACAAAGTTATTAATTTCCTGACAATGTTCCCATATTTTTCCATAATAATTGAATTTTTTTCTTTCAATTTAAAATAAATTATGAAATAAAGAATTTATTCAAATTTAATTAGAAAAATAATTCAGAAATAAAAGAATAAATTACAACAGTTTACTTATTATTTATAGTTTTATTAATAAAAAATTGTGCTACGTACAACTTTTGGGTACTTATAAAAATAATTTTAAACAGTTGTTAAGGTGACAACTTATATTAGATATAGTATAAAACACGCGTATCAGATAGTTTCAATGTATAATGATCACATTGGTTAGTCGATATTAATGTTTTAATTTTGATACAATTCATTATTTCATTTTGTCTTTCTTATTTATCAAAGGATGCGTCAAATAAATTTAATGTATAAAGTTAATATTTTTGTTTAAATTATGATGTTACTTTAAGTTAAGATAAACAAGACTTGTGTAAAAAATAATTTGGATATTTCTGAAATATTTATAAGTAATAATAGATTTAATAACATAGAATTTAAAAAATGTTGAAGACTTTCTTCCATAATTATGAAACTTTCTACAATATTTGTGACTTTGCAAGAAATTTTATTCGCAATTCCGTTTAATAAATTGTTAAAATAATGCTTTTAAATTATAGACTTTAAAATGCATAACTTTTGACAGCTTGACTGAATTCAAAATTAATTGTATTACAGAATTCAGCATAAGGAACAAAGCTCGTAACGTGAAACTTTACATTTATAATTCTTTCATACACTGACCTTATTGTTATAAGCGTTATTTACTTAGACATTAATAAGGAATTAATAACAATATACCTGTTTCACAAGTTTTTTCTACTGTGTACAATAATTTTTAGCCTGTCGTTAAATTGTTAACTATTCATAACTGAAAAAATCTCATCATTATTTCTAATCTACTTCGTATCAAATTGCGTTTGATGTACACAAATAATACACCAATAAGATGTAGTTATTTTCAATATTTCATAATGTAATATATGATTTCAATTATTACTCATGGATTATTCACAGCCTAAGATTTTAGTTCTATTTAATTTCTTAAACATCTCAACTCTGCAATACAAAATATAAGTAATAAAGTATTTTAATGAAAGCATAACATATTACAAGGAAGAAAATATTTTAAACGGTTTAAAAAAATATTTAATAAATATTATTATGACGTATACTCTGAGAATACACATTTATACAGTAAAAATATTCTTTCATAATATGAACAAAAATGACAATGCTTATGAAAAAGATTATTTATAATATTTTTACCTGTTTAAATTAAGGTATTCACTCGACAGAGAAAAACATTTGTATTTCATTTATAAGCAATCCTAAATATTAGGCTCTAAAACAGTTGTTTAACAAATGAGAAGTAGTTTATCTTTTAATTTCAAAAAATAATAATAATAAGTATAAAGTATTGCACTTTTAAACACAAAATTCTAATTTAAAATGTTATTATAGAATATAAATTTCTTAAAAACAATGGTTTAATTAGGAAAAGGTTCCGCTAATTATGTCATAAATAATTTTTCAAGTTTTATATTTTCATCAATTAAATAATTGAATCTTAATGATTTAGAAATTAATCAAGCATGATTTAACTGATTACATTATTCTGTAATTTAATCATTGAACATATTTTCAACTAAATGTAATGAAGATTTTATCACTTTATTTCTAAAAAAGTTTAAACCTTTATGACTTGATTTCCAAAACAATAAGATTTCTGATTTTTTTAAATTAATAAAAAATTATTAAATCTTGTTTAACAGAAGTATCAAATCCTTCCGTAGATTTTAAATATTAAAATTATTTAACAAGTTAATCATCTTATTCAAATTGACATATATTGATAATTTTATATAAATATATACAAATCATTGATTTTAAAATGACATTTTGCAATCAAAAGCTGCTAATTTTGAAGTAAAAACAAAAAAAATTCACATATGTTGCAGATTAATGAATGCATTCCATGCTATGTATACAGTTTTACGTATAAATCTTTACAAGCGACTAAAAAAATTACAATCTATCTTTGAAATTATTTTGCATTAATAAATTTTTTTAATTATTGATTTGGCATCAGAAGTATATCATGCATATTTTAAATACTATATAAAATATAATATTGGATTAGAAGTTTTTCATTCGTAAATTAGCTTAAAATAAAAGAGTTTTTAATAACGTAAACTAAATTTTTAAAGTCACTTTTACTGAGCAAACACTACTAAAAGATATTTCAATATAATTCTGCTTTTTTAAATAATTAGTGAGAGTGTAGTATATTTCATTTTTCCCCGAGTTCTACTGAACATTTTTTCAATTTTTAAAACATTGAATATTAGAAAAACATTTATTTCCTTTTCAAAAAGAAATGTTTCAGCTAATTAAAAAATAAAAAAATTATAAGCTGAATATTTGGTAAAATTGTGAACAGAAAATAATAAACTTAAATATTATTTTTTCTACTAATGCTCAAATAAATTATTGTGTGCTCAAATATTACATTACTGTTAGTTACATAAATGAAATATCATCTTTCTATTTTAAATTAAATTCTAAATTAAATTGAAACTTATACGTATAATATAATGCTATTAAATCCAAAATAACGTAAATATTTTATTCATTTTATCTACGTCATATTTTCAAAATATATAGCTATAAATAATTCATATATCTGAAATACATTTAAATATGATTTTAACTAATTACAGGATTACTTTTACTTTAAACAAAAAATTACTTAAAAATATTTTGTGTTTTTATTCTTAACATATTGTCTTAGCAGATATTTCCCAATTCAAATTTTATATTCTACTTCAAAGCAGTTGACATACAACCTGTATAAAACAATACAGCTGTATAAAAACTTGAATACTGTGAAGAGTCTAAAATGTAATACTGATCAAGGATATTTCTTTAAGTCCCACACACAAAAAATCCAAACAAATACTATTAAGATAAAATTTTCTAACAGAAAATTGCAGAATGATAATGAAAATAATTTAATAAGCATGTTTGTGCAATTCTACTTTTCTTGTGTAATAATTTCTTTAATAGAAGTACTATTAAGTTGTGCAATATAATATTTCTTCTTCAAAATCTGTAAAAAAATAAAATTATCACACATTTTGAAGAAAGGCAAGCAAAAAATATTCCCCAAAATTATCACAAAAATATACAATTTAAAATATATAACATTAATTCCCTATGCATGATTGTGCATCATGTGCGTATTATTGTGGACCGACTTAGATTCCTTGCAATCAATTTGAAGCAAGCTAAAAATTTATTTCAAGAGAATATTGTTAGTTTAACAGTACCCAAAGACATGGAGATTCATTTAATAAACAGACTCAGCTTAATATCTCAATGAAAGTAATTACATGCATTTTAATAACTGCTGCTCGAGATTGAAGACCAATTTCATTTATACAGTCTTAGAGTAAATACAAAATTCTCATACAAAGCTTTGACTCACAAATATCACTCATATAACGGATAAACTTGAGATACTTCTATTAAAATTTGAGAAGAGCCAAAGGAACTCATTAAGCTTTTGACAAGGGTAAACATCTAGCGACAAGGAGAATACTTATTTGATATAAAATGTGTTGAATTTAATTTACTTTCATCAAAGGAGTAGTAATTTGTAAGATACGGGAATTATATATATATATATATATATATATATATATATATATATATATATATATATATATATATATATATATATATATAATAAAATTATATAGAATAAGTTATATATATATATATATATATATATATATATATATATATATATGTATGTATATATATATATTCATACTAACTGCAAAAATTCCGATTTATTTCTTATAAATAAAATTGTGACATTGATTAATTAATAATGATTTAAGTTAGTTATCGTGAAATATTTTTACAGTAAAATAAGAGAGTTTTAACGTTAAGATCATTCATGTATGTTATAAAGTATAACTTAATATTATTGAATGTGACTATTTTATTATTATTTTTTAAATATATTTAATAAAGGGTTTAATGTTCTTTTGACTAGAGTAATAAATAAAATAAAATACCTCATAATAATACTTTTAAATGAATTATTACCTATTTCCAACGAAAATTTCTAAAATTTTATTTGCGATTTACCAAGTATATTCAAATAAATTACATAACATGATTTTCCACAAATAATTATTTAACTCTAACTTTAAAAATATCACTCATCAGTTTTAAAGTGATTAATTGCTGAAAGTTTAACTAATAAATATTGAAACTAAAATTTGTTTATAAATGTACAAATTTTCATATATGTTTAAAAATAAGTTAATTTAAGATGCTTGTAACTTTATAAAAATAAATAATATAAATTGTTTTATGCATAATTTTGCACATATTTAATGCTGCTGGTAACCAAAATCCTGTAAATATTTAACAAAAAATTTAGATACATTTTAATTATTTATTAAAATCTTGATGACTATCAATGAATGTCTTTCTCAACTTTTTAAAGCTCAATTTTCCGAATTAGAAGTTATTAGAAGTTTTTTTGTAATCCGTAGCTTTAAGCAACTGCTACAATACACAATATATGCTTAATTATTAGAAGTAAAAAGTTTGTAAATATTTCTCCACTATGCTCCACCATTTTTACGATTTGTTATCATTAACTAAAAATCTGAAATGATTTTACAATAACTCTACCATTCATTAATTTAAAAATTACATTTAAAAGCAACATTTTCAATAGTTTTATATATGATTTAATAAAACAACAATTCAAGATTTTGTAAACAATATTAATTTTTAAAATTGCATGAAAAGAAATATAGTAATGAATATATATTTATATACATACATACATACATATATATATATATATATATATATATATATATATATATATATATATATATATATATATATATATATATATATATATATATATATATATATATATATATATATATATATATATGTAAATAATAAATTTAGTTGGAATGCCTTATTAAACACTATTTGGCTAGTAGAGCATTGCTTATAAGAGTGAAGTAAGGCGTAGTTCTATACTACAGAAGGGTCACCCAAGCCTTGAAGGTCTTATAAGAAGCTTGAAATGCCGATAGTGTTTACACTTAGTCGCTAACTTATGTATTTGGTGAGGTTCTTGCAGATTTGGACTTGTATTTGGATATGGTTTTAATTTGATTATTATGGATTAAATGTATTTTGGCAACATTGGATTTTGACTTATATATTTTAGATTAAATTCTACTTCTTTTATTCTGGCTTGATATTTTGTTTTGAACTTTTGGTATGGCTTTGGGGTGTACTGGCTTCCTTAAGACTATGTCTTAGGCCATTGCAGAAAAGCCATAATTTGTGCCAATGTGGTCAACACCCCCTGAAGAAGCTGGCCATATTGGTACTTCACTCCATTTTATATCTTTCCTTGATATTTTCTTTGAAATTCAAGTATTTTCAATGTATTGTTTTCCATTTAGTATTTTCCATGTATTGTTTTCCATTTAGTATTTTCAATGCATTGTTTTCCATTTAGTATTTTCAATGTACTATTCTCCATTTGGCATTTTTCATTGTATTTTATAAAATATACTATTAACTATATACTATATATATATATATATATATATATATATATATATATATATATATATATATATATATATATATATATATATATATATATTATGAAAAATATGATATATGAGGACATAATTATAGTTCTTAAGAAAAGAGAAAATACTTTGCAAGTTATCATTTATCTTTTACATTTTAAAAATAAACTGAATTTTCTCTTTTAGCTACAAATCTTTCGTGAATTATTTATTTGGAAATAAAAATGCAAAAATATTTTCTTTTTACTAAATTGATAATTTGCAGAAAAATATGTAATTTTTTTATTTCATATAAATCAAATTTCTGTATTATAAGGCTCTTTATTTCCTACTTATTTTTAATATAAATTGAGTATTTATGTATATTGACTTATATAAATTTTCAATTTCAAAAAATGTGAATATCAACAGAATTATTAGTGTCTATAAATAAATAGTTGATAACTTCCAAACAATGCTCTTTGAACTAATGAGCAGAATGTAGAATCTTTTTATTTATTTAAAAGATTTCTGAAAATGGAAACCTAAATATTTCCAGGATATTTTGCACTTTTTAATAAGAAATGTGAATATACTTGAGGTTTTCCCAGTAAATTTATAATTAATTAGCATTTATAAGAGATTTATATAATGTATTGCGTTAACAAGCTAGTTTTTTTCATAAAATAGGTTATGCGAAAAACATCAATTTTTGTAACATTGTGAATCGATATATTTTATGCTGACTTTATAAAATTTAATAATATACATCAGATTAGTGTCCGTAAATAAATGTATGTACAATTTTCCTACAAAATTGTAAAAAACTATTCATCAATTAATTAAACAGTGAAACATTGAATTCTTATCTATATTGCTGAATTTTGATTTAAATTATAACGTGATTACCAATTAATATATATATAATGCAAGATGCAATTTAAATCTAATAACAAGTTTAAATTTTGTTTAAAATATTTGCATTTTAATAACAATTCTAATTTTAATTGTAGTTGGAATTAATCACTAAACTGGATTCCATTATGGAAATTTTAGTTTTTTAATTTCTATTCCTTTTCATCATCATAGTTGGCAATATAGTATGACCTTGTGGGGAAATGAATTTCTTTGGATACCTCTTCATAATTTTTTCTTGACTTCAAAATGTATGACTCCATTGAATCTGAATATTTTGGTCTTCTTCACTTTCTAGTTCCAGTGAATAGCAATACTTATGGATATCTCGTTTCTTTTATAAGTCATATCTATAACAACTGGTGATGAAAACTTGTTAGATTGAAATTTCCATAAAATAGTAGGTTTTTATAACTAACTTTAAAATTCTCCATTTCAAAAATCTGATTAAGAAATGTTAATTATTTGACAGAAAATATCTGCCAATCCATTAAAATTATTTATTTTTCTAAAAGGAATTTTTTTATCTCTACTTCTCTCTTTTCAGGGCTATCTCTTACTCTCTTTATTCTATTATCAGTTTGATCTCCTATTTAACATTTCGCAGATTCTACTCTCCCTTCGAATGTAAATGTTTATAATGGCTTGGAGAAAACTTTAAATTGTAGGTTCGGATCATTTAAATCTCATGTGCAAAATACAGCTATAGAAGGACAAACAATCTAAGCCAAATCTTTCTCAACATATGTATACATTCAAGTATCTGCATAACTGATACCCCTAGTTAATATTTTGTAGCGTTTCATGAGCAAGAGAGAAAATGATTTACTTTATAATTTAATATAATTTATCTTAATTTATAGCATGAGTCATGCAGAAGAACCCTTTGAAACATGAAAACATATAGATCTTTACTGAACTACACGTTGTAAAATAAGCTCAGTAATATTCATGTCTCAGGTTGATAATGAAAGTTCCTAAAATCAAAAGACTTATACTGCAGCCACTATTAAGCAGCTAATGATGTTCGTATTGTCTTTTTCAATTGTTTAAGCCGTGGAAATGCGCATTACACATAAATGGATGCAAGTGATCAGACAAAATTTTCTGCATTTGTCACCTATCAGATTTGTCTCTAGGTTTATCGGAAATCATATACTTTATCGGATGTATATACTCCATATCATCATAAGGACTTAAATACTTCTCCATTGACATGTATTTTCTATTGATTCATTGCAAGTCTGAAGAGAAACAAGACTCATCATACCGGGTGACGTGCTTCCAATCTGCAGTCCAATATTGTTATTGACGAGTACTGCAGAAGTGTGAATTCTTTTCACCTGGAGTTAATATTGATATATGTGAAGGCAATTTTCTCTTCAACAATTGTTGATTACATTAACATTAAAATCTTAAAACATTAAAATCTGCAAACATTTGAGGAAATATTGCACATCTATTTCACAGAATAATTCTCGTTAATCTTCAATGATCCTTTTTTTAAAATATTTTTCTAGCCCCTATATTGCATTGTTTTCTTTTAAGATTTGATGTTTTACAGAAAGGTCCCTATTTACGGAGTATTCGTGAATGGCTGTACGCAAAAACTCAAATTTTATCTTACCTTAGAATTTCTGTGTTACACCATGTTCAAAATTACTTTAATTCTGACAATTATTATGTCCAATAATTTTTAGAATCTTTATGTCGCATTTCGCGTTTATCGACGCAACACAATCTTCGAAGTTACTTAAATTCTTATAATTTGTCATCGTACAGCTTTGTTAGACACACACCTGTTAACTTACATGGGTATTGTCTAATGGTCTAATGGATAATTGATTAGTTGATTGACTTTTATTATTTAAATATGCATGCTTGTACCAGTGTATATATATATATATATATATATATATATATATATATATATATATATATATATATATATATATATATGTATGTATGTATGTATGTATGTATATATATATATATGTATGTATATAAAACAGACAATCATTAAAATAAAATTTTTATTCAAATCAGATTTCGAATTCTAATCCAAACAGTATGGAGTTCTTAATACTTTGAATTCTCTATGTAAGCCTAATAAGAATTAAGAAAAAACAAAACATGTGTATGTATGTATATATATATATATATATGAATGCAAGAATTAAAAAAGACTCAGTAATTTTCAATTATGCTTAACTGTAACAAATAATTTATTAACTTCTTTGAATTAATGTTTTTTTCAAAATTTAACATTACTAACTAAATATCAAAATAATATGAGTATTACAACATTGTACAAGAGCTTTTGAAGAATTGAGTATGAAGAGTAGTCACACTTAATGATAAAATTTATAAAAATATTTTAACATATCTTCATATATCAGATAATTTAATTAATATTTTCTAGCTGTTTACATTAAGCAAAGTTTAAAGAATAGTTTGTTTGAAACATTTATTAATTTTAAAATAAATACTATATGTATTTTAATGAAAAAATTTGGAAAGTTTGAATCTCAAATAATTCTGTAGGTTCATTAAAATGTTTTAACTTGAAATTTCTTTAATTCTTGTATTGTTCATAATTAACAGAAATTTTAACACATATATGTGTTTGATTGTACTCCTTATTTTTGAAACTTTTTTAAACTACACATAAAATGAAAAAACATAATTAACTTTTGCTATTTTATATCATATTTTGGATTAATTGTTAAATTTAATTTTAATTGTTTATTAGTATGATCTGGAAAATTTTAAAATATCTCCAACATACTTTTTCATTGTTCATGTAAATTTTCACTTTTAAATTTTTATCTTATAGTTTTTTTTTTTTTTTTTTTTTTACAATTAGATCATTTTTATCTGTTTACTTAGGACATATTATATTATCATCTCTCTTTCTCTCTCTCTCTCTCTCTAAAAATGAATTAAAAGAGAATGGTAAGGATAAGGGATTATATTTATATTCAATAGAATGATTTACAATTTTATGTTTCCTGTCTCAAAAATAAAACTTTTGTTCTTAAAATCGTAGTTATATTTAGTTTACATCCTTGGTGTGATTATTAATTTTTATATGAACAAGGATATGTGAAAAATAGCATGAAAAGGCTGAGTAATTTACATATCAATACATAAAATTTCTAAACCATCTAGGGAAATTCTTTTTGCTTAAATATAAAACATTTGAGGAAAGTATCTATTTTGAATGAATTTAACTTACAAGGCTAAATTTACTTATATGAAACTAAGGTTTTTATTAAACTTTATTAATTACTATCATTAATATTAATTAATATTATAATTTAAACATTAAGGTAATTGGAGAAAAAAGTTACTAAGAAATACTATATATATATTTTATTTTAACAATAAAAGGCATAACTTATTCTGGAAAGAATTACATATACTACAAAATAACTCCCATACATATGTATGAGAGAATTTATAAAATGAATCAAAACTCTGAAGTAAATTTATTCTTACCATAGGAAATATTATCTAGAATGCACTACATAGAATTATAGAAAGAAAAATGATAAAATAAGATAAAAATGTAAAGATAAATGCCTTAAATCCTCAAAAATAAACAATTACTAGAATTATTATTAATAATTTTTTGTTTTACAATTAGGAAATTTATCATTATTTTTAAATATTAAGTTTCTTAAATTCAGAAATTTTTTCAGTAAATTTATTTATTTTAACTTTCCATGTAAATGAAAATGAATATTTGTACGAAGTTCTTGATGTATAATTTGAAAACACATATTAATTTTATATCATAGGTATCATTTCCAAGAATAGAGCTTAAGAATTTCGAGAAATACTCATGGGTTGTCAAAATAAAAATTTCTGAAACTCTTAAATATTTATCTTATTCAAGAAAGTCGAATTAATTCAATAACTAGCTTAACTTAAACATAATGACTTTTCACCATATTTTATGTCATGAAATTAATAACCATTTATTTGTACTTTCTTTTCATTCTTTTAAAAAATAATTTAACAACATTTCATTAGAATATATGCTGAAACTACCTTACTTTCTTCAAAAATTTTAATCATTCAAAGAGATAAAAAAAAATTAGGAAAATTAGAGATAAGAAAATTAGAATTTTTACAGATTTACAATATATTAATCTGTAAAAAATTAAGTTATTTATAAATTAAGTATAAGATTTTAAAACAATATTTTTTAAATATTTGAACCATTTTATTGAATATTTAATTACGATACTATATATAATTATATATAGTGTAAAATTTTAAATATTACCTTATCGCTAAGTATTTTTCATCACTTTTAATTTTTAAAACAGTATTAGCATAGTATAGTACATTATTGGCATTTCTTTCCACTTAAATTTTTAGGCTAATTTTCGTCGAGATTCCAGTTACTTAATAATGAATTTGAAGCCACTTTTTAAAGAACATACACTCTTTCATTTTTCTCTCTTAAAATGATTTTGAAATAATATGGGAATGCATCACATACATTGAAGATTCTAAGAATTGCTAAGGTCAAATAATCTCTCTCCAGTTTCAGAGTGTTGGGAAAAGATTCCCCTTATAAAGTTAAATTTGATATTTCTCGATCAACAGTGTTTTGATATTTTTATTTTTTATAAAAATTGCAATTTTCTCTCCATATTAAGTAAAATAATCTCTGATACTTAAAGAATTACTGAACAAAAAGTAATTCTAAGAAACGCTTATGGAGAAAATTTATTTCATGATATAAATTTTGTAAAATTACCGGTATTATTTTGTTTGCAATTGAAATCAGGAGTTCTTGATAAAATATTCGAAAAATAATAAAAAAATTTAATCGATATCTAAGTAGGAAAGTAAAATGCTTTTGATAATGAAGAACAGAAAGTATTTTTTATATTAATGTAAAATGATAGCATTTTGTTTACTAAGTGAACAGTTAAATGAGTTTCTCGTCAAAAGAATAATTTCTTATCCATTTAAATTTAAGTATAGTAAAAAATGATAACATAAATAAATAACATTTAACTCATAAAGAATAGTATAAAGATATAGATAATAAAAAAATTAAATTTTTTTCATGATGACCACAATTACAAACTTTATACTCGAATTCTTTCACTTTTGTCATGCCCTAAATAAATTTATATTGCTTTATCTCTTTAGCTTTTTTGGAGCTTAACATTTGTTTCCCGCATTAAAATTAGCTAAAATTCAACTAAATATAATACCCTTTTTGTAAAGATGGGAGCTTGAACAAAAACTATGGAGCGATTAAAGTTTAAATGTTTAATGAAAACAACTAAACGTAAAGCTATTATTTTTCTAGTTTTCAGCTAAAAAATCAGTTAAAGAAAAAGTCATAGTTAAATATTATTTACGCAACCTGTTTAAGGTACTAAACTTAGTTTTCACTACATTAAAACATTTCATATGAATAAGGTTTAGTCATAAGTCAATCATTCGGTAAATTGCTCTATTCAATTTCCGAGGTAAAAAAATGCTTCAAAGTTGCGCATAATCAAGCAAAGTTAATAGGCATCAGCAATCTGTAATTGTAACTAACTAAGCTTCAAATAATGGCCATTGCATTAATGAAAAACAATGAACAACTAGTAGTATTATACATTTTTCGCTTGCTATTCACGAGGTTTTAATGAGTTCTCTGATAATATCAAGTCGAGAGGGAACCGCAAGCTCCATTTAGGTGACATTCTTTTTTACATCTCTATTATCATAGCGAAAGACAATCGATGGAAAGAATTGATCGACAGGAATTGAATTAAAACAACAGACAGGAAAGTTTTTCAAAAGCAAATCTTTCCTTGCAAAACTTTTTCGTTCATGTGCAAGAATAAAGCTTTTGTCAAATGATGTTAGTATAAAATGACTATTAGTGAGATTTAAAAACTTATTTGAATTCTATTCACATTTTTTATGCTTTCTAAAATAAAATTTGAGGAAATCACAAGCCTCTGGAATATAATTATTTTCTATCTGAAAGAAAACTTCCAAATGATTGTTTCTCTACCAATTATTTTAAATTATTCAATTTGCTTTTTATACTTCAAGTTATTCCAGTGGTTTTTTGAAGTGTTGCTACAATGGTACTTAGTTTCCCTTCTGAAATTGTTAGTAAATTATTCTTTGTTTTTTATGTCTTGTTTGTAAATCAGTCGACTCTAATGAGATACAAAATAGGAAATTTACACCAAACTCGGACAAATAATTAGAAAAATATATACTGCAATTAAAAATCTTCGACTTCTTCTCATTGTTCTAAACATTATTGTGTAAAACATTCGTATAATAATAGATTTTAAATAGACAAAAATGTCAAAATTTTATTACAATAAAAATAAACTTTATTCTTAAAATTTGAATTAATTTAGGCATATTTAGGAAAGTTCACAATTCTAATTGTTTTAATATACCGATTGAGTGGCTTACATTTTGTATACGCAAACTGTAAAAATTAAAGCCACACACTCATTCGCTTAGAATTTTCAATTCTGTGAAAAAAATAATGATCCATTAATTTAATGGTACATTTGAATGTAATTTTTAAATGGAGTTAAAAATTGCTTTCCAAAGAAATCCCGTTAGCTTCTCCTGAGGTATAAATTTTCACTATACGTGATTCTAGATTAAAGAACATTATCAAAATTATCCGTTTTACACAAAAATAAAATGTTTGTAATAAATGGGGTCATTTTTATTAAATAATAAATAAAATAAAACTTTACTGTAAATAAAGAAAATTCATAAGAATTTATAATATTTTAATAAATTTTTCATTAAGTTTTATCGCTATTGATTTTGAAAATGTAAATGAGAATAACAATACTTCCATTAAAAACATATTATAAATAAATACAATAAAACAGAAAACGGGAATTTTGAATACAAAACTAACGTTTTATGATTTATCATAATTTATTTACATCAAATTAAATTTTGCTTTCCTGAAACTAAAAAAATAAAAATTATTGTGCTATAAATTTGCAAATTAAGTAGCTATGAAATTTAAAAAAGAATTGTGAAGAATTTAAACTGCAATTTATACTATTTAAGAAGGTGTGGAACATACGAAGCAACAAATGAACTAAAATGCTTGAGAATAGATAGCAAATTAGTTTTAAATATATAGATGATTTTCTTACCAGAAGCAGCTTTACATAAAGAAATGAGCTTGTTCCAGCCGAATAGAGCGAAGCATTTTAGGGAAAGGCTCTTATATTTGGTCCAAAAAATAGCATACAGTCAAGAGCAAAAGAGCCATTTGGTAAAAAATACACATTTTGTTTTGGTTCAGAATGGTAAAACTTAATAATGATCAGCAAAATACTTGGATAAATCAGATAATTTTTATTAATTTTTGCCTGATTTGGATTTGGTAAGGGTAATTTCAATGTCAACATTTTGAAATATAATAATAGTGATGAGACAGTAATTGCTATTATATCAAATAAAATCCCTCACAAATTGTTTTATTAACCATAAAATAAATTTACCTTAGCTTGATAATCTTGAAGAAAGTTTGTTACAATAACCCCTATCCGTATCTTTAATAAATTATTTTATATCATGAATACAATATATGTAAAATAGTATTTATTTCAAGAAAAAAAGCTTTGCCACTATATATTTTTAAATGAATATAACTCTTATTTGATGCAAAATTTATAACATTTCTCAAATATTCTTAGATATCAAAGCTGAGAAAGCAATCTCACAAGTACTTCTGGAATTATTCAAATAATGAAATAAGGTGTTTTATATATTAACAAAAATACGCGCGCGCGTTAATGAAAACTAATCTCTTATATTTCTATTAAAATTATAATTTACAAAATAACTTTCAAAATATCAAATTTATGTATTAATTTTACCTATATAATGCGGATATTTTCCTGCATATAATTTATTAGTAATAAAATTTTAAGAAAATTATTTTTATAAAATGTATTATTATTAATATTTTTATAAAAATAATAATTATTAATTATAATGAATTCAATTACAAGTCCTTTTCCAAGTCTAGTTAAATTTTCCAGTTAAACTTTTTTTATTAAATATACATAAAAATGTAATACTTACTTTTTATATTACTATTTTTTTGTTAATATTTTCTCATAGACAGTGAATTTTATAGTATTCTTGGAGAAGAAATTAAATTTAATACCTATTATGAACTTTATCAACTATTAGAAATTATAAAAGATTCATTTTATAACTAAAATTTTCAATTTAATAATTAATAATTATAATTATATATATATATATATATATATATATATATATATAATTTCTGCAATATACATTGTCTTTGAAACATTCAAAATTGTATATACATATAATATTTCATAGTTAAAAGACAATTAAAATTTTGTTTTTAACGGATAGTATTTTCAAACGATTTAACAATTAAAGTGAATTGACAATTATTGCCAAATGAGAAGAAATCGAACAAATTTATGCATTATTTATTGAAAATATATGCCATAAGATTTAAGAATTCACAAGCATTCTTAAGAAATGAAAAAAAAACCTTTTAAATTATTCAATATATTGGTCACTAAGCCTATCTTTTCAGAATAATAATTTTTGTGATATTCTTATTTTATTTCAAAGTATATATTGCATGGTGCAAAGAATTATATCTAAATAGTTTACAAATGTAATTTACTTTTCTTCTTTAAACATGATTTCCTTTTTAAATAATTAACTTAATTTATTTATATATCAGTTTATACTTTATTAACATGACATTATTTTTACATTATAGTAAAAATAATGTCATTTTGGGACTAAGAATATACAGATTTTCAATTATGATGCATATAAAATTCTTCAATTAAGTAGTTAATCAATTGCATACAATGGAATATATAGTTTTATATATTATTCTTATAGAAAATTTTGCGATTTTTTCTTATATAGACTCTTATACAGAGAGAATTTTCATTTATCCTGACTTTTTAAGAAAATTTCTTGATTCTTCCTTGTTTTAAAAACAGATTTGTGACAAATGAACTCTAACTCTTCGCTGAAATCTGTCTAAACTCTAACTGAAATTCTCAATCTATGCATTCTAACTCCAATTTTCTGTTACAATTAATTTACTTTATTTTAAATCCTCAGTTCAATTATTTTTCCACATTAAATCTGAATTTACATGATTCTAATTATCGATAACATTTTTCTTCACAAATTCAAATAAATTTTTCTTTTGTTTTATTTTCAAATTTGAATTATGAAACAAATTAAGAAAATGATTCTTAAGAATAACCAATTGCTCTGTGTTCATTGCTTTGATATTTGCTCCTCGCTCAAATTTTCACTTTATGTTCTTTTTACATAATTTTTTTTTCAGTTTTAAATTCATTTTTCATTTCTGTTTATAATAAGTCGAATAACGCATGAATTGAAATGAATTTTCTTGAATAAATATATCGATTACTTGTTGAAAAACTAATCCAAATGTAACATAAATATATTAAAAAACACTAACATTTATAGATTTTTGAGAACTTCTCAATACCATTGGAATACTTTTCAAACAATAAAAGCATATGATTTCCCATGAAATTTCAGAAATGCATGCTAAAGAATATCAAATATAATAATTTAAAATTTTACAACATATATATAAATCAGAATAAGGAAAAATTACGCATACATAAATTTTAAAAACTTATATTTGAAGAGACATATGTAATAATTTTAAATGTAAAATTGTATTGTATATACACAAAATAAAGGAATTTACATTATAATAAAGAAATATCTAGTTTACAGTAAAAAATAAACAACATTTAAAAAAACAATAAAAGCCCTGCTACAAGGATTCTTACTTTTCAGTTCTCCAAGCAATGTATGTGATGGCACCTTTTTATAATCGTACTCAGAGGGTGTGCCAATGTGGCCCCGAGTGGATCCTTATGATTTAGAATGAGTGACCAAGCAGAAGACCCTCAGGTTTGGCCTGACAACCCTAGAGGTGCCACTTCACATTGAGGTTATTATGATCGCCACATATTTTACATGCCCCAGTCACCATCGGTGAACGCGGATGGGTCGGGACTCGACCTCACTACGTTCCGATAACAAGAACGACGCCCCAACCAACCATGTCACGGTGGCCTTCTAAAAGATCCTGGATTCTTCCCTTGAATTATTTGCATTTTTTTAATAGTTTCATAAAGATTATATGAATGAATGCTTCTTAAATAAATCTTAATAAATGTTATTAATGAGAAAACTGCACCTCAATCAAAATAAAATATATTATGCAAAAGTTCTATCAAGTGGCTAATTTTTAAAGCTTTTCAATTTTTTAAGAAATATGTAATAAGTTGTTACTTAGTTTTCATATTTCCTTGAATACATCCTAAGAGTGAATGTTTTTTCGATGAATATTATGGTCCGTGCCGTATAATTCAATTATAGATTATTTGATATATTTCAAAATTTCAATTGATATTTAAACTTATTAACTTTAGAAAAATGAGCATAAGTTGAAATATTAAATGTTCTTCTCAGATTTTAAATTATTTAGCATCATTATATTACAATATTTACACAATAAATCATATATTCATATAAAATAGCTCTAAAGTTAAGAATCAATTACAAGTCTTGTATTAATGACTGCAATAAGAACTTGATTAAAACTGTCACATCAATAAGTTTAAAAAAATCACTTTATGAAAAAATTAGATTTAGATTTAAATATAATTTAATAATTTTTTTAATATTCCAAATCCATTTGAAAAAAACAATGTAAATTTTAAATTTCCATTGTGTGTGTGTAGTCCATAATACACTTTTAAAAGAAAATATCACATTTATAAGTGGATAATCTATGATCCAAACACTTTTAAATATTCCAAATAATTGATGGAATAATTTGCATCACACATTTTTAAACATTAATGTGAATTTAGCTGGATGAGACATGAATAATTTACCAAAAGGTTTAATAAATACACAAATTTCAATATATTATATAGAAAACATATTTCCTCTCATAAAATTTCTGACCAATTTTTAACAGCTAATTTATACTGCATCAAATTCTGAGAATCCAAATTAATGTCTTTGCTACTATGATTTTGCGTAAATAAAATCATTCGCTATTTTTCAAAATGAAAGTAACAGTGTTCCCGTATAGAATTGTTCTAATTCAGAAAGGTATTCAAAAAAAAGTGTTTAAATTAACTAATTCATTTACAGCAAAATAATATATTGAAAAATGAAGTACAGTTTGGTATGTGTGGGTGTGTATGTATTTAAAATTACAATTAACTTCTCAATCACTTCAATAACATCCGCTTACATTATATGTGTGAGTTCGTAAAAGTTCTGCCAAACCAACTGAAATTTCTTGTTTAAACTTTATACTTTGTCTCAGATGTCACGTATTTCTTAAAGATTTGTAATTTTCTTCCAATATAAAAATAATTGTTACAAAATATATTCTTTTCATTTCGCGTATTCTGTATTTATACTATTTAGAAGTTCAGCTTAAAATTTTTTGCATAACACAAGTAACTTTAATATAAAATTTACATTTATGGTAATATTATTTTGATATTTTCAAACACGATTTGATCCATGAGAACTTATTAAAAGAGATTTATATTAATCAATATATATTAAGGGTATTGGCTCAATTATTTACTCAAAATTTTGTTCATTAATAATAATTTTTTCCTTCATTTTAAATAATTTTTAATATTTCCTAAGCTCTTAGTGTAAATTTTAAGACTTGCTAATTTTAATAATGAAAAAAATCAAATATTAAATCAAACATGAGAATAAAATATTAGACCCCAGAAATATATATATATATCTTTTAAGATTTGTAAATTTAATTTTCTACCACTATAATGATATGTATAATTATTGAAAAAAACATTTCTTTTTTTGTTAAACTTGAGATTTGTACTGTACATGTGATAAAAATTATTCTTTAATTTTGGAGGAATTATTAGACCAGTATTAATTAAGGAACCCATAACTATGACAAAATATAGACTGAATATAGTTATTACATTAGCAAATTCACAGTAAAATATTGTGCCAAAAATAAGTTTGTTTCTCTTTAGAGTTGAAGTTTCTAAAAACAATTTCAGATCTGATAGCCAATCAGGAAGTTGATCTTGCTAACGATAGACGCGTACTGCAGTAAGTAAATATGATATTTGAAAATATATTAGTCTAATTTTTTGAAATTGAAATACCACAAGTATTATTTACTATTTACTTATGTTTTCATTAAATTTCAAAATAAGTTCAAAATTTGAGTTTTGTAACATAGGAAGATAACAATCTCTCTATTTTATTACATTTTATTTATTAATGTTACGCTTATATTTCAGCAATACTCAGAAAAAATATTTTGTCCTTACATGCAATAATTTTAATTTGATTCAAAACAACTAGAGAGGAATAAATACATAACTGGCAGCTACACAGAAAATTTTATCAATGTCTAAGCAAAAAATTTTTGCATTTTATTGCACATAAATATTATATTAAATATAATAGAATTCAACTATTATTTGCAATGAGGACAGTGAAAATTTGGTTTCGCATATTTTACGAAAGACTTTTCACCACGAATTTAATTAACTATGGCTCCATGCATTCACAAAACCTTTTTTTTAATTCAACAACAGAGAATTATTTTAAGTTATTTATGTATATTCAGTGAATTTCTTTTGATTTTCCAAATGTTTTCCATTGGTTTCAAGTCTAACGTGTAGGTTGATCTGTTTAGAAGATAAATATTCCTGGTAATCGACATTTCTTCTGTGCTACCTCTTTTAAAACGGCATTATCATTCTCAGAAAATTCTTGGAGAAAAGCTTAATAGAGTGTAAGATCTTTCTAGGTTATGCAACATTCTTCTCCACGCTTCCTTTTCGTAAAATGCATTTTAACTTTCTCTGAATTGCGCAACAACGTATTATCTGACTGTTCTATTAACAAATCTGTTTCCATAGAAATTTTAAAATAATATTTAATAATTTCGATGAGAAATTAACTAGAATCATAAGAAAATATAGCTAATGATAAAAATATTATTTTACTCTTTTCTGTTCATTAGATCTTCCAAGAAACATGCTTTGCATTCATATAGACAAGCTTTAAATACATAGTCTTATACAATTTTGTTAGCATTGCAAAAGATGGACTTTAAAACACGTCGGGAAGATTTTGAGGACACTTTCAAATAATGTTATTTCCATACACATTTCATGGAATACATAGAGGGTGATGTTGCTTGAACTACTAAACTTATTTAAACGCATTTATGGGACGTTTAATTTTTCAAATAAATTCTCTTGTTTTCACGAAAATTTCCAGTTATGTTATGTGATTATGAGATCATCAAATCATTATGTTTACGCATATTTCTTTAACTTATGTTTACTGTATGTCAGTATGTTATAGATATATACAAAACCCACTTGTAGTCAAGATTCTATCTACGTGAACTATTCACTTTCTTTCAAATAACATTTTTCATCATTCTTTGCTATATGTGTCAGTAACCTATATATACATCATATCGCTTATTAGATCTACGATAGACTTTTCTCACTTCACAAGGAACATTTAGAAAGATTTTCACATAGCATATCTCCGTATGGAAATATTCATTCAAGAATTACACAAATATATGAAAATTAACCCTTTAAAAATTATAGTTTTTTAATATTATTCCCATATAGTGAAAGACATGTCGCAGCTGATTGTTTGGACCTCTTGCAAAATTTCTAAAATATTTTTCATAATGTATCTATAAAATATCCTATTTATTTACTTACACAGCTACTAACAAATATTACATTACATGCAATGAATTTTACATACAAAAGTATAATATAAATAATTTAAAATTTGTACTCTATTTTCTGCTGAAGCATATTTACACTAACTAGACAGTACATTCCTCAATAACGTTTAACCACAGGTTTGTTAATTATAAAGTCTTCAAATATTTAAATTTTAGTAGGACTTTCTGCATATTTAATAATGTTGTTGATTTCTAATTTGAATATTATAAAATATTAATTAAAATAATAAAGCACGTGAGCAACTATTCAACCAATTTTGTGAAAAAGTAATAAATTTAAATTTTCTACCATACACATCTGTTTCACCATCTCACCTTATTAACTATATTTTTTTATTTATTATGAAAATATTTTTCAACCAAGTGTGATATTTTTAAACATCTTTTAAACCTTGTTTTCCATATTACTTTAAAGTATAATTAAATTAGTTGTAGAAAAGCAATCACTAACTCATACAATATTGAAATAAAATGCAATTTACATTAAATTTCAATAAAAGTTTTTCAAGTAACAAAGTGCTCGAATCTAAAAATCAGTGAAGCCAATAAAACAAAGGAAACATTTGAGATTCAAAAACTTAAATTTAATTGTACTTCTCCTTGATTTAAAATATTAGCATCGTTTAATAATTTGAATCCTAAATTTTTGTTTGAATAGTTTCCCATGAGAACAAAATAAAATATTTTTAAAAATAAAGTCAATATAATTGGATTTCTTAAAATCAATAAAAATAATAATAAAATATTATCATCATTATAATATCATTTTAGAACTTTTGTTGTATGCCAGTTTCTTGTTAAAAACAATTGTACTGTTAATTTGGTTACACAGAATTATACATTTTTATTTCACATTTTTTCAAGCCTGTAACTAAAATAACAATAAATATAAATCAAAAAGTATTGCAAATCAATTTTAATTGTTACCTTAAATTAAATACTCATTTTTAAAAGTAGCTAACAGCTATAAAACACTTGAAAAATTTGTATGTTTACAATCAGTTAACATTTAATTATCATAACTATTCTTTATTTTTTCCTCCCACAAGCATTTGAAGAATTCTTAAATAATATTTAAATTTTTGTCACATGAGTGAACAAAAATATCACTATCCAAATAATTATGTTTCTGTTAAATCATATTCTCTGAGAAGCAGAAAGGGCCTTTAAAATATCATTAAAATTTGTCAAATATTTTTGATTTAAAATATAAAATTTCTATGTAATTTATTATCTATATATAATTTATTTAATGATTTCATATCATAAATTATTTCTTGTCAAATAATCGAAATAATCGAATACTCTAAAAATGTTGATTAATCAGCCCCATAGAAGACTCAAAAGTTTTATTGCGGACTGTAAATCTTAATTAATAAAGTATAACTAGGTATGTGAAACGATTCTAAACATAGGTATTACACTCACTATTTTATAGTAAGCAATACCTCTCTTTCTATTTAATATTTTCCTATTTTTGTTTTATATGTTACTTTTTGAAGTGTTTTGCTGAAAAGAAATTTAAAAAAGTCTGATTGAGAAATGAAAATGAATTTTTAACTAAATTATGATTATATTAATTTCATTATTGGTTAGATGACGATTGTAATGCTTTCTAAAAGCTTTATTTCAATAACATATCAATCTAGACTTTTTAATGATGTTGTTATTGACAGAATGATGCTGAAACCGGTGATGAAGTGACGAAACTTGAAGAAGTATCTCAGTATCTTTCTATGTAAATGACTGAATTCATTCACAAAAATATTCTTATGATCATAAGCAACACTGCATTTAAGGAATCACGACATAATGTACTGAGAAATTGTGCATAAAATATTTTTATGGGAATGATAAAATTTGTAAGTTAAAAGGATCTGTAATTTTTTTAATAACTTTGTAACCAACTTTTGCATTGTCTGACTATTCACATCAAAATTTTATTTTGTTACGCACATGCATATACCTTACATAATTTAGTCACACATATGTAATGTCTTCAAAAACCATTTAGTCCAAAACTGAATTCATCCAAGCTTTTTGACAGATAAAACATAACTATATTTACATTTATATTTTACTTATTTTTTTAATTTTAAAATTTTATTTTTTATTCATTAGTTTTTCAATTATACTTTAACAAAAAACGTTTAATACTTACGAATTTCTTAATATTTTCACGCGTGTCTTTATTACAATATTCTTATTATTGTTTTGAAATGAGAGAAATTTGAGGGCTCTTTCGACTTTAAACCTTAATTACGATTAAGGAAAATTTGGGGGATTCTCACTATTATAATATTTACTTCTTTTTTTAACATTCATTTTTATAGTAATTATAAAAATAACTGAAATCATATTTATGGATATAATATACTGTAATCATTCTTCTTGTTTCTTATATATCCTCGATTTATTTCATTTGCAATTTACTTACACAGCCAAATGTAGAAAGCATAGTATTTGTTTTACTTCTTGTATCATTTCAAAAAATCATTTTTAACTTTGAAAAGTAAGAATACACATTTTTATGTTTAATAAACAATTGTTATAACTTAAAATTTTGTAATAATATTATTTATATTCTGATATATGTTCCACATTATGAAAAAATGCTTCTTTAAAATATTACGTTAAATTACATGTAATTTTACTTTAAAGTTAAAACTTTAAAAATAAGTAAAATTATTTAAACATTTATTGATATTTTAAAAAGAATTGTTTTCAAATTTAGAAAACTCAAAACCACACTATATCAGCACCTATGAAAGAGATCCATCTCTCTCTCTCTCTCTCACTTACTTAAATTGTTATATCAATAAAAACATCAGCGAATTACATCATAAAATTTTATTTCAAAATATAATACAGTTTTCCAAAAATATTCATTTGTACTGTACCTTACTTCATATTATACTGCAGTACAGAAATTAATTTTGCAAAATTTAGCATAATATTTAAAACTTTTCCACAAACACTTTTAGAAAAGATTATAAAAAAATAGAATTTTTTTAATGAGATATCAAATTAAAATAAAATCCTTGCAATAGATAATAGAATTATTAAATTTAAGCTTTAAATTTTATTTTAAAAAAGTACAAACTTAACTAATATTTAGAAGCAAGCTAATTATAAAACTCTGTTCCATTTTTAGTAAGTTACAGCATAATCAAAATATCTTGCATTTAAAGTTCAACTAATAAGTCATTTAAAAATTATTAATTGAAAAACTCTTTTAAAAAACATCGTTCGAATGATATAGATTATTAAAACTTTGAAGAACATCAAATTTGTATCTTTACGTTTTCGTATATTAAAGGGCTGAAAATCTCAGCGTAAATAGACATTTTAACTCAGTTGTAATATCTTTTAATTCCAATCAAAATGTCTCATTGAATTTCGATTCCGCAATCGTAAAACCCATGACTAACTCTTACTTTTCTTTCCTTACAAAATTTATTATAGTTAATGCCTAAGCTCTCCCATACCATTTCTTATATTAAGGAAGAAAATGTATAAAAAAGTAAATATAGTAAATAATATGCAAAAAAAATTGCTGGATATTTTTAGTATTATATAGGTTCGGATAGAGAAGCAGGTATCCCATCAATGAAAAAGCAATCATTAATGATTTCAGCAAATTTCCAAATTAACATAAGAATTCATTTTGTTTCATATGTAATTTTAAAATAAAATTACCTTCTTTGGTTATCACACAAAAAATATACAAAACTATCAGATAAAATGACTTAATTCTTAGTTGGTAACTCAGAATTATAAACACATGAAAATTGATAAACATAAAAGTATTGAATAAATGATAAGCAAAATTCACTGAAACGTAAGTACCATGCCTAATGTAATTCTTAAAAGGCTTATTTAGTTTTCCTTAATTAACTAAATTGTTTGAAGCAGAAAACTACTAATATTTATTTTTCTTTGAATGATTTTTAATCTATATCTATTCGAATATAAAGTAGAATGGTACTTCGTAATTCAATGTTTTTTTCATTGACTAACACAATATTTTTCGTGTGCTTCATTTTTTTACAGACTAGTTTGATTTAGTTTAATCAGTGGTCATTTACTTACCATTTTTTAATATAATATGGAGAATTATCTCATTCTATCAATACAATTAGTATTAAATTAATTAAAAAATATTCTTCAGCTTGTAAAAATAAAAAGCAAATACAGAAAACCATATTTTTAGGTAAAAATCGAATTTTTTTTATTAAAATGCATAATATAACTAAATGAATAACGTGTTCAAATTGTATTAAATATAATCAGAGATGACAAAATGGATACAAAATTAAAATAAATCTATTTACTGTATTCCAAAAATGTAATATGTGATTAAAGAGAAAACTTGTAAAAAAAATATTGATATTCGTAAAATAAAAGCAATTAAATATTATTTAGTAGGATAAGCAGTGAATATTACAATCAGAAATTGGTAAGCAAATACATAATCAAATATTGGAAACACTATGAACTATGAATAATTCCTCAACTACTTAAGTGATTCTAATTAGAAAAATTCTTGTTAAGTAATATCAAGTACATAGATGTAACTAACTAATTTTAAATAAAGTAAAACATTTAAGATAAATGAAAAAATCAAACTTTTATGCACTTTCCAGGTCATTATATTTTACTATATATGCTTGTTAAAAGCAATCATTTTGTAATAAATAAATAAATCGTATTTAAAAACTATTGTTTCTGTTACAATGAAATAAACGGAAATGCTAGGCATAAAAGTTTCATTTCCATATTTATTGCAAATTTATAAATTTAACTGTATTTGTTATTTCTGAAAAACTGAAATATATTGTTATTTACAGTCATTTAAAGTTTTTATTTGTCAGTTTTTTCTTTAAGCATATGCTTAGTGATCAAAATATTGTAAACGTAATTATTAAAATATTGTATATGCAAAACTTAAAGATATTTAATAATTAGATATGATTGGCACATTCTCTATTTATTTTATTATTATTCTTTTACTAGACATGATTTACTATAATTTGCTTAGCATAAATTATTTATTCTAACATTTACAAAGTTACCACATAAATACGCAATTAAAATAAACGCAAAACTTAATAATTAGTGAAAAAGTTTCTAAATATCCTGTAAACGAATAAAGTATGACAAGTATCACAGATGATTCCGGTTTAAACGTTTTGTAATACATATATATATATATATATATATATATATATATATATATATATATATATATATATATATATATATATATATATATATATATATATATATATATATATATATATATATATATATATATATATATGTATATATATACAAATATATATACATATATATATGTGTGTGTGTGTGTGTGTGTGTGTGTGTGTGTGTGTGTGTGTGTGTGTGTGTGTGTGTGTGTGTGTGTGTGTGTGTGTGTGTGTGTGTGTGTGTGTGTGTGTGTGTGTGTGTGTGTGTGTGTGTGTGTGTGTGTGTGTGTGTGTGTGTGTGTGTGTGTGTGTGTGTGTGTGTGTGTGCGCGAGAGAGAGAGAGAGAGAGAGAGACTGACTTTAAGATATAAGTTATATAACTTACAAAAATGATTTAATATAAATTACAAATATATTTTAATGCATAAAAGATACGAAATATATTTTACATCAAATACCTAATTTCTTGTATTGAAAATTAAGTTCAATCAAAAAGCTAGTTTCAATTTTTGCTTAATTTTACAAAATGTTATTCCGTATTATCGCAATGTAAAAAAATATTATGCTTTTTTAAAAAAAAATTTGACAAACATAAAAGAAAAATCACGTAAAAATTGACAGTTAAACTTATCAATTGCTCATCACAATTTAATTACAAATATTTTAATAATGTTATATATCACTCTTAAAATTGTCTTTTATTTCTACCTGTTAGAAAATTTAAATATAAATTTTTTAAATTTTCTTTTAATATTTATATATTATTTTTATATCAAACTTTCCTTAAATTTTAATGAATTGAATGTTATATGTGGTTTGCTTTCAAAGTAAAATTTTAAGTTCCCCAATTTATTCATGAAAATAATTCTAATCAAAAATATGAATTCTGTTTAATTTATACTACTGCAGACATAAGTTACAAATAAAATTGGAGAATCGAGATTCAGCTATGCAGCTAATTATATACAAGCATTTTTATGCAACATATTTGTATAAAGACATATAATTATGCAGTATATTTGTTTTATGCAGTATGTTTGTATAAAGACATATAGCTTATTAAAATGAAAAACAATTATTCAGAAAACAGTTAAGAGAAAGTTCTTATAATCGGTATATGTTTTTAGAATAATTGGTAGCCACGAACAAAACCAATAAAAGTATATGTATTCTTGAAAATAAGGTAAAAACGGATAATTATACTTTATTTAGATCGATGAATATTAAACTATATCATAGAAATATTGTCGTTCTATACCTTTCCTTTTTAAATTGACAATTTATTAATGTGGTAAACCATTAATCCTCAACTTCTCCTTTTTCAAAAAGAATGAATTAGAAAAACACACTAACAGTCATGGCTATAAGCATTATTAATTCAATAATATATTTCTCTTATAAAGGAGGTAATAGTCATTTTATAATTCATATAAAAAACATAACTGTTATTGGTTAAATGACTTTCAGTATGAAGCGGCTTAAATCGGCGTTCAATAAATTGTTCAAAATTTTATTCACTCGATAACGAATTTTTTTAAACAATTAGAAGATTTAAGAATTAAAATGGAACGAACCGTAAAAAGCTAAATTCACATTGGAATATTAATAATCATAAGTTATTAAATTATCCATATTATAATCAAATATTAATATTTATCAAATTATCATAATGGCATGTTTAATTAATCAATTGGTAATTATCAATAAGTTTGAGGCTCCAATCCTCTCAAAGGAGATAAAACAGTGAAAAATTAAATTTGCGTGGATTTGAATTTACAATCAAATTATTACTATTAAAAAGTTATAATTTTAAAAATATTTAATTTTCCATATATATTGAATGCGCGTTACTATTATTTTACAATAGATTTTGCTTGTGCATAGTAAATTTTAAATATAGTTTTTCCAAACTAATATACAAATTTAAAAATTGACATTTAATTAATTTAATTTAAATTCCAAGCGTAAAAATAAATTTTTGATTAATTTGTGAAAGATTTTTACTTCTTATGTTCCAACACAAAAATATGAATATGGTTTTTTTTTTAAAAAAAATGCAAAATAAGTGTTTGTATGTTTTAATACATTCAGAAAAGTAAACAATTTATAATGCATGAAAAAATCTTTTTTTACAGAAAGGTTTTCGTTGACATTAATAAGAATAACATCAAACATTTTCTTCTATTATTATAAACTCATTAATATATGTTTTTCTTTACAATCAATCATTAGCAAAATCAGGAAATCATTTACTTTAATTTTTTTATTATCATTTGCTTTTACTTATTCCTTTTTTATATTTTCCACCCAGTTCTTATTTCATAAACTTTTATTAAATGTATACTCCTATTTTTCTTATTTAGTTTGTAAGTGTTATCAAAAAATGGCATTTAAAATTTCAGAAAATATTTTTGATAATAACCATACTGATAATAGTAATGGGAACAACCGCATTTGACGTTAGGAAAATCCACTGTGAATCAAGTATTTGTTTTGAACAAATGCTTGGAATACCAAGTTCTAAACTCCTTCTACTCATTTATTTGTTCAGTTAGGCAACTGATAATTCAAAGCATAAATTTATCTGAGAAAATCTGAACTAATTTGGAACGAAAGACGTATACAAAATTAGTTAATCTTACATATCTTATACTAATTTAAATTGAACTATATGAATGTAAATTTTCATTGTTTGGATTTGAGTTTCTCGCTGAATAGTGACAGATATTAAATAGAAAGTCGCATTAATATGGCTTCTAGCGTCTTCTGTTCAATAAATCCCTTAATAAATGTACTAATTCTAGAATACCTTTATACAAACAGTAACATCTCTATAAATCTATTCAATGCTTTCATTCAATGATAACAACATAAACGAAATTCTAGCAATTATTTCAAAGTATATCTTTTCTCATACAATGACATGAATATTCGAATAATAATAGAGCGTTTGAGGCAATTGCTGTTATCGTAGTTTAAGAAGTCTTCTTAACCATTCTTTTATCAACAGACAAAAAGAAAGCATCACTTGCATAAAGTTATTGTAACTGATCATTTTCTCGAACCTAATAAAAGATTGGTTCTATAGATTGAAAAGAAGTATTTTAAGAAATTTACTCTGCAAAATTTCAAATTCTGTAATAAGTAAAATTGTAAATTACTTCAGTAAAGCAAAAATTATTCCAAACGTAATAGTTTTTATTTAAAATTTCTAAATTCGTAAAAAGCTGTTTTTGCAACAATTTATTATTTCCTCCAAGCCCAATATGTTTCAAATAAATAATCAGAATATGTTGCTATGTTCTTTTGGAATAAAATCATTTGAAATGCAGCCCTAATATGGATTAAAAAGTCTATGATATAATCAAAACGTCGTATACTTCCTTTATAGGAGTAAAATGGATGATACAATTAAAAACAAAAGTATTTTCATTACGTTTCAATAATTAAATATAAATCTACAAATGTATACCCATGAAGTAGCTAGATCGGTAAATGATTTTAAAAACCATATAAATTTTATTTTAAGATTTTCTTAAATTTAAAACCTTTTTGTTATTATTTAAGGATTATATTGATAACCTCTAAATAATCAATTGCTTGTTATAATTCTGGTTAATGAGGGCATATAAGTTAGAAAGAATATAATGTGAAATACTCTCAAGTAACACTGTAATTTTACACACATTTGTTTTTAAAGTCTCTCCTGCTTCTTAATTTTCTTTTATAAACTTCACTTGTTAAATTATTGCAGTACTCTTCCTTCAGACATGAATTACGATTCTCGTTTTTAAAATTGAAAACAGTTTTAAAAATATATTTATGATTTATAAAATATGTAGTCATACTTTTGTCCTTCAATTCACTACTATTTTGTTGCAAGATGTATATTTCCAAAAATAAAATAGATGAACAAATCTCTATTTGCTCATTGAATAAAAATAAAAATGTGTCTCATTTTGAACCTATAATTTACTCACAAAAATGGTGAAAATTTCACAGTTTTAGATTAATATTATAGTACAAAATTATATTACGATTATAAGGGTAGTGATACATGTCATTGTTGTTGTTTTTTCATTTCATATAACAACATATAGTAAAGGAAAATTTCATTCATAATTATCAAATTTCATTCATATTAATGCTTTCATTCATAATTATCAGAATTATTCTTGTCTTATAAAGCTACATCTAAATTTTTAAAACTGCTTCAAATTTTAAAGCAAGATTTAAAATCTTGCAAATTTAAGAATCAAAAATTAATTTAGAAGAAATTTTACTTTACTATATGTTGTTATATGAAATGAGAAAACAACAACAATGACGCGTATCACTACCCTTATAATTTATTCATTTACCTTTAAAAAATAAATAAATATTTGAATTAATTTTATAAGACTATTCAAAACCAGTGGTTGAATAATTAAGTGAATATAATTACCATAAAAGATTTATTAAATAAAGGTATTTTAAATACAGCAATTTAAATATCAGAATAAATTTTAAATATTTTGATACATTGATGAATATATTAAATGAGTCAATAATTTGATTATGATTTTCTCAAAACCTTTTATTTCTTAACTGAATACTTTAAGCATTTTTATGTAGTTAATGCCAATTTTTATCATTTGCATAATTTGTGTGAATATTCTTGAATCTGTATCAAAGATTATACATTTCTCTATTTATGCAGAAAATTCCAAAAAATAATAAGAAATTAGGGAAATGTAAAGTTATTTAAATAGAGTATACTCTCAAAATAGGACACAAATCCTAAATTAGTGTTTTCTGTTTGTTGAGAAGATTTGATGTCTTAAGATTTACTAGGAAACTACTAAATTATGTAAAAAGTGATTATATGCGCTAATTAATTATGTGTTATTTCCCTGTTTGAAATATTGTAAATAATATTACTTTTTGTATCATCTAAATTATCGTTTGTTGACTATATTTTATGATTTTGAGTACACTATTTCTATAGTAAATTAAAATGAATGAGTCAAAAATATGTAACAATTGACGCAGTTTTTTCTCAGATGAATGAATTATGAGATTATAATGAACTGTGAACGGAAAGAATCTTCATCAAGATACTTTGTAAAATATTCTTCATTCAGAATTTTGTTTCATTGATTATATTAAAAATGTAGAATTAGTTTACCATCAATATAACAACAATTTTATTATAAATAATTTTATCCAATAATATTTTCCTGTAAAATGTCTTGAATTGTGTCTTGTTCTAAAAGTATCACTACAAAAAAATTTTGGTATTATATATAGCAGCAAAACACAAACATATAATATTCATCTTATAAAAAATTCTATTTTATACAAAAAGATTTAATTATTATCAATGATATACTTACAATTTACATTTTATTGATGTTATCTTCTTTCACAAAATTAAAAATTTTAATTTTCAAATGCTTAAATTGCATTTGATTTCCTTTAATCCCTCTGCAAAATAATAATTTCTCTTCATTAATGTAATTTTTATAATTGTTTCATCGTATTTCAATAAACATTTAAATTAATATGAACTCTCTCTTTCTTTCTGTTTCTCTCTTTCTTTTGGCTTCATTCTAAACGTATGTTAGGATATCAATGCAAAAACTGTTATTGAGAAATTAGAGATAATTTGACAAAAAAATTAACTTGAATGAAGATAGATATATTACACACATGGTTATCCCAATATTTAAAAAATCTTGAAATTTGGATTAATTATGAATTACTGTTTGTAGTACAAACATCTTTACAAGCAATTTTATAGAATGAAACATATTTCATAAATAAACATATTCAAAATGCATACCTTTATGTTTAATAAACCAGACCCTTTTAAAAAATTTTCATAATTCTTAAATCTATATATTTGCTTATTTCATTTAAAATATTGAATTTAATTTTGTAAAAAAAATTTTTTTCAGAATCCATAATTTTACTCTTTGTCATCATTTACTACTTTATTTTTTATCTTAAAATGTGTGTTGCTTCAAACTACTTCAAATTATATAACTTCATTTATGAAAAATAAATTCAGTATTTTCTAATTCGTAAGATTCAGCACAACGGTGAACGTACCCAGTATCGCAAGTAGAGTTCAAAATACTCACCATCTGCCTAGGAAGTAGGTAACTGTTTCGCCGGAAGTTAGGAACATCACAGTTTAAATTTCTCACACACTAACACCAAAGGGTTAAATGCTCAGTTTCTATAAAAAGGCAATGAACTACTTGTCCCAATTTTTTCCTGTTCCTAATTTTGTGTACAAGCATGTGCAAATTATGCAGCTGAACATTTTCTAACTAGCAAATCTTTACAAATACTAATAAAAAGAAAATTGCTTGAAAACATATTTCTAAGAAACTCTATACAAATATTACACTTATTGATCAATTTTATAATATCAGTAAAGATTTGATATGAAAATTGATAAAGCTTGTGATAACTAATACAGATATTTATTTTATTCAACTTTGCTTTGTTTTTAAAACCTTTAAATACATGTTTATTATCCTATTCTCTTCTTTCAAAAAAAATTTGTATGTCTTGGGAGAAAATTCACTTTTTATTCAGTTCGGTATATTTTTAAGATAGAGATTTTCACATTTGAAGACTTCACTATTTCTGCATATTTAATAAGCAACCCCACTCATCCTAATTTTGTAAACAATTGACGTGTTATTTTATTTGCTGATACTTAAAAACATGGTTAAATAGATTTTATAAACCTTCTTTTAATTATGTGACTGAAATTAACTTGTTGAATGTTACTGAATAATTGTAGGCAAAGCATGTAATAATGTGCATACATAACATTCACATTTTAGTTTAAATATGTTTAAAAATTATTTTTACAGGGAATTCAAATTAAAATTTAATAGAAACTTTGCTATTGTTTCTTTAATTTTATTTTTATATAAAATACATCGTGATTTCAAGTTAATTTTCCAATTTATTTATTAATTTCACAAAATGCTTCATTTTCTGAATTTATACCATATAAACTAAAGAGAGGTATATGACATATTTTGCATATGATTTAAATGATGAGGAAAATTGTATTGGTGAATAATAACTTTTTCAAAACTCTTTAATAAATTTAAGTAAGTATATATTTGGAAGTATAGAAAATATTTATTATACAGAGTAAAGTTGTTTCTTACTGCACAAAATGTGCTTTTGTTTAAATGCATTCCATGAAATTATATTTTTTCTTTTAAAATGCTTTGTTTCTAAGTAAAAACTCTAAAATTGAATGTTATATCTATATATAGAAGAGCGCATCATCAAACATTGACCCAAAGAAAAAATTTTTAGTAATATTGAATAAATATTTTTTTGTAAAATAAATTTTGACATTTGATCATAATAAACACATTAAATGAGACTTCTTCGATAATCAAAAAAAATTATGTTTTTATAATATAATAATCTTTAAATGCTTATTAATATTTTTGAAAATTAAATATAAGCATTTAATGAGCTGGGTATTCTTTTTTTACAAGTATCTCGTACTCATATTATTATTGTTGTTGTTTTCATCACATTAATTTTAAATTCATCAGTATTAACAGTTGTAGATTGGTTCAGCTTATTTGTAGCTCAACTGTTATCTTATAAACTCGAAGGCTAATTAGACAACTAGTCACAGAAGAAACGTGACTTTGTAACTTTTTTCATTTAAATTGCTAACATTTATTGTTTTGAATACAAAATAGAGAATAAAAAAGAGAAAAGTCATGTGTGGAATATATTTGCTCTTTATAATGTCTTACCTGACTTAAATATCAATAAAAGAAAAAGTACTTCAATAATTTAGAGGGACTTTAGATATCATATTAAGAATATTTGTTTCTGAATGATTCCAACTACCAAAAACGGTTTGTCTAGGTTCTGAGTAAATCTTAAATTATGTTTGAAGTAAGGAATTATGTGTTAATTAATCTTTAACTAGAAAAGAAAGCATACCTTCTTACAATTTTATTCAATTGTGTAGTGTAATACATACCTTTACGCTTAATATATGGATAATATGTTTAACAATAAACATAGCATAATATTCTAAGCTGAATGTCAAGACATTTGACTAAAAAATTTTTTCCTGTGACAGATGGAGCTCAATAAAAAGTCCTTATGGTATTTTGATGAGCTCAATTGTGTATCGTATTGGAATACTGATTTCAAAAAATTATAGAGTAATTTTATATTTATTAATTCTATTTGTATGGCTTGATGATTTTCTTAATTTGTTAAGGAAAATAATAAATGTTTATAGTAAAATGATTTATTTAAACATCAACTGAGAAAAATCAAAATGATATTTCATATTAGCTATTAAGATCTACAATTGATGTTTGAAGTACAAAGGCTTAATATTTTCATTAAAAACTATATTTAAAGTAATATTGCTTTTAAAATATATTTATTTATTTATTTCATAATGTATCATATATATATATATATATATATATATATATATATATATATATATATATATATATATATAGAGTAGAGAGAGAGAGAGAGAGAGAGAGAGAGAGAGAGAGAGAGAGAGAGAGAGAGAGAGAGAGAGAGAGAGAGAGAGAGATCATAACATTAGGATAAATTCAAATCTTAAAAAATCTGTGGATTTAGCTGAATTGCTTAATATTTTATTCAAAACATTGTTTCGTTAAATAAATTGAAAAAAGTATCAATAAAAATAGTTCCAACATTTTACCAAGGCGTGTAATGAGTTCGAATCCCTTTTCCTATGACTGAATCTTAATTTAAACATTCCAAACACAAGTTTATATTTTATTTGTTTTAAATAAATTAACCTATATTTAAGAGTGTTTGTAAGGTATAAAAACAAAAGTTTAATGTATTTGAAAAATAAGAATTTGAAAGCAGTTTAACTCACCTTCTGTGATAAAATAATCTGAAACATTAAATGAGATATTGAATTATAAAAACGATTCCGCATTTAAAATTAACAATAAAATTTCCATATCCAAAATTTAAAATATCTTATATGGCTTCTAAGAAAATTGTAAGCTTAAATTTTTTCAGGATACTTTAATAAATTCTTTACAAGGAGAAAGAAACTCAAAATTTTCATGATATTAAGCGGTTATTTAATATAACATTTATGTGACCACAACACTGAAATAGATATGTAACATGAACCCTAAGAAATATTGCAATTAAATAAGCAAAACTATATATGGTTTTCCATTCTTTTGAAACACATTTAGGGCAATCATAATCAATCTTTTCAAATTAATTATCAATATATGTTTTAAGATTTCATATTTTTCAGTTTAGAAGTTCCAGTGAAAAACGTAATTTGGATTATATAACAGAAATATTCATATGTTCATCATGTACTATTATTATACTAAATTTCTTTACATTATAATAATTAAATAAAGATCAAAATATATTTGTAATAACTGCTTATGTTTTTAAATAAAAATTACTTCATACTTACTCATTTTGAATATTAAAGGAAAATTTGATTATATTCGGATACTGTACGGAATTTCATTATGTGATGATTATCGAATACAGGTCAATAATAACTTTTTCAATTTTTCGATAACATATTACTTATTTCCAATTAAAATAATTTCCTCTCACAGAAAATTCAAAAAAAATTTCTATGCATCTAACATTTATTTATGTTTTTAAAAAATTAATAGGAATTCAAGCTTTATAGTATGAGATATAGAAAGTAAACATGTGTATTCATTAAAATCAACGGTTTTTTCGTTTTAAAATTTTCATAATTTCCTTCCAATAATTTCCTTAATTAAATTGGGTTCTTTAAAATTTTGTTCAAACTTTTAGATACTTCAGGCTAATTTACTTTCTATCGACTTTTTCAGCTAACTTTTTTAATAGGGGGAAAAAGTTGCAAAAAAGGAGAGTTAAAAAAAAAGTGGTGAATTAGCGATATGGATTTCTCGTGGTGCTGCCATCTATGGGAAATTGCAACACAGATAGCTGTTTTGTTTTCATGTCTTCAGAAGAGAAATATCATTATTCAAAAAATCTCAAAAGTTTTAATTTATATTTGATTAAAAGAATCCTTAAAAATTAAACATGATATAACTTAAATATTCATAAAGCCATTTTCAAATAACGAAGTTCAAAAATGATTAAAATTTTTAAACTAAAATACATAACACTTTACGAATTGTGTTGGAGTAAAATAATTACAAATTGTTGGGGAAGATAATAGTTTAATTTATAATATGTTAAGAGTGTGTTTAATCTATAAACTGTATGAGTTTGACCTTATTTACCAAAAAGTTAACGCTCTGTTTTCCTTTAACATAATTATAAATAGGCATCTTAATTAGAATGCGATGTCTAGGCATCAATTTTCTTTAATATTTGGTTGCTATATCCTTTATTAGCAATTATTTTTTTTTACTTTTCTGTTTGATATATTCAGAGATTATTTTAATGTAAAATATTTTACCCATTGAAAAATGTGAGTTTCTACAAGAGCTTGTAAATCAGCATATGGTTGTTCTTTAAAAAACAAGAGGGTGTAACATAATTTGAAAATATTTTTGAAAGAAAATTAAATTTCTTAACAACATTTGTATTTAAACTTTAAAATTATACTAAATAATTTTTACAGATTTCATTGAAATATACCACTTTATTAAAACTCGGTAATTCACTCTAACCCATTATAGTGTAATCCAAATACCTGAAAAAGGAAAGTGTATAGGAAAGAATCCTCTTTCTTGTATCAAAATATCTTATATCGGAATCGATTGTAACTGAGTATACTCAAGTAAAAGGTAATAGAGAAATAGAAATAAGCTTTTTCTCAATTATCTGAAATACATAATTAATACATTTCTCTATCAATCAATGAAATTCCTTAATCACGCTCTATAATCATTTTATCTTGTTATTGATGCCAGCAAAATAAAATAAAAATATCTTACCTATTATAAATATAAGTAAAATATACTTAACATAATATTGTCTGAATATTATATTTTAAAGTATATAAAAATTCGAGTTGGAAAGTTGAAAATTGTATGTATATATAAGTCACACAGTCAAAATTTGAATTATACATACCAGTTTGAGAAATTAAATGAGTAAAGCGTGGAATTTCTTTTATGCTTTAAACGTATAAGTGATCTTAAAGTAAAAGAAAAAGGCTCTGAATTTATAATAAAGTAGCTAATAAAATCAACAAATGCATCACAATTTTCAACGTTATTATGAGTTCAACGTTATTATGATGCAAAAAAAATCAAATTATGGTACTCTATAAAACTTACAATAAAGTATTGCTTTAAGAAACTATTAAATTTTTGCATCTTCAATTAATAAATTACACATTAAATGAAACACAATCTTTTCTTAAAATGTCTATATATATATATATATATATATATATATATATATAATTTTAAAGTAGTGGCTACAGTGGAAGGTAAGTTCTTTATTTTTAAAATATGTGACAATATTTTGCTAAAATAAATAAATAAATAAATTTTAAATGAATATTAATTTTAATTTATCTTTAAATTTTAAAAACAACTTTATAATTGATATACCAACTATATAAATATGAAGCGACGACTAACAAATTTCAACAGAATTTTATTAATTGAAAATGTTTAAGCAATGGTTTTGTTAAATTTATGTGCGTTTCCTTTTCTTTATGAAAAAAATCTATGATATTAATAATGTTAATATAGGTTTAATATCTATCGAAATAACATTAAATTATGTTAAAAAAATGAACGAATACAGAAAATTTTTTTTCTTTTAAGCTTTTATTTATTGTTAAATCTAAGTTTATCTTTAGCATTTGAGCAAAGTGCAACTTCAAACCGAAATCCACGTACCGAATTGAAGTCAAAAATTTTTTTTCAAGTACTGTAAATCAATTTTATACTACCAATTAATATTAGTATTTTAGACTTTGTACGCTCAGAATTCTATTATATAAATTATTTTCTATGTCTATATTATTTTCTAAGCTCAGAATTAAAGATATTAATGTGCATTTTACTAAGACATTCAAATACAGTTTGTTAAATAATTTTACAAAAAAATTAATTTTTTTATTCCCTTTATAAGATTAAATTATTTGAAATTGAGTCGGAAAATGTGAGCGATGATAATGATGATGATTATATTTTACACACATATTCCTCTATAAAGCACTAAAACCTTATTAACCATAATTAGTATTTATTTTCTAGAATCAAATTTTATTATTCATTATAAATTTTAACTATTAATTCTGCATAAAAATATTAATATCTAATTATTTACTATATTATTAAATACATTTTAGTAAAAACTGTTTTTCGGGATACCTTGAAAATCTAACTTTATGATGGTAGCAAACTAAAACTTAAAATTCCAGTATAAGAGTTAAATATATTACAAATTTTATTGCTATGCAATTTGTAAATGGTAAAATTTAAAATATTTTGTCATGCATTCAAGGTTAAATCGAAGTTTCGTAAAAATTATTTATCAGGTCTATTTTAAGTTTCCAAATAAATTCTCAAATTCTAAAACAGACTGTTTTAGAAATTACAGCAATATGAAGCATTTTTCTCAACATAGATAATGTAAATATATTTGAAACAGAGAAAATAAGTAGTTAATATATAAGAGATATAATAATTTATTCACGCATGAGAGTGTCATTTATATATATTGCATCATGTCAAAAATTTACTAGTACTTCTAACATAATTAATTATATTTTTTAATGAATTATAAGCTTACGAAATTTTGCTGTTGTTATCTTGTTTGCTGCTGCTTTGTAAATAATTTATATTTGAATGACAGTGAAAAAATAACTTTATTAATTTAATTATTACCGTAGAAAAATTAATCTTTCGATGATTTTATAATAAATTTTTAGATAGATTTTCTCTTAAGTTCTAATTTTTTTTGTTCATTTTAACAGCTATAGATGTAGGGAAAATTCTCAATGTCACTTTAAATATATGAGTAAATTAAACTTTCATTGAAGAGGTTTAAATGATTAATATTATAACCAGTCAACTATATTCCAACACAAAAAAAGAAAACGCTTGAGCAAACAGCTTCATACACACCGATCACATTTTCCCCGGAACATCGTCACTCTTGCGGGGAGCAACAATTAAGAAAGTCTCCGTCTCACACTAAGGTAACAAAATAAATGATTTTCAGTCGGAAATTATTGTCTAGATATATATATTTGTATAAATTTTTTGCATTGAGTTTAATTAATGGAAATATGTAAACGTTATCAGCAAAAAGAAATATATTAGAACTGTATCAGTTTAAATGTTTATATTTAATTTAAAATAACCTACGAGAGTGAGAGCTATTTGATATTATTTTCAGAAAATGTTAGTTACATTTTATTATATACGTGATATAAATTAGAGTAGCAATTCAATTATTATTCAAATATCATAAAAAAGTTTATATATATAATTAGTTTTTAATAAATTAGAAGTGAAGTACATAACGCATATAATTCTAATAAAAGTATTAAATAACACGTTAAAAAGGTATAAATATAAAATATTTTCAATGAGAGTAGAGCAATTTTACTTGAAAGATTTTTATGAATTCTATATTTTGTACCAATACAGTTACAGTTGGCTGAAACAAACAGTTCATGTATTTATTCCAACTTCAAGGATAAAAATATTTATAAATAATATATCAAAAATCATTATTTATCAAAATGCTCAATAATATAATTAATATGTTTTAAAAAGCAACAAGTAAATTATAATTCATCTATTGTAATAAACATAAAAATCATATCATATAAAATATAATAGAAATACTCATTATTTAATTTTTCTGTCTTTTATCTAAATTATAAACAGTAATTTTTCATTCAGAAACAATATGTGTTTCATATTTTGATTTATATCAGGAAACATTCTATTCTAAAACATTTACAGGTTTTAAAAAAGCACAAATTTTGTTGATTATGTGTTTATCTATTATAATATTATATATATATATACATATATATATATATATATATATATATATATATATATATATATATATATATATATATATATATATATATATATATAAAACATGCTAATGATACAGTTAAATTTTAATTTAAAACATTTTACTTAGGTCTGCTTCTAAATCATAACATAAGTATTATTTAAAAAAATTTAAAAAATCACTTATTTTTCCTTTATCATAGGGAAAGAAAATTACACCGAAAACTATCTTCTTATGATTCCAAGGTTACAAACATAGAAACGTCGATAAATTAGTCTTGTGAAAAAACACTAAAATACGCGCGAATAAAGAATTAATGATAAACTTAAGTACCAAGGGTCAGAAATTAAAGGTTTTCACAGGTTTCATTAGATTTGCAAAATCCCAACATTTTACATGTGTTAAAATTGGCAGTTAAAAATTGATAACAATATATTTTTAATCCAATATGTAAATCGTTTCACAAAGCTAAATTTAATGTTTGTTGGAAACAGACGCTACTTTAAATTGCAAATGTAAATAGTACAAGTAATTATGTTTTTTAAAAAAATTTTCATATATGTATTCAAAAATTGTAAGTTTATTGAAAAGCAGTAAGTACTTATTTAATGGTATTTTAGTGCACTGCAACGTTGAAAAAAATTATATACAATAAAAGAGAACATATAATTGTGAAAAGTCTCAGTCATATACGATAACTGAAAAATGTATGCTTTTAGTTGGAGTGTATTTTAATAGCATAGTTATTGTCCTAAATTTATACCTTTTACATATTTTAGTTAATACAAAACAATAAATTAATAAGCTGATTTTGTTTCCACTTAAAAATGTTACTTCTTGATTTTAATGTTGTCATTATAATGAAATATTTTTTAGTATCCGCGTAATATCCAAAATAATGAAGATGTTTTACAGAAAAATGTGAAATCAAAGCTAAATTGAATCAGCTTAAAGCGCATAAATTATAAATTAGTTTTCACATCTTTCATTTCTATTTGAATAAAATGTATATATATAAAGATATTTTTCATCATTTTTGTTACATAAATAGTAAATTAATTATTCCAGGAAATTTCTAAATTTTTTGATAAGATTATTTAAAAATTGGATATTTGTGTACTTAATGTCTAAATGCTGGATTAGTAATAGTTTCTATTACCATTGTACTACCTTATTTTACTTAGCATTTGATTTATTTAGTTGAAAATAATAAAAGCACTTATTTATGTAAGGAATTTTCCACGAAAATATTCAGCAAATGCATACAAAATTTCAAATAACGCTTTTCTGTCTTTTTCTTTTTTCTCGCCAAGTGAATCTGAAAATTATTTAAAAGGTAATTAAACAGAAACTGAATGCTTATTGAATACATTCTAAATAAAATTGATGAATCTATAACTTTATTTCCTAATGATTTTAAATTACGAAGAGATCTTACCTTTTTCTCAAACTATTTTATAAATTCTGAATAATTATAATGATAAAGTAACGTATAGTTAAATCTTCAACCAAGTGAAATAATCCAAAATTCCTTTATCATGCTTATTGTAGTAAATAAAATTACAAAACAACTTATCTCTGTATACTTACTTTCATTTTTTTCTGATTGTGAATGCTTTTAAAATATTTGAAGAATATATAAGAACGTTTTGAAAAGCTTTTAATAAGTTTCAAATAAAACTTTTATTTTTAATGTCGCTCATTCATGTGAAAGAATTGTTTTACAATTACGAGATAAAATAATTTAAGCAAGATTTATATAATATTTCTAAATTACACGTGAAAAAAGAATAAACTAATATATTTAATTGCTTATTACATGTCTATCAGAAAATAAGCTAACCTCACCAACTTTGTGCAGCAATAATACTAATATGAACTCATATCATGATTCAAATGATTCAATGTTTAAGTTCAAAAGAATATTAAGAAGTAAGAAAGGAAATAAAATAAAAAAAGTTAAATTAACACAACTTTTTATTGCTTATATTCCTTCCTAGATTAATTTTTAAGACAAACATGAAAACATTAGAATTACTGGCATAAATTGCTTTTGTTCTAGGAAACTGATAGAAAGTCCCGATTGTAATTACTACTCTTGTTCACCCTATTACCAATCACGAAAGGTGGTTAGTATTAATTTTTTCTTTAAAATCATGATTGGTGTATTATATATTCTGAATGCTCTGTAATTTTTTCAGATAATCGCCTCTCATCCATTGCATAGTTCAAATACGAAGTAAGAAAAATTGATAGATGAAATTAGATGAAAATAATTTCTTTTCAGAGGTTTTTCTTAAAATTTATTTAAAATAAAAACAAGTTCAAATTGATTTGATGGCCAATTTTTGGGAAAAAGTTCATCAAGATAAAAAAATATTTAATTTACGTAGTTTTTGGATAAATTGATTTATTTTCAAATCATTATATAAGAAAAATGTGGTCAAGTTTAATGATGCATTTTTCTTTATTTCCATTAATTGGAAGTTAATATTTGATTATTTGTCCCTGTTAGTGTTTAAATTTTAAATAATACTATTATAATATATTACTAAATATGGGGGTAAAACAATTATTGTAAGGGTTTTGAATGTATAAAAATAGAGCTCATTATAATTTTAATAGCAAATTCATCACTTTAGTGTTGAAATTATATATGCATGAAATTAACATTTTTATTTAAAACTAATTGGGAAACGCTTAATTTACATATTTCTTCATATAAATTTTCTTTTAATTTCAAATAAAGAAAGTTTTTTAAAAAAAATTTTTTATTTATTTTATGTGCATAATTGAATTGTTTTTTGTTACAACAATCATTATAAATAATGAAGTTAAAGAAACCAAAATTAGTAGCCTGAAGTCATTAAATGTTTTTAATTATAACAACTCAAAACTTCATAGCTTAATATTACAATTCTAAGTTCAATAGCACAAAACAGAAACAGATCAATCTATTAATGAATGTGAGTTTAAAATCAGATTTAATATGGTTGTAATTTTTATAACACAAACATTAAAATTCAATATTAAAGAATTAAGGTAAGTATTTTGAAATTGTATAATCTTATTTTATATCAATTAATGTACTTAATATATATTTTCTTTCATTTATAATTCATTTAATAATTCTGTAAGTTATATTTATTAAAAAAAAGATACTTAAAATTTCTCATAATTTAAAAGACTATGCAGTAATTTAAATTTTAGATTCTTTAAAAGTACATGCGTCTATTCAATAATTGAGTTAAATTTATTTCAATGTATTTCAAGAAACAGTAAAACTATTTAACAAATTGTTTTGACTTATTTAATAGATATCATTTAGAGGAAATATTTGAAGCACATGATTGAACTTTACATTTTTATATTCCAAAAGAAAATCTATCTCATTTTTTGTATCTGTATTGTAATATTCCTGTGAGAGGTATCAAGTTTAATTGATGCCAACAGGGGTTCTTAATTTAAACTAAATGTTACGTATAACTATATGTATATCTGAATTCAGCTCTTTTTTATGTGTTTCTGTTATCTTTTTTTATATCTCGCAAGAAGGCAAATTAATAATTTATTTAATAAAATTATTATTGATTTTCAAAATGAGTGAGGACTTTGACAAGACCATGAAAAGATAAATATAAAAGAGAACTAGTATTCCTTTCAATCCAGAAAGCATTGTAATAATCTGTAATTTACTTCATTATATCATTTGCGTAATTTCAGTAGTGCTTAAAGCATAAAATTTTGTGAGTTTCTAAACTATTCTATTGAACATAAAAATACTGTTTTACAGATGAATGATGGAATTGATTTCAATGAAAGATATTGTACATGACTCATTTAGCGGCATCTTTTCTTCCCTTTTTGAGTAGGAATAGCTTATACAAACAAGATTTAAATTTGTTCTATCAATCAAGTTATTTCCAAACATTTTCACGCCTTTAACATATAATATCTACCCAACCTAGCTGTAAGATGTTAAAATATAAAAGTTGGCAAAAGAATCCTTTATTCAAGCAAAGCATAAATTTGGGATATAAATTGGTCTTCTCTCCACACCAACTTTTTTGTAACTGCTAGGTAACAAAGTACACAAGGGTGCAGGTATTTTCACCAAGCAAATCCCTTTACTAAATCACTTCGCAACAATCCTAGTGAAGTTCATGGCCCCCAATTCCCTAACTTATTTTCTCAAGGGCACAAAAGGGTTGATAACCCAGGGTAGTCGGAACCCTTTCTGCGATGCACTGAAAGAGAAAGTCGATGACTGTGGGAGAAATCTGCAGGTGAGTTGATGAGGATCTCAGACTCAAACATTAAATAGGAAAAAAAGTAAGGAAGACAAGAAAGTCTCCCTGCAGAGCAATGGCCTGTCATAAGAAATATATAATAAATGCAACGAACAGTAAAAGTGCCTTTATAAAAACAAAAACCGGATGCAAAGGTAGGGTTAAAACTGCGAAAAAACTTTACTTGTGGGGAAGACTTAAAAGGGGGATTGGGAAAAAAATTTTACCATGCAGATAGGCGTAACTATATCATTGCTATTTTTCAATACACAACATTCGGTGAATGAACTATTGCTTGAAAAGTTCGATCAACCCCTTTTTTTTAATGACTATGAATATATTTTAAAGGAAGTAGATAAAAAAAAAGTTTGAAAACATTAAAAAAGGTTTGAGCATAGGAATAGCAGGTTTAGATTCAGCTAAACTTTTTACCTGCTGTAGCGCAAAACGCTTAGTCAAAAAGTCCTGTGAAAAAAATGGCTGTCACTATCACTGATTTTTCCTACTTTTTACTGTGACTACGGTTCTTCATTCTTTTGATGTGAATATACTCATGTAAGTTGAATTTTTATCTCGCTTTTTCAATTAAAATAGTTTTACTAGTTAAATATATTTTTAGTTAAAGAAACATAACATTTATTAAAAACTAAAACATTCTTAGTATTAATTCTGTTTCATTCTTCGCGTTTAGCATAAATATTATTATTTTTTTCTTATAATGGGTAATATAAGAAATTTTTTTATTATTTTTCTTATTGTGTGTCACGAGTAATATCATATAAACTACCAGCTCATTTAGTAAGCAAATATATGACTAAACTTGTTTAGTTCCTTAATTACAATAATTTAAAAACAAATATTCATACGTTTCATAATTTAAAAATTTAATTCCTTATATATCATAGATTATTTTCATAAATTTTAAAGAAATTTAATCAAGACAAATATTTAATCAGCTTTGGATGAATTCATTTTTTATTAATTGAAAAGAAACATTAATAGAAAATGAATTGTTATTTAAAATCTGTGCAAAGCAATTCTTCTTCTTCAAAAATTTTGTGAATAACAATTTTTTTCTATTTTTCATCAGCAAAAATGTTGATTAAAAGATGCGTCACCACTTTAAACAGGATCTGAATCTAGGGAAAGTTATGATAAAAACAGAAATATTCTTAGATAGGAATATAATATTTAAAATAATATTTATATTTATTTCAACTGATATGTTTCTAACTCAGTATCATTACACAAAGATCTCATCAGAAGTGGATACATAATGCAGACTTTGGTCTCGATTTCATCTTAATAGTCAGTCATTACTTAAAGTATGAATTAGCGACGAATGATCTATTTTGTCTCAACGCAAAGAATTTTAATTATTTATATAGCTTAATTCTTTCATTAAATCAAATAATCATTTGAAATTAAAGACATAGTTTTCATAACTGTGTATTTTTGTGAAAATTAAAAATGTTAATTTTCTACCATCAGAACACAAACACAGATTTTTTTTTTACTTTTTAGGCATAAAATACTTTGCAGAAGAATTTTAAAACATTATAATATGTTACTGTAAATTATATAATGTGAATTTGAAGAAAATTAAGTTATAATTCTCATTTCATTTAATTTGATTTTATCAAATAATCAAATATTACATTCTTACAAAATACTCATTTATATATATATATACATTTCATAAATATTTTAAATGTTTTCAATTAATTAAGAGTAAATAATATATAATATATATATATAAACAGGAAAACATGTAATTATTGAGTTTACAAAAAAACATAATTCTTATCCTTCAAAAAAATATATATTTTAGTTTACATTCAAATACCAATTTATTTATAAAATGTATGCAATCTGTTCGCGATAATAGGAAAATTTTACATTCGATTGGTAGATAATTTAATATTAAAAAATTCAATATTTTGAGCCTAAATGATCATATAATGAGATTCACAACAATAAAAATGCAAAGACTAATTGCGTGTCTCCTGAATCTATTTACAAGTCATGTAAATGTGGAACGAATTTATTCATAGTAACTGGAATATTATTGTAAATATTTTTATCGAATATGCAATACTTACATTTGAAATTAGCTTTTTCACTGTAAAATCAACTCAAACGTTCATTAATTAAATTTTGGGATTTTTCAAAATTAATTTTAATAAAGTGTTTATCGAGTACTATTTCTTTAATTTAAATTTGTGTTTATTTTAAAACAGTGAAAAAAGCCAATGTTCTGAATGAAATGTTTTTAAAAAAATTTTACTATCAAATTTAAAATTAAGCGAAAATATTAAAAGAGGCAATTTCTTTAAATTAAAAGAAAATTAATAAACGCTTCAATTGTCGTAATTTTTAGTTTGTTTATTTGATACATAAGTAAACACCTTCATTTAATAAAAAGTTTATTAAGAAAAGCGTTTGAAATTACTCATTGTTATAAATTGAAACTGATTTAACTGTTACATATTGATATTATATTGATAGACTTCTTACTTACTATCTTGACTTATAGACTTAAGGCTATTATTTATCAGGTAAATTTACTTGACTAATATAATTTAGAAATTGATAAAAATAAAAACAAATCTAAAACTGAAAAATTGTTGAGTTATAAAATTTTCTCATTTATATTAATATTATAGCTTAATTATAAAATTTAGAATCAAATGAAAAAAATTATCATTCATTCATTTTATAAGCTCCGAGCATTTTTTTAAAATACAGCAGGAAAACCAAAATTCAAAGAAAAAATTTACCTATTATATATATATATATATATATATATATATATATATATATATATATATATATATATATATATATATATATATATATATATATATATATATAGAAGTGTTTATACAATAAAGGGAAAATATTTGCTATTTCTAAATTTCCATAAAAATATAGCAATACAATTTCAAGTATAGCATCACTTTCATATATTTCAAATTGCATAATTTCTAGGGTATCTTGAATATTTTTAAAAAATTTCAGACTTTTCAGAGTTGAGTTATTTTGATACAGCATTTGCTTTATTCATTTCCTTGTTTTTTGTTCTATCAATTAAAGATATCTTTAATTTAAAATTTCGATAGAAATTTTAGAAGATTTATTCAAATGAAATGAAACAGGTTTTTTTCTGCTTTCAGAAAGATTATTTTTCTAAATTGAGCAACATTTTATCAGATTTTTGTTTAATTATTAAAATTGCATTTAAAATGAGGGATATGTTATATATTTCGTTTTAACGATACTTAATAGACTTCTGAAAGTGCTTCCTTTCGTACAAATTAAGAACGTGATTAAATGCTTAAAAGCATAGCAACTGCTTATACTTTTTGTTTCAGTTTATGTTTTTTTCAAATAATGTTTTTAAAAAATAAAAATTATATTTTAATCTATCGTTAATTTGATTACTTGCAGTATTTTCACAGTCTTTAATACTTACAATTTATGAAAAAATAAATGAATAACACTAATAATCGCTTCCTTTATCAGTTATATAATGAATCAAGTTTGATATTAGACTTAAACATGGTTTTAGAGTCACAATAATTATGAATTGTTATGAATAATTATGAATTCTATGAAGAAATGAATTGTTTCAAAACATATCAAATAAATAAGTTAACAGGTATTTCGTCATCTTCATAACTGTAAGAAATTGCATGAAAACAGATTTTAAAAGAACAAAACTTCAATAGTTAAATTCTCAATATTTCTTTCGAAGGATAAAAAATATTATTTCTTGAAATTAATGAGGGATTCAATTATTATGTTTATTTTACGAATTACATTCGTAAATTAATTAATGATTATTTTAAGTAATTAATTTATAATTACTTTATGATAATAATAAGTAGTTATAATTAAGTAATTGTTTTATAATTACTTCAAGTAACTTTTACGAATTATTTTGATAAATTAATTTAAAATTGCCAATTATTTTAAATATTTAATGTAGCAAATGTTAATTTGATAACATTTTGAAGCATTATAAAAGGATTAACTTATTATTTTTTTACATTGATACAATCAGTTAAAGAAAATTTATTTCAGATTTATGACATGATAATTCATATTATCATATTATTTTTTGCATAAATTTAGTAAAAAATAATATTTAACTGAATGCAGACGAAAAATAACAGCTAAATGAATAAAATGCTTATATTTCTTTGCTTATTCTCAATGAACTCCATTTTTACGAATTATATATATATATATATATATATATATATATATATACATATATATATATATATATATATACATCTGTATATACATAAGAGAAAAATAACTCAAAAGTGCTTATATATTAAAGGACTTACATTTGATTCTATTTTTGTAACTGTTGTAATTTACTTTTTCTCTCTCTCTCTACAACTTTTTATATTTCCTTACAACTTCAAAATCTTGTGCATTTACTTTAATTTTGTGTACTTTTAATATCATTATTAGAGTATCATTTTGTGAAGTTACTTGAAAGAGAATAAAAGAAATCCTTATTTAATAAAAGCTTATCTTCTAAATACCATTTTTTATGCTTATAAAAAATGCCAATATTATTTGCTTTATGAAAAAATTAAAAACAGATTCCCAATTATACATACATTCCTCCTTTTCATTTCTAAATGAAAACTTTCTTCAACTATCTCTAAACAGTATATAATAATTCAAAAATTATTAAGTAAAACTCTTGTTAATGCTATATAATACAAAATAAATGTCAATTTAATTGAAAATAAAAATTAGAAACAACTGAAACAGATTAACATTTTAAGAAAAGTTTATATGTATAATGGATCTTGTTCTGTGAAATTGGGAAGTAATTTTTTTATATCTATTATTAAAATAATAAGATCTCTTGTGCAATATTACTCTTTTCCTCTTATTTAATGTAATTTTATAAAATACGTTTAATTTAATTAAATTGTACCGCACATTTGTTTAGATTATAAAATTTCAAATTAAAATTTGTTGTCCAAAATCGAAGCATTGATTATATTAATTGATGATTTTACATATATTAAGCTGCGAATGAAAATTTATAAATTCTTTTTAGGTGAAAAACAACAATTCTTTTTATTTTAAAGAAAAACTAGATGATGCAGGAATAATAATATCCAGAAAGGAATGTAAACTGTTATAGAAAAGAATTGTTCACTGTATTAGGTAAATCAAGTATCAAAAATTAAACTATTATTTTTTATGCTTTGTATTTTTTATAACGTGCTCATTGATTAATTATTTAATGTTTTCGTCTTCTTTGTTTTTATAAACATATTTCCAAAAGAAATGTTCATAAAAATTAAAATGTTTATTGAAAAAATTAAAATCCCATTCATAATAATATTTAAAAATTATTAAGTAGATAAATATGAAGAGCAAATGCTTTCTCTATAATAATTAGTTAGACATTCATTTATTCAAACCTATACAAATGAAGTATTTAAAAAGATGTAATTAGTATGATAGTTTACTAACTTTACTAATTTTATTTTAACTTTCTAAATTATTAAATCAGTAAATACAAATATACTAATAAATGTATATTATATTAAATATAATCTTTGCAAGTTACTTTGCTCAATAGTAACAATAATGCTGTAAAACTTTAAGTTTCTTCTGACCGTGTGTTTTATGAGAAAGTATAAAGCTGCCCTTAATTTTAGATTAAAATTCATAAATTATTTCTCAATATATTGTATCTCTAATGCTTTGAAAATTAATTCTATTTAATATTGAAGCCATACAATTACACTGTTAACAAAAAAATTTATTAACTGTGAATATTTCAGGAGTTGAAAAGAACATGAAAACGAAATTTTTAAAAAAAGTCTGTGCAAATCACATATAAATTTCTAAAGACATGAAAAATTAACTAAGGAAATTTTCCAGTTATTTTAATCTCTGCAATTTGAAATTTTATAATAAAATTTACAGTATTTTTAAATGTTAATCAGAATACCATATTACAGCGGATTATAATAAATAGTTGTCAATTAGTTTCTGAATAAAGGTACCATTCTTTAATAGTTTGAAATTAAATTACTTCTGTAAATCTTAAGTTTTTAAATTAAGTATACTAGAGGTAAATATTTCCAGGTAAGAATCTCCCGAATTAGGGTAAGTTTTCAACATTTAAGATCTCAAAACATTTCATTTTTATTAGAATTCTTCAATAAAAATGTAAATTTATTTTATTGAAGATTTCTGAAAATATTCTAAGAATAAAATGAAAATCACATACATGATTTTTTTCTTAATTACAAATTAATTAACAAACTTTGATAAAAGTAAACGATTTTTCAAATTATAATTCTAAATTTCATATATTTAATATTAAATATATTTTTGAATTTATTGTTTTTCAAATAAATTATTTTTAACTTTAAATTATTTCTTGAAATAATTTAGGGTCAAAATATATTTTTTTATATTATTTTTTATTAATTTATATTGGATGATAGTTATCTTACATGGAGTATGTTTAGGATTATATTTTCTGATACTGATTAATCAATAAAAGAAATTTCAAATTATTGTTTTTTGATTAATAAGGAAATTAAACTGTGTAAATTAAAATAAGTATTTGAAAAACAATAAATTCAAAAATTTATTTAATATGAAATAAATGAAATTTAGGTTTATAATTTGAAATGAATGATTATTCTATAAAATATTATACACATGAAAAGGATAATTATAAAGGTTAATTAAAACTTACCTACTTAAAAAATTTAAATAAATAGGTTTGTAAAAATTCATATCAATCCACATAGTAAATCTATAAATAAAATCAAGTAAATAATGTTAAATAACACTTTATACATAAATATATAACTGAAAAATATTTTTAAAAATTACTAAAATCCTTTTATTTTATTTCCTTTTCTAGATTAAAAAATCAAGATAAAACATTTTACTAGTAATGGCATTGAGACAAATCACATGATAAATAAATTTTTTTAGTAGTAACTTGGCTAAAATCAAAGCTATATGTATTATCATTTTTATACTATATAATTAAATGTAATTCTTTATGATAAATTTTCATAATAATGTATTTCACGATAAATCATTGAAAATTCAACCATATTCAACACATTAATTGAAGATATAGAACTTGTTAGAAAAAAACTTGGAATCGTATTTGTTATTAAAAATATTTGGTTTGAATTATAACTATGTTTTCATCTTATTTAGTTATAACATAAAGCTACACCTAATGATCCAAATTAAGTATGTTTATTTCTGAAATGATTAGTAATTTATAATATCTTTATTAATATATAAGACTTCCATTCATGTAAAAAACATTTACGAACATATTTTTCATAGAGTCAGACTTTCCACTCGTCACATTTATTATATATCGTATTTGCTTAATCTTCTCTATTCCGTAAATAATTCAATACTCATTTTAAATTTAATTAAACATCAAAATTGAGGTTTTTAAATTTTTGTTAAAGTAAAGAAACTATTTATTGTGTAGCAGCTTAGAAATAAGAGAATAATAAACTAGAAATGTTTCAATTATTTGCTTTAAAAAACATGTTGTGCTACAAAATATAATGAATGTTATAAAAATAGGACAATATTCTACAATTATTTATTTAGTTTATTAAATAGAAATATCAAAAGAATTGTAGTCATTTGGAATATTTTACAAACCTTACAAGTTATAAAGCAAAACTCAGTCATCCACTAAAATAATTCTATGAAAAATTTTATACACAAAATAATATTTCATTTTTACATTGAATTTAAATTTTTCATTTAGAATAAAATCAAATTTAAACATGTATTTTATATATTTTATATTATTTTTATTAAAAACGGTGTTACTGATAAATTTTCATTTATTTTATAAATTAAATTATTTAAATATAAATAATAAAATCCATCAAAATTTAATTTAGTTAAATAACATTTTTGTTTTAATAGTTAAAATTTTTCGTTAAACCAAAACTGAAATTGAAATTTGTTTAGTAAGTATTTTGTAAACGAAAATATTTGCCATCAGATTAAAATATTTATTAAAACATATTTACTTAATTTGTATATTTTCTTATGTATTATTTGGCAAATTTTTTCCATTTCATTAATAAAGGCATATTTATTTTTTGGCAAATAAATTTAAACTATGTAAAATATATCTATCACAAACCCTGCTCCATAAAAAATACATGACATTTAATTGCAGCATTCAAATTTATTTATAAAGCTTGTATTTTTAGAGTTTAATGTTAAATTGAATTTTAAGTTTGATACTCAATGATATTATTTCTCCTAAATTCATGGAATTACCTTTTATTTTTGTAATAGAAATTTTTATTCTTTTCTTAAATAATAACCAAATTCATTCAATTTTATTCAAAAATATATTACATATACATCAACTCAGCGAAATTGTACAAGCATCATTATTTTAAGCAGAAATAACTGAAAAAATATTAACTTTAAAATGTTAATAAAATTTATAGATAAACTCAGTCTAATAGCTTAAAGTAAAATTAATCCATAAAGTGAATTAGGCTTTAATTATTTATTGTTGATATCGTAGTTTATTAAGTTACATTATTATCATTTTTTTAATATAAAAAATAAAGAAATGTTTGAACATTTTGTGTATGCTTGTGGATACTCTAATACACATATATTTAATAAGGAGAAAGAAACACTGACAATTTAAAGATCTTATCTAAAAGCTGTTTACAATATAAAATCAAATTATAAGTTTATTAAATTTATTTTTGTATAAAGATTTTAAAGGATAAAAATTACTTATAATATCCATCAAAATATGTCATGTAAATTAAATAAATATTTTCATAAAAATATTTCAAAAAGTTCTATTTATTTACACAGATATTATTAAATGCTTTAAATAATGTATGAAAAAAGCATATAAATTCAAAGGAGCAAATGATTATTATAAACCTGAAAGAAATACTATATTTGATTTAATAATAAGTTCTTTATAATTTTATTTGCAATATTTAAATATCATAAAATATTAAGAAATGAAATATTATATAATTTCTAAGATAGAATTTGGAAATAAGTTTCATTCTATTAAATAAAAATAATAGTTATAACAAGAAATAAATTAAATACATATTAACACTTCATAAAATTTTAATTGTATTAATTTACTCAATAATGATCATTTTTATTCTATAATTATATTACTTTATTCAACAAAATTTATCCTTTTTCAGTCGTGAAATTCAGAATTATTTTAGTTAGCTTGCAGTTTGTCACCGTTATTATTTTTTATTTCATTCGTTCAGTCATATTATATTGTTATTTTATTCTTAAAGTAAATATCATACTGTATCATACTGATTTTGAAAATGTAGGTTAATAAAAAAAATTTTAAAGTTTATCTCATTTCTTCCTTTGTTCTTTTATAGGAAACATTTTCGAAATATCAAAAGGTAGCTAATATCTTACTAAATTATGAAAAGACTTTTCGACATATTTATTACTACAATTAATTATTGTGATAGATTAAAACATAACCTTTCTGAATAAAATCATTTTATGCTTAAGTTAACAGAACTGCAAAATTTAAATAGTAATTTCAGTATATTTCAACGATGCAAAACTATCAGAGTGACAATAAATTTATTTTGTCAGCATCAAACATTTTCACAGATACCAAAAGATGTCTGTGAAAATGTTTGTGTATAAGAACATCAAATATATTCTGTAATAAATACACAGTTTATTTTGAAAAAATTAAAATTGTGAAATAAATAAATAATGAAATAAATTATGAGATATTTAACGCTTTATGATAATGTTTTAATAACATTGTATTCCCGATTTCAGCGTTTTCTAATTTATTATTTGTAATTTACAAAAAATTTGAATAAAATTTTATAAACCTTGCAAAAGAGTCCATGGTATTCAAATGTTTCTACCGAAATAAGTATAAAAGCAAAACTTTAAAAATACTTTATAGTAAGAAAAATCTCATTTTGCGAAGTAACCGGCCGAGATTGGCTAGAATAAATGTTTTTAGTCTATTTCTTATAATGTAAATGTTAAAAACAATTCTTTATATATTTTAATATTCAACAATTACTTACTATTAAGGATAATTTTATTTTCCTAATTTCATTATTTTAAAATTTTAAGAAAAGATTCAATTTTTCCCAAAGAATTAAATTTTTAAATCTCTCTATTGAATTCTCTAAATCTTTCTTAAATCATATAAATAGAATTCAGTAACTTACCATATGAAAATATTTTTAATGTGTAAATTATTTTTGCATTTCTCATTTGTATATAGCATTAAATATACTCATTTGATTTATTAATACTTAACTCATTAATTATTTTCCTATTAAACATTTAAAAAAGAAACAGCTTTGATAAATTTTTGTAATTTACACTCTTCTAGGAAAATGATGATTCTTCCAAGAAAACAATCACCTTTGATGAAAATGTTGAAGATATATTTACATTTACTGAACATTGCAAATTGAAAAATGATTTTCAAGAAAACTCAGATCATGTTTTAAAAGAACAAGGTGTCACTGAAATAAAATGCAAATATATGCAAACAATTATATCAGAAGTAGCTCTGAAAATTATATAATATCATAATTCAGGAGTTGAATTTTCTTAGAATAATTAATATTAGTTAAATATGTTTTATTCGAAAGTGATCCATGCTACAGTATTCACTAACTACATAATATATCAATTTTGTGCACTACCAAAATCTGCTTTTCTTTTACTATTATAATATCATCATCAAAATACTTGATAATTTATAATTTACTGTTTTTTTTTCTTATTACATATACAAGCATTTCTTAACAGGTAAAACCAAAGTATGTTGTTTTTTCTATCGTATTGAAAAATATACCACATAGACATAACAAAACATAACTTATTACGGCTACCTTATTTTGAAATAAAAGCAGGTAAATATTTACTATGAATACAAATATGTAAATATTATTTTGCATATAAAAGAATTTTATTGAATGCATGTAATCTCAGGAAAGGGTATTAAAAGAGCATTCACCTTAATGAATATTCTTTCTTCCATATTTAAATATTTGTGCTTTAGATTTTAATTGAAAAACAATATATGGAGTTTTAATTTGAGAAAACATTAAACCTTATTATTTTTAGATATTTCCCGTGAGAGCGTAAAAGCATTTATTTCAGACTAAAAATTGCATTTTTATCATTTAAAATTAATTTGTATATAAAAACAACATTTTACAAAGAAAATGATTTTTAATAGCTGTTTATATTTTATTATTTGGCAACGAAATTTAAATTTTTATGTATAATTTTTATAAATTAGCATTTTATATTCATCTAAAATTAGTGTTTATATTAGTATATCAAGTTATATACTAATAATTTATTTAAAACACTGATGAAAATATTAGTGTTTTTTTAATTTTATAAAAAATTTAGAATAAATAACACATTTAACTACAAAAAATATTAATTTTATTGGAAAAAATGTCAAAAACTTTAACAAAATATAGAAAGAATTAACATCACCTATAAATATGTGAGGTTTTTAATACTTCCTATAATTTTGGAAAATATCTACCAATACATGGAAACTATATTAGTTCCTACAAGATATCCCATTTTATTCTGATTATGATTTATTATGACAATTATTTAAATTATTGTCATAACAAATTGAACTTATTATGATAAGTTATCATAACTTATTAAGACAATTTCTATAAATATTATATAGCTTAACATTGATATATTTACCCTTACTTTATAAAACAGTACCATCAAGAATTTTCTGTAATATACAAAACAATTAAATCAGATTTACTATTTATATATGCTTAAGAAGAAAACGTAAAATTAAAGAAACATGAAATGTGGCATATATATATATATATATATATATACATAAATTAATAATAATTTAAGGGAATATCCATTGTTTTTAATAAAGCTAAAAATTAGTTCGAAGATAACTTGAATTCAAGTTTTCTAATTGTTCTCAACTGGTTTTTGTAAACATTAGCTGAATTTTAAGACACTCTATTTTCAAATAATTTACAAATCATAAATCCCTGAATATTCTCTCATTAAAAATTCAAGAGAGCTTGCAGATAACTCTTACAGGTTAGTAAATATTTTATCGATTTAGTAATATTTTGCTCTATAATGCAGTGACACTCAAAGAAAGAAACATTCCTTATATTTGAGTTTTTACAGGCACTGTTTTTATCATTAGTTACTCGTTTATTATAATTAAAAATAATAATTATAAATAAAATTCCATATAAATTTTACAAAACTTTGTTTCTTACATAAGTTATAAATTAATAAATTATATTTAGTTTAGAATACTTTTCATTCATAGATTCAAATGCATATTTAAAAAAAGGAATAAATTTAGGTCAATTTGCTTCATTGACAACGAGGTAAGACATACCTGATGATGATTCTTCATGGAATCAGTACTTAATTAATTGACTGTTTATATTATATAAATCAAGTAGAAACTATACAGTAATTTTTTAAGATACAGCTTTTTTTTTCAGTTTATAAAATTTGTCCGCAATTTGGATTACTCTTTTTCCGTTATTCCTTTCCATTGATAAAAACTATAATTTGCTTAGTAGACTCTTTACTTATTTATTTAACACTTTTTTGAAGTAAAAAAATCGCTTGACATTTTTTATTTAATATCAGTGTTCAATAAATAAAATAATATGATCAGACTTTACTTTTACAGTAAATTACAATGAAACATTTACGATTATGATCGGTTTACTATCAAACCAAGAATTTCACTTTGAAAAAGAAATATTTATCCCTTATTAAATGCTTAGAATTTTATTATATATACCATAAATAAAATAAATGCTTAAATGAAGTAAAATGTGGATGCGCATTGTAAATAGTTTTACTTGCACATGATGTTATATAACAAGATTTAAATGTTTTCACATCAGAAAGGTTTACCATTCATTTTAAATTCATAGATTTGAAGCTTTATCACACAAACCAGGAGTACTTTTGGAAAATAAACACTTAATGGTAAAAACTACATTTATAAATGATCTTCCCTATGAAAAAACTGCTGCATTTGAAATTTTTCTTCAGTTTGAAAACTTGCATTATAAGTCCTAAAACTGTTTCTTTCAACAATAAGAGAAGATCATATTTGATCATTATTGATATCATTATTAATAAATCATTTATATTTAAGAACAACTCAAATGACCTAAGATTATCTTTTGAGCTTGTTGTAATTCGTTGAAAACCAACAAATGAGATAACTGGAAACCAATTCGATGCTAAGCAATTGGACTGGTACCCAGTCATCCTAATTATTATTTTAAATGCTTGCATTCAAAATTCTTAATTATATATAATAAATATTCTTATTTATATCTCTTCTAATATTATTAATTATATCAATATTGTTTCCTGAAACTTAATTTGATTGCTCATACATTAAGAAAAATTAATATTAAATTCGGAATGAACACACCAATACATATAATTTGAATAATTTGAAATATATATATATATATATATATATATATATATATATATATATATATATATATATATATATATATATATATATCACACTTTAATTCCTAAATTTTATTTATTGTTTGATAAGAACCAATTTAAACTTCTATTAGAAAATTTTAACTATAAATAACATAAATCAGAATACTCATTATTTCATATTTAAGACTTCACTTCATAATTTCAGTAAGTTATAACTGTAGCTAAATAAAATAAAATATTATATATATATATATATATATATATATATATATATATATATATATATATATATATATATATATATATATATATATATATATATATATATATATATATATATATATATATATAATGAATGAATAAGAATAATGAAGTACCACTGAACAAGAAAGAAGTAAATAAGGAAAGGCTATTTTAACACCTTTCAAGTTAACATTAGTACTGAGAATGGCAAATGTTGAAATCAAAATTTGTCCTCTCTGTCTCACACTACAATATCCCTACAATATTATTTATCTTTAATGTAAACTCAATATTATATATAATACACAAAATATTAATTGTTCAATTAATTATTTTAATAAATAATTACAAGAATTAATTTCAAACAAATTATTGTTTGTAATTTATAAATTTTATTCGCTTAAATTAAACAAATGTTGTCGAAATGAATAATTTTCATGTATGAAATATCACTACTATATACAGATCACATATTATTTGTAAATTTAACAATAAAGTGACAACTATAATAAATTTACTAGTGAAGGCTCCATTAAAATTATTATGTAGTAATGTAAAAATATAACTTTAAAAAAATAAAACTTTGATTTTAAAATAAATAAAAAGCAATTCTCTATTTTAAAGGCTTAAAATAATTTTATGAAATTTCCCAAATTACATTTGTTCTTCAAGTAATAAAATACAGTTTTTTAGAAAGAAACCTCTGGATATATGATTTTAAGAAAATAATCTGAATATATTAAATCATATAAAATTGTTTTAAAGGGAAATAAATTTACTATGGAAAAAATTGCAGATTTAAGTAATATTTCAAATTAACATAATTTTCACATCTTATATTATTAATTATATGAATCAAATTAATTTACTTGAGGAACGAAGCTGTTTTTATTAATTGAAAACAAGAAGGGATATTTAATTAAATATATGTACATAGGAGTACATTCCTCCAAATTTTGTAAATTGCAATCAAACTTGCTCTGTTGGATACCAGCTAATAAATAACTCTCATTAAATTGAGTGTATTTAAATAATAATAACAATAATATTAATAATAGCATGAAAAGTGTGAAAGACGAAGAATATAAGAGTTTAATATTGAGCTCAACAAATTTCACTGAGTAAATACTATTAAAAATATTTAGTCTGTGGTATTTATATTCAAAAAACATAAAGCTTAAAAAATACGTTTTCAGTGAAATGAAAATCTTTTACAAACAAGTATAAGCATTTAGGCAGGAAATTATCATTAAAAAAATAATCTGTATTTTATGTTTGAAGGCATATGGTTGAGAAGAATGTAAGAAAAATAATGACTGGGAAACGCAAATTGAAAGAAATTCTGATAATAATGAATAAAAATCCGAAATATACAAACTAATCATGTAACGTAAGAACAAAAGTTGGTTTAGGAATATTATCAAGTAAGTGCTTGGTTCAAATAGAGATAAAGTTGGTAGCTCAAAGCATTTTCGATACTTTTTTTAATAGCTGCCATACATTCCTAATACGATCTTAATTTTCATCATTTGAATAAAATTTTCTCATTTTATGAATACAGTAATAGCACTTTATTCAATGAAAGCTTTAAAATTAAATCTTATCTCATTATTAGTTTAAAAAGTAATTATGATAAAATTCAGTATTCAGATATAAAAATATAATTTTACATAGGGATATACTGTCCCTAAGTAAAATTATATTTTGTATTGAAAAGGAAGAAAAAGTGTAAAGATGAAGAAAATAAACTGTAGAGCGGTGAAATTAAAAATATACTTTTTTGACGTGTACTAATTGCGTGTAGTATTGAATTACCAAGCATAGAGCTTAAGAGCATATTACAAAATAATTGCGCTTTTTGTGAAGAAAATAATACAAACTTTGTTGTTGAATAATTAAATTTTTTTGTACATTATTATTATTAGTACGAAAAATGGCAAAATTTTCCCTTATTTTCAGAGAAAAAAATATTTCGTGAAGGAATTCATCTCTATGAATAGAGTTGCTTCCCAGCCTCTAAAAAGTTTATATTTCGACTTGTTATACCTTGAATCTAGGTAATCTTTGAAAACAATAGAAATTATGAAAATTGCTTATTTTTTTGTAATATTAGTAACATTCAAGAACTTTAGGAAATGTATGTGCTTCACTGAAGCCATACATTTTATTGTATATAAAAAGTATGTCTTTTACTTAAATTAAAAGAAGCAACTTATTTTCTAGAAATAAACAGCACTAACATCAAATTAAATCCTAGCGACACCTACCTTTCTTAATTAATATAATTCCTCTAGTAAGAAGTAGATTTTTTATCATACTTTTTTTACAGCGTTTAAATTTTTTCATAATTATTTCTCTCTTTTAAACTGCATCCATTATCAAACATAAATGGAATCCATTTTGAAAAGTTTCTCCTTGAATGTGCACTATAGGTATAAAATAATTTTAATTATCCCTAACTTAATTAAACAATACATATTTATACTCATAACTTTACATCAATTTTATTTACAATTTGATTTATACCAAAATATTAACTTTTAAGATTTACAAATTAAATTAAATCTTTATATGGAAACATTGAAAAATTTTTACAACCCCGTAAATTTTAAGAAAATCATTTGAAAACACTTATTTTTGTAAAATTCCCTTTTCCTGTGATAAGATATTACTAATTCTAAAAGTACATTTTTACAAAAAACTTTCACAAAAGTTAAAATATTTGGCAGGCATATTTTTATGTTATAATTCTTAAATTCTAAATATTATGATTGAAATATGATAAAAAAAATGTCTTTCAATTACAGTTTTTTTTAAATGTTTGTATTTCCTAAGAGCAATGAAAAGAATTGTTATATTTATAAAAAAAATGAAAATTTTCAAATTATATACATTTTAGATATTTTCTTAATTAAATTTATTTTCACTTTATTACATTAATTGTATAGCTATAAATTTACAAATTATGATTAAACAACGTTCGAAGTATATTTTTTTCATACGATAAATATTTTTTAACTAAGGCCATTCAAACTACTGTCATTTAACTAATGCAAAACAATGTTACCAACTGCTTATAGAGATTATATATAGCTTTGAAATTTAAAATTGTAATTTTATTGAAAATATGTTCGTATTAATCAAAAATCTAAGTCTGAAAATTTTCTTTTATTTTTCTAGAAAAATTTATTTACTGTGTATAATTTCAAGTATACTATAAATAATTAAAATATGTGTGAAAATTCAGTGAAAAAAATTAAACAATACATTTTTAAGTATTCTCAACAAGTTCCATGTCAAAACAGATCCTTGAGTGAGTTGACAATATTGGTTTGAACGAAAAATCTCTCTTTTTTGGGCAGAATATGATAGAAGTTATTCTTCATAATATAAATTTTTCGAAATAATTTCACCGTACTAGATTCTCTCACAAACAAGCTTCAATTATTTAGGCACTTTTTGTTGAGATTGATTTTATCATGATAAAATTGACTTTTACTTCACAGTTTTCATATTAATTAAAATTACCTTGTGAATCACATAAGAATCATTCACTTTAACAAAACATATAATAGAATCTCATCAAGAGAATACAGTTGTTAAAACAGTTAACTAATATTTATGGATAATGTAATAATTAGAAATTTCAAAGAAAATACAGAAGTCACTTTCTTGAATATTGGTTTCGCTTATTTTTCTTTGGGATTCCTTATTAAGAGCCAAAAGATGGGTAATGTTTGATATTTATGAATACCTTTCAAGTTACACATATAACTCTTCAATTCAAAAAATAATTCTCCCATTAAAATATGAAATCTCAGAGTCAAAATAACTTATTTTGGTCACACTTTAATTCTCGCTGGTCTTATTGTAAGTCACACAAAATGCATCAAATTCCGTAAAAGAGATTACATAAAGAAAGTCGAAATTTGTATTCAAAAATAATGACTTGTGATGAGATGATTTAGTACTGTGAATAATAGGAACTTAAAAGGCATTATTTTCCTAAATAACTAAAATAAGTAAGTGAAATTTCGATTCCGAACCAAATGTGTACGTGCCGTTGCAATGTTAACAGAAAGATTTTATAGAACTCAAAACGTAACCATAGCATGCCTCTGAATCTGTTCAAAAAGGTAATCAACTACACAAATGCATCACGGAATTTTTATTTTTATTTTTTTAATAACACATTACTTCTCGAACTCATGCTCGTACTAAGCATAAAAAGTTCTGTGTGCCAGAATTTTCAGATAACGCACTAAGGTCTGTGTATAAGAATGAAACTTGAAATAAACTTCACTCCAAAATTCATTAAGTTATCAATAATGATTAATTAAATAATAATCCTTAATTATGATATTTTAACAAAATTTCTGAACATAAAATAAATTAATTATTTTTGTCCAAACTATTCCGATATAAAAATGTTGGAACAAGAAAGGAAATACAGGTGTACCTTTTAACATCCAAATTTGCAATGATAAATAAGTGAAATCCTGTACCCTAAAATATATATGCAAATATTAAACATCGATTAGTTTTAAAATTAATTTCATTAAAAAAATCATAAAATAACATTTTTTTACCAGATATTAAAGTATGTGAGAAGAGTTGAAATTATAAGTAACCAGAAAGTGAATCTAAAATTCTTGGGTACCATTTAAGATAATATTTGTATTAATTTCAGAAAGAAAATTAGGTAAATGTTTTTATATAATTGATTTATTTTTCTTACTATTATATACTGAATAAGAGTATAGAAAAAAGCATACAATAGAATTATTTGCCAAAACTAATTTTGTGCAATTATATCTACGATAGCAATGCAAAAAAGCTAGTTATAATCTAAGATAAATATCATAATTTATAATTTTATAAGAGTACATGCACACACATACATAAATAGGGAGTGAATCTATAGTGTTCATCTAGATCACTAAGATATCTGTACAAAAAATTATGTTAAAATCTATAGTGAAATAAATCTATTTACAAAAAAATCAGGAATACATTTCACTTTTTTTTATAAAACCCTTATAAAAAATAAGCAAAAATGTTAAACTCATGAAAAATTATTTTACACTTGCATTTTTAAAAGCAATTTTTTACCAGAAAGTGCATGAATAGGTACTTTCCGGATTTGCACTTATACGAAGAACTTTTGGGGTAAACTCAATTCAAAATATTTGAGGAAAATATTCCTACAAAATAGTGATTCTGGTGTAATCAGAAATGTATAGTAAAAAAGTAAATTGCTGAAAATCTAAGAATTTCTCGCAAATTTTTATTTTTGTTCAAGAATTGCAGAAGAAACTTTGTACTTTTAAACCCTCTATCCATTCCAGTACATGGGTTTTTAAAATTTCTTAAGGAAAAGTTTCTTAATATCATTATCAATATTTTTATTTCAAAAAAATGTCAGTATCCAAAGCACTTTATTGATTTTCTCGACTTTAAACAAGAAGCTACAACAAAAGCTCATATTTGCATTTTCTTGTCATAAGTAGCATATCAAATTTCAGTCATATAGAATTTGAAATGATTCTCATATTGATTGTTTTTAATTATTCTTAGAAATAATTAAAAAAAAGTCAAACATATCTGAAAGAGTTGTGTTAAAATCTATAGTAAAACAATTTCTTTAAATTCAGAATATTTTAATTTAAATAATCCTTACAGCATACAGCACATAGCGAACGACGCTGCATTATACAGTAAAAGCAAACTAGGAAATAACCTAAATGTCGTAAAATCCTTTCATTTTTTGCTCATATGGTAAAATTTTAAAGGTTCTGTACTTTAAGATGCATAAAATAAACTACACACACACTGGGATGAACTAAAGCTACGATAAATTTTCATTTTGTTTCTGTGCGTGTTTTTAAATAAATATTATAATTATTCATGAAAGCGATACTATAGTGTTATATTAAGAATTACTTCATTCTTTTCAATCTTTCCTATTTTTATTATGACTAGATATATATATCTAATCAAATATCTGGGAGCATTCCTTTTCGTAAGTGATCTGTATCTTAAAGATTTCAAAGGTAAAACACTTGAAAATATAATTGGTTTTATTTAATGAATAATATTTCAAACTTTTAATTGAAATATAAACTTAGTTTCTTCTAAATTTTTTAATTTTTACTCTGCGTAAAGCAGTTATAATAGAAAATCAGAGTTGCACAGATCATAATTATTTGCTAGAAATTTAAAATTAGGAAACGTTTTCTTCAGGAAATTTACTAATAATATTTATTGATGCTAATTACAGTCGGATAGTCAAATAGAAAGATTTTGATACACGTATGATTTATGCTTACTTTAATTGTTATATGTGTTTAAAATTGTAAAACAACTCTCATTTGAATATTTTGAAAAGACAGTATATAGTTGCCAGTTTAACTTCAAACTTATTCAAATTTTATTTTTACAAATTACTTTTAAAATGCAGTTACTAAAACTAACATGAAAGAAAATAGTTAAAAATAGAGGATTCTAGAACTTTTTGTAAATATGTGTCCATGAATTCCTTCATTTTACATTATTATATATAATATTAAATTAAAACACTAAATAAACTAAACTAACTACAATTACAGTTTTTTAAGGATGCGAGTACTCATTTTTTCCATTTATTTAAACAATTTTGAACTTCTTGACACTGTTAAATAAGCTAGTCAGAACGGAACTTAAATTACTTAAATTAGAAAAATTAAGCCAATTGTTAACTTCAAATTTATTTAAATAAATTTTCAACTAAAATTAATATTATTAACTTAAAATATACCGAAATTCAATTAAAATAATGCAGAAATTTTTTGATAAATTCAATTTCTTACATAATGCATATTTACAAAGATTCGGTAGAGCAAAACTTATTTTCTGCTCTCTTCACATTAAAAAAATTAATCTACGCACATTTTATGCAATTTATGTTTTATAAAATAGAAACCTTTTTAATCAAATCATTGATTACATTGCTCTTCACTCTGTTAATGAACATTTCTGTTATGAAATATTTATCTGTAAACTGAAGGAATACGAGAAATGGCGTTGTCATTTCAGAACACGATCATTCAAATCACCTAAAATCCTAGGTGGGAATTTGTGCTGCCCTCTAGCGAAAACTTTTGTAGCAATAATTATTAATCCAAAGGAAATTTTTACTTGAAAATATATATTCAATAAAATAACTGAAATGAATTAATCTAACAAACAAGAAGTAAATTAATATATTTTATTAATAGTTGAAAAACATCATGGTATTTTAATGAGATATGAAATCAAAATCTTGTTAATTTTGATTATAATTTCTTTTCAAACTAACTGAAAGCTTGACCAAGAAAGTTGACATCATATTCATAGTTTTTCCAAAAGTGTAATTTATTAGAAGGATAATACAATCTATTGATTGCAGTTATTAAGATTATTCATTTATTATTATAAGTGATTTTTCTTTTTTAGTTTGATTATTACCATTTTAATTTAGATATGATTTATTTTACTATTTCAAATTATGGTTTAAATATTTCATATTAAATATATAATTTATTTTCATTTAATTTTGTGTCGAAATAAATTTTACTTGAGAGAAAATTTAAAATAAATTACTTCGTGTCAAAAAATGCTTTGTTTCCTTGAAAATGAAAAATTATGAAGCAGTCGAACATCGTTAAAACTGCGTGGAACTAAGCATTCTTTTTGATTAATCAAGTGAAAATTAATAGTTTAGTACATTTAACTACGCTTATTTTTAGAAGCAGTTTTCTTGCAAATTATTTTCCAATATTCGGAGAAAAAAACTAATTTGAGACAAAAAAGAAATTGGAAGATTCGAATGAGGATCAGCGTTCGAAAAAGGTAGAAAATTAATCTTTAAAAGAGGGAATAGATAATTTTTAAAGGTAAATTTAGTGTCCAAAAAATTAGATAATTGATGTTAAGAAATGTGCTAGAAAACTTGTATTAAAAGAGTCTTCTCTTTAATACAATAAATAACTAATAAAATTAATATTATTAATTTGTAATATATAAAAATATAGCTTATGTCATAAATAATTAGAAAATTTATTGATGAAAGCTGAAAAGTATGGAAAAGTATTTCAGTATACTTTACATGGAATTTATAATTGCACTGACAAATTTTTACGTGCTAGTAAAAACAGGCGCTTCAAGCAGTTTTTTTATTTAAACAAAGTATAATTACAAATTGTCATTCTTTTTCTGTTCTATCTCGTTGAATTGTTATTGTATAACTATAAAATCCAGAAAAGTATGTGTATCTTTGATGTGCGATATAATTGCTAGGACTTGGAGGTCCGCACCAGATGGCGCTACTGAAAGAAGCCGATTTTGTAAAACTGTTTTCCTCGTAATTCGAAATAAAATATTTTATAGAGTAATGATTCTAAGGATGAAGTAAAAACTTTTAAACTTTTCATTTATTTTTTAATTCAAGAACTGCTTGATTGTCTTATAATATGGTAATATTCTTTTACATGAAATTAAAATAGATATTATTAAAATACATTGCGCAAAAAATGTAACATGTTTCATATGATTCATCGTATAGTGTGACGAATAGAAGTTTGTAATGTAAAAAAATTATGTAATGTATGTGTCATTCAAACATCATTATTATTTGAATAATTTACATAAAATATGTATATTTTCTGATTACTTTATCTGCACAAAAAGTTTTTTACTCAAGCAATCTGCGATTTATCAAAATATTCATCAGAGTTTTTCCGAATACTTGTTTTTACTAAACCTGATGATATCGGGTCAAAATGCTTAGAATTTGTCTAAGAAGGTTCTGTGGACACATATTTTAAAACTACGTTGAAGTAATATCATGAAGATAAGATTCTTGCCTCTAAGAGTCTTCTTCTAAAAAACTCATATACACAAGAATTTGAACAGTAAATCATAAATTTCATGAAAATGTCTTATTGGAATTCTATAAAAAATTCCAATTTAGAGTTAAATTTGTTTTCTTATATTATTTCAAATTTTGAAAATTTTATAAATGCTATAAGTTGTCTCAGAAAATAAATAACTTTTTTATAGATTTTATTAGAAGTGTTAAAATTCCAATATATCAATTTATTTATTTTAAAATTATGCGTCTGTAAAATTAATTTGGGTTTTAACCTCAATAAAGATATCTAGAAAAAATAAAAAATTAAAGTTATTACTATTAATTTTAATTAACTTTAATTCATCTAAGTAAATAATTTTTGAGATTTTTAAAAAATTTTGGAAAATAAAAATTATAAAGTTCTTTAATGGTCTATTTAAGTAATCGAATATTCGTACTAACTGAATTCTACTTTTGTTTTTTCTTTTTTTTTTGTATTTTGATTATTCATTCTCTTGCATGTTATTTTTTTTCTATTTGTGCTTGGATATATGTGCATGTGTAATGAAAACTACTTAATTAGCTAGTAAATTATATAAACGTTAAAATTTCCTTTATCCATATACAATATGTGTCTTTGCACAAGTCAAAATATATCATAAATAAGAAATTAGAAAAAAAGGCATCTCAAAATCAAATATTAATGAAAATCCAAACTACTTTGAAAGTTATAAAATGTAACGAAAACAAAATAAAAGCAGAATTTTAATATTTTTACGTTTCAAATTTTAGTTTGTTTCCCTGTTATAATTGATTATATAACTCTTTATTCTTGACTTAATTAACTTAGCTTTTTTCTCCTTAAATAAAAATATGTAAATATTTTTTTTATTTTTTAATAAAAAGCACTGATAGCATAGCATATAAATATTGTATACGTTTATTTCATGCAATAACGTAAATGAAGATATTTGCGGACATTATTGAAGGTTATTTTTCTTCACTACCAAAAATATATGTTGAATTTTGAATGAGAATCTTGCCAGTACCCGTTAAAATAATAAGTCTTTCATAAAATCACATTGGAAAATTGGTTTCGATGTTAATCAAAAATGTAACTATTTCTTAAGCGATTAATACTTAATTGCATCCAAGAAGATCAAATTAATAATAATAAAACGAAACTTAAAAAATTAAACTATTTTTGATTCCTAAATCCTTACAGCCATAAGCAGTAAAGATGTTCCATTTATTAGAAGCATATATAAAGTTAAGAATTGTAAGTCATTCTCACTAGAATTGAATAGTGTAACAATTACTGAATCAATTGTAATTTAAAGGAATTTTATAAAGAAGTTTTAATATAAGTTCATATTTGTTATCGACATAAATAATACATAAGTACTATTTTTGACCCAAATTTTTGTAGATTATTGATCATTAGATCTAAGATTTGCTGTGCCGTCGCTGAAATGATTATTTCGAACATATAAAAGCAAATTCACAACTTTTAGGAAACCAACTAATAGGGTGAGTAACATCAGCAACAATGAATGAACAATAAATTTTCGCCAATTAAAATTCAGTGGCATGAGTTTTGTGTCATATGCCTTTATTTTTGTCCTATTTGTAGCAAATAAAATTAATGAATCAAATGTTTTAAATTTTTATAAATTTTTGGAGGATACCTCAGCATCCAAGCCAGTGAGCAATTTTAATGTTGTTGATAAATCAGCCAAATTATTTATAAGGTCATGCCAAATCGCACTCTGTAGCCCTTTTAACTAAGAGCTATAAAGGGATCCTTAAAAGAACACGAAACTAATAAAAGTATAGAATACTTGGGATAGGATGCACAAAACTTTTTAAATCAACAATTTATATTATGTTAACGATTAGTGTGAAATAATAAGCGAGAACAATTTTTTACAGTTGAAATTAACTCCACGTTTTTATCAGACATTGTAATTAATTTAGCGTTTCTTTAGAAGATGCTATTATGAGTTGGATGTTTGGCAATCCTTCAAGCCAAAAAGACTTCAATAAATTGTTCTCTAAATCTCTCTTACGAGTTACATATCATAAAAGGTACTTATCTCTCAAATCAAAACCTTGCAATAAAGTTTGAATTTTAAGACATTCAGCATAAAGTTTAATCACTCTTTTCTTAAGGATCTCATATTTTTTAGTTTGGGTAGATTAAGTATAAAATCGATATATTTAATTTTTAATTATGACAACAATATGATTAAATTTAATTTCATCATTGTTATATTTGCTATTAGAAACTACTTCAATATATATATATATATATATATATATATATATATATATATATATATATATATATATATATATATATATATATATATATATATATGAACAACCAGAAACTCGGATTATTCTTCCAAAATAATGGAGGCTTGAAACCTATTAAAATATCTGAAACTTAAAGGAATCTAAATTCTCAATCATGGTTAGCAATAAGTATTGAAATTTGTGTAAATCAAACATGCATTTTAAATAGGTTAACAAATAAATTGAAAATATGCATAGTTGAATCACTCACCAAAAAAAAGTAAAAACTATTAACAATATAACATAATAATCATTTTCTTTGAAGAAATCATCTGCAATCATGCATGAATCATTTAATCAATTAATTAATAATAACATGAAACATTCAGTAAAAAATACATTTAACAGTTAACAAATTCTGATACTCACCAGGTTTTTTTATTTTTACTTATTTAACAAGTAATGATTTCTCGCCTAATATGCGGTAGATGTTTAGTAATGCTGTTGCAACAGCTTTCAGCTATTAAACTATTTCCTATGCGCTCATCTGAATGTTCAAAGCCTTTTAGTGGGTGGACAGCGCTTTCTGGAATGAAAGAATTCGGGTTTGAGCCAAGCCTCTATTGAATCAAAGGAGACGTTCGTTTAATTTATGCTTTCCACATGCACATCCGTTGAAGTGGATACTTGTAAGTTTTCCAATTTCCTTCTTGGCGACACGTGAAAATGTCCCACTATCTCTCAATACTGTACCAAGAAAGCAAGAAGCAACGGATATTCTTATGCTACACAACATCCTTCGCCTGTTATATTGTTCACTAGGAGTTGAAAAATCACCTCATTTGAGGATACTGTTATCTCACATTCATGAATTAATAACTTGTTCAGATTTTTTCACGCGAAGTCAATATTGACATAATTTAAAATCATTCACAAATTATTAACTTAATCCAAGAAAACTTTTAAAAAATAATTCATTTTTTATTTTCTGATTAAATAAAAAAACCTCATTGATCTTTCACCCCACGTTCATCTTAGTTGTCTTACAAATTGTTTGATCGGCATGTAAACTCCTATAAAAGGCTTAACTGATGTGATCTTTCTTAAACATTAAATTTTATGTATCAAACAGGTACCCTATAAATGGAAAAATATATAAATAAAAGATTAATATATGGGACTTCCAAAGGAACTTAGCTCTTCTTAATGTTGCATGGTAATTATACCTGATAAACAGTGGTGTGTACTTTTCTTGACAAGTAAACACTCCTTAATTTTACTTATTGATAGCATAAGCATTAATGTCCATAATTAGGAATTAAAAAGTCTGTCAACTCAAACTAAAACTTAAGGCTTTTACTGATTTTTTTCAAAATAAATTAAGTCCTGATGACTCATTTTCATTTTGCCTTCGAAAAATACAAGCATTGCTCAAGCACATGAATCTTGGAATAATAATCAATTGGTTATAATCAAAATAATAATCAAGTGCATGTTATCAGCTAGCCAAAAGATTAATTTTAAATAAAATAGTTTTTTACAATACTGTTCTCAGTTATGTCCGAAATACAAATATTACATTCAAATTCTTTCTGCACAAATATGATCGATTACCTTATTTATCCCCTATTGAAAGTAAAAAAGGCAAATTTTAACAACATTTTTAATTTTCCCAGAAAAACAGAATTCATTTTCTAATATTAATATAATTTTGAATTAGAGTTAGAAGTTAGTTTACATATGGTAAAGTTTGTCACAAATATCAAGCCATTGGAAACAAAATGAAACCTTGCAATTTAGTACAGCATAATTTTAAAAGTAACATTATTTCTGAATTAATAAAATGGTTTATCAAGTGCAAATCATTTTCATACGGTGGGTTTCAAAAAATGGTACTTAAAATTTATCTACATTTTTTATTATTAAGAAACATTGCATTTTAATACGGAGTTTTTATTTTAATTTGATACGCCATATTAAATTTACTCCTTAATGCATTCTAAAACCATAGAATCTCAGAATTACAATCATTCTTCAACATAGCTCGAAGAAAACAACAAACAAATCGTTATGAAAACCTAATTTTTGATTTCAGTGTGAAAAAAAGATTAAATAGGTAAATAAATTGCAATGAAACTCCAGTTAATTAAAATTCCTCTTACAATTTAAAGCTTCTGTAAGTTTCGAATGTATGTGTGACTCGGTGCATCCATATAACACTCTGAAAAAAATCCGTGTTTGAAGAAAACTGTCTTCACAAAAAATGCCTGCAACGTCTTCGAAATTTGCAACTTCACAATTTGCAAAGCAATAATGAAAAGTGAAAAAACTGAGAAATATTAATTTATTTTAGTTGCTAGTATCAAACTCTCTATACAACTATATATAAGTAATTACAATTTGTTCATATGTTGTCATAAGGAACAAATTTTTTGTTCTTTTCAATGCAATAGAATTTAGATGACAAAAATATTTCTTTCATGTGTGGGTAATTTTTGATATCAAAATTTAATTTTCTAGGAACACGACGAGATCTTAGTTATAAATGATAGTTTACTCATTTTCGTTTATTTGTTTATTTAAATTATTCTGATTTCAAAATGGTGTTCATTAAGTACAAATTGTTCTTTTTTGCCTCCCACTGTATATTTTATTACAATATTACAGCAATCACTTTATATTTGGCTACGGTAAAAAAAAAATTCTGCAATAAATTAATTAAATTACTACTTTGAGTACACAATAAAATGATACACTTCATGTATAAAGTAAATTGATACTCTTTTTTGAAAACCATTTTAAATAATACTAAAAAATAATAGTCATTCAAAAATAATTTTGATATACACGTTTATTATCCTTTGTGAACGTTTTAATTCATCATAAGTTTAAGTTAATGCTCTTCATAAATTAACTAACTGAATATTTCACTGTTATAACTTATTCATCTAAAATAATATAAGTTTTAAAAAATTACAAAACGAGTATTTTTTCATCGAAGTTTGCATAGATACTCTATTTTTTAAACTGAAAAATCTGAAACAAGCTTCTATGTAAGAATTGTTACTTATCATGATTTTAACACATATTTATTTACTATTATTCTCTTAAATGGCTCATGAATCCAGTTAATAATTATTTTTTAATTCCTTTGTTTGAAACATATGTTTATTGGTACTATAAAAAGTAAATTTTTAAATCGAAAGTAAATTTTTTCCGGTGAAGTAGGTATTTAAGATATTTTATCATGGATAATGTCATCTATAAAAAACTTGATAAGATCTTCGGAAATGTAAGAAATTATCAAGTAGAAAACTGTTTAAAATATTAATAAAAAATTTTTATGTAATTTTTGAATTTTTGGAATGATTAAAAAAGAATTTTTAATAGATTTTTGGATTTTTTTATAAAAATATATATATTTGATAAATTTTATGCCCAACTCTTTCAACAAGCTGCTAAATTAACTAATTAATATTTAGTAAGGCAGTATTTTTAAATAGTTCAAAGCTCTTAATCGGAAAATAATTTATCTCTTTCTGATTATTTCCGATAACATTGTTTGCAAACATTTTTGTGCAGTTCAAGCACGTTTAAAACAATAGTTACAAATATTTAATTTCCGCATTCTTGTCAAAATTTAAACATCGATATTTTTAGGACGCCACACTTTTCGAAATTGTTATTCCAAATATGTATTAACTTTTTTAAATGTGAGCAAAAAATCATAATCACCTACAATTCCTCACTTTTCAAGAGATAAATTTTTAATTTGTCTCTTTATTAGTTGAGAATATTTTTAGTCAATGAGACAAATAGGAAATATTTAAATCATTATTTTCCATAAATATTTTTAAAAAATTTCAGTTTCTGCTTCATTTGAAATAAAATTAAGATTTTTAATTTTTCAAATAATATATTTTTAGGAATAACAATTGCTTTTTATAAGCTTTCTGTTTTAAAACACTAAAAATAAGTTCTAGATAATTGATAATTTATATTTGCTATTCCTTTTCAAATACTTTAATTTTTTTCTCAAGTTTTCGTATTGAATGGACTCATTATAATAATCAAGCTTGGTTTTCGTGGGCTGTCTTTTCCGGGGAAATATTTTGATCATTATACTATGATAGCATTACCAAAGAGTATAGTATTACCAAAAGTATTCACCAAAAAGTTTTATTTTACAATAAATTTTCTTCACAATTGTAAGTTTCAATCAATTTTTCCTTTTTTCTCAATGATTCATAAAGTGGCAGTAATATATCCGCGTATGAAGGTAGGTACTCTACATGTATTCTAACAAGTTAAAGTAGGCGGCATTTACGGAAAAGTAAATCTGAATGCCCTAAAAAAGGCAGGAAAATTCAGTCAGCTTAAATTGCGGAGAAGAAACTGAACATTACGTATTAGGTCATAATTCTGAGAAGACAATTTGCCATCGAAAAGACAGGTTTATCATCGACCTCATTTTCTAAGACGCGTTCCTTAAGAATCATTTATTTAAGTTCAACTATCAAAAATAGCTCTTTTGGTGACCTGCAGCACCACTTTAAACACTGCTATTCGCATCGGTGATAATCTTATTATGTTGAATTTCCACTTGTTTACCTTAAACTTCGCCTTTTCACAGTCGCTAATTCACCGCTATGCAGAAAGAAGTTCAAAAACTTTTTCAATTGCGTCAGTATTCCATTTTTGATAACATTTTTCGATAAAGTTTTCCTTTGCTCAGTAACAATCATAACAATTTATAAATGAATATTAAAATACTTTTACATTTCACAAAATATTTTTTCCCGAAAAATTCTGTACTACTTGAGTTATCTTAACATAAAGCAACGTACTTTTTCATAAAATAAAATTCCAATAGAAAATTTATAATATTTTTCTATTTCATTTTATTTCGTTAATGCCAGGATTTATTCTAAAAATAAGGAATAAAATGAGTTTACTTTTTAATGAAAGCATTCTAAGATTAAATAAAATAATCATTCAAATTTAAATAGTTGTATAAAAATTATAATTACATAACTAGTATTTTTCATTTAATAAAATAGATGTATTCATAATTTAACTTAAAATAATATTATATCTTTTAAGTTTTAAAATGTAACTTTTAAGCAAAAAACAGCAAAAATAAATTTTTTCTAGTCCGAAAATGTTATGTTCAATAATTTTTTGATACATCACAGATTTGTACAAATTGTGATGTATCAAAAAATTATTGTTTAAAGCATCATTAAAAGAACTGTGTTCTTTGTTCTCTGTTAAACTTAAAACCTCGGACGATACTTGTATAACTCAAAAAATAAGAAGTTTACGTCATTCTAGTATTAACATTATTCGAATGTTTAGGCCTTTAAAAACAAGTTGTATCGAAATGTGCAAATTCTAGCCTTGAAAAATGTTTTTATCATTTTAAGAAATCAATATTCTTTCCAAATCTAGAAAATTATATTTTCTCTGAGCGAAATAGACCAAATTAAACAAGTGTGTGTATATAGATTTTAATACAAGTCAATGGACTTGTAATAAAAGAACTTTCATATAAAAATGCCATTTAAATCATATTTTTACAATACGTAGGTCAACTGATTTCTGGGTAGATAATCTTTGACAAGAATGACGTTTGAAAATTAGATAAGAATGTTTATAAAAGATACGTAAGAGTGACATTTACGTAATGCAGAGATTAAAATATCTGTGGCGAATGTAAAATATTATATCATTCTCACGTGAAATCTTTCAAAAGATAAATCTACTTCTTTGTGCAAATATAAAAATAACTTCTAAATAAACAATGGATAATTTTTCTGGTAATTTTACCAATAATATTATTCCCACAATCAAATACAATAGTTTTGTCATTTATCTGTGCATGAATGTACGCATATATAAGCGTAAAAGAAAAAACATTTCAAAAAATTAATTTATATAGTAATGCATGTATTTCAAAATGAAATCATGATTTAATTTGTTATTTGAGAACCTCTCATCCTCTACAATTTATTTCTTCTAAGCTTCCTGACAGTTGGAAGTTTTCAAAGATTACGACTTTCTTGACCTTGATTAGTCAATATATGTATGAGTTGCGTCTGTGCCGGTTGAGTTATGAACCTGAAACTCTTTCTCACTCCTTCAGGCAGTCATCTCAGATTAAAAACAAGTAACTTTTTAAAACTCCATATATCATCTTTCTTATCTAAAAAAAAGTCACCTTCAGTTGTAGTAAGAATACTGAAATTTCCGCAGATATTAAATTTATGAAAGATAGAACGAAAACTGAAACAAAAGCACATAAAAGTACGATACACAGTAAAATATTTCACAGAAAGCTTCTTGTGAAATGACTTAAAACATTATTTTAAAGCATAATGTTGAAATTTTACTTCTTGTTACTATCCGTGTACAAATCAGCTAAAGAATTATTTGTTACCCATTTATTCAAATACGATATCTAAACCACGTTATGCGAAAATGAAAAAGGATTTCAATCATTATTTCTTCAAATGAAATATCTGAATACATATTTTTCCTTTGTACACATTAATTTCTGAGTGTAGTCTAATATATAGCCTACTTTCAAAATTTTTTGTATATTTTTATTCTGTATGAAATTTATTTGCGATAATTTATTATTATATGCTCCGTCAAATGTAAATGGCACTACACGCAAAATATAATATGAAATTATATTTAACCAATGGCAAAATTACGAGAGAATAGAATGGAAAATATGTCATAAAAATAATTAACTTAATATAAGAAACATATTTTTCATTAAAGCATTCTTTTAATTAACCGTATTCTATATTATCATTTGCAACCTATATAAATAAAATCGTTAATCTACTTATCGGCTGACTTTTTTTTAAGTTGAATTGATAATGGCTGCATGGAATAGAATGAAGCTTTCATCAGTATCTAGATCCCTGACTTAAAACATTGGTGATATTTCATTTATAAATTTTGATTACAGCGTTTGTAATTAATTAAACAGTAAATAATGCTAATTTGAACATTCATAGTAGCGTCCATCATGCCTAAATGCATACTATTCTGGAATTGTGTTCGCTTCAATAGCAGAGGCATGTGGTTCTTTTAATCTTTTTAAACTGACATCTATATGCAACTGTTGAGGATGTGGAAAAAATATGTACGGGATCGCATTCCCCCCCCCCTTTTTTTTTCCTACTCACAGAGTATTTTTTAACAAAAAATATCGTTATTTACTTTTTTCGATTTTAAAAAAGAATATTTTTCACATATTGCAACTAACGTGTTTCCCAAAGCATTCCCGATTGGAAATGCATTAAGATGTAGATGAAAGGAGTTTCGACTTCATTATTTAATTATTTCATAATTAAAGGAAATTTTCAAACATAACTCATTCATGTTGACTCTCTCTAGTCTATACGTGCAATTTCATTTCATGGTGTAAAACAGCATTTTGCATAAAACTAAATAAATAATAAATATCTCTAAAAAAATAGAAATTATAAATAATTTTCCAAATTGTAAATTTTTTCGAAAGCTAAGTATACGTTTTTCACCAAATGCCACAGCCCACGAAAACCACACTTGATTATTATAATGAGGCTGTGGATATTAAAAATAAAATTTTTTTCATGCTGTACATATTATTTTTGATGACTTTTTCATGAATGATTGTTTTATAAAATTAATTTTTTATGTTTCATATGGGATAAATAATTGCTAATAAATTGATCATATTCCTCATAACTTCATCAGCAAAACAGTGTAGTATCCAAAATTAAAGTCACTTTCTTTTGTTTATGAAATATTTAATTGAAGCATTAAATATCTAAAAATAGACACTTTCTAATGTAGTTTGTTACTCCACTGCCACATTAATTTACAATAGCTAATTTAATCAAAACGTGCTTTAACGTACTATTCCTAAACTTTCCTATTTCCGCGTAGCATTTTCAAACTTTTCATGCTATTTCTTACCCACACCTTTCGATACTTTGGCTCTCCTCTATTTAATATATACATAATTTTCAATAACTCAATTGTTTACTAAAAGAACTTGAATTATAGAATTTAGAATAATTCACCAAGAAACTTAAGGAAACACATCGAATAAAATTTCCATACATACAAGGGTAAATTAATATTCAAGTTAGAAGTTATTTTATAAAAAGCAAATTACTTTTCCATAGCATTTTGATATTAACTTATTATAAATTAACTAAATTTGGTGAGGTTCTTACTCTTGACATATTGAAAAGAGTTGATATGTTAGGTTCTAATTTTACTACTTTAAATCTCAAATCGCTTCTTCATGTTGTATCCAATGATTTCATTTATTAGTAGAAAATAATTTATAGCCCTAAATCAACATATTTATGAAAATGGTAATATAAGAATCATTAAATATTAAAAATAGGCTCAGTAACATCCTAAGAAAAAATAGAGTTCTAAATGTACCTTCAAACGACTTGAAATATGACGTAGAATTTTTGTTCTCTTATTTATTATTAATCAATTCCAAAGGTACAGCTTCTTTTAATTTTAAAATGATGGCTGATTTGGTTTTTGATAATTATGAAAATTAAATTTCATTCCTTTTTAATAAAGAAGTCCATCTCAAAGGGATTTCCATTTTTCAATACATTTTATATTTTCACAATTAAAAAACATTTAAAATTTTCTGCAATTGAAATTACTGTCATTATAAAATAAAGACGCTTTTAAATACAATGTTAAAACTCTGTACTATCTATAAAAAATATATTCATGCAAATGGAGTATGTTTTGATAACAAAATTTAAAGCTATACACATTTCTAACATTTTTCATCACTAAGCTCTAAAATACATAATTCATGTGCCATAGCTTCATAAAAATATATCTCTGAATTCAAGAAACATTGTGTAATCCTTAGGAATTTAATTTATTTTTATATACTTGTGATACAAGCATACAAATAGCAGTTCAATTGATGTTAAATAATTTCTGTCTTTTTATTTGCGAAACAAAATATAATTTATGGCCAGATTTAATCTCGGGGAAGAGGAAATTGTAGTCTCTATTGCTTTTCTACTAGTTAATTATATGATGACCAAGCGAAAAATACCAAGAGGGAAATTAAGTTAAATGTTAATGCACTTACTAATTTTATATTGCTTTTCGCCGTAATAAAAAAGAAACATGTTTTATTAATTATTTAAATCCAATCAGGGAATTAATTCTCATCATCAAACATGATTCTGTTTATTTATATGTTTAAGTTTTGTCTCCTTAGCAAGTATAATGAAGCTTGATTTTTTACACATGATAAAAAATCAAAATTACTACAAACGTATTTACTTACATTTGCAGTAATTTTTTATTATTTTTTATTCAAATTTTTTATTCACAGATTATCCTTCCTTTTATAATGAATTTCAAGCCTACAATTTTAATTCTGTTGAATGAATACATGAATATAAAGCTCCCCATGGTAAATTTTAATAAAACAAAATTTAGCTATGTTTCTCATATGATTATGAATGCATTTAAATCTTCAATTATATTTCAATAAAATTTATGGTACACCAGAATTATATATATATATATATATATATATATATATATATATATATATATATGCACATTAACAATTAAATCATCAAATATTAACCAAAAAATACCTATCTTTAATTTCTGCTTTTTTTTCTAAATATACTTTTCACAAATGAAATATTTTCAAAAAAAAACTGCTAAACTTAATCAATTATCCCATCAAAAATTCGAAGTAAAATATTAATGCATAAGTGTTACAAAACTGCTCTGCTTGAAGAATGATGTTTATAAATCTACAATTAATTAAAGGACATATGAGGAAGTAAACATGGGAATACAATGGAGAACAATCACAAAGGAATATATTTTTTACAAAAGGTCACCAGAAACTTAGCATGTGTTGTTCTATTTCCGTATCATATGAAAAATATGAATACTTAATCATTTCTATTAATCCAACAAATACCGATACCTTTGCCGACGACACGACTTAGAATACAAGTAATCGTAAGTCTATTGTCAAAAATTCAATCAGAATCACTGCTTATTAAATGTCTAATAAATTACAATAAGCAAACTTTTTATAAAGGAAAACTTTCTCAACAAAATTTAAAAACTAAAAAAATTGCACTAAGGGTGTTAAATATTTATCTTAAAATAGCCTTGTCATATTTATCATTTCCATCTGACGTTTAAATCGGAAGTTGGATTGTCTGTCCTCTACAAAACACAACGCTTCTATAAAATTATAAACTAGAGGCTCCGAGAAAATTCACAAGTCGGCTCAAACGGAGTAAATCGTAAACTTAATTGGTATAGTTAATCTTCTCCTTCTGAATATAATTAAGAAAAGGTGATGAAAGTTGCCTGGAAAAGTTCAATGCTAAATCCTGAGAGTACTAATAAAAATGGAATAAAATACTGATTTTTCTAGTTCATACAGAAAGCTTTTTAGTTACTTTCCTTGGTCTAGTGGCAGCGCTCTTATGAATGAAATGTCTTGAGTTTGATACCAGCCACATCTGAACTACGGTGGTTAGATTTTCCGCTTCTGCATGCACGTCTGTTGAGATGAGTGCTTGGGAGTTTTTTGAGTTTTCTATCTTACGACACGATAATATGGCCTAGTTCTATTTAAAATTTCCCAGGAGCCAAATTACGCGGTGAATATCAAAATGCCTTATAACAAAGCCTTAGATTGTCATTCTATCATCTACGTGGTCTCAATCAAGCATTCTTAGTGGCTTACCGTATTCTAAGTGTAAAACAACTCTCTTTGGAATGGAAATTTCGGATCAAATCCGATCAAAAATTAGAACTGCTGATCAATGAGATGAGTGTTGGGTCTCTACTTTTTCTATTTACATCAGTCGTGGGGATGCTTTATTATCTTTTAGTGGGACAGCCTAACAGCTGAAGGCCGTTGTAAGACATTTAATATCCACCTCGTAAATAGTTTTCTTTGGAAACCTTTTAAAGACAGAGAGCTTTATTCAAGTGTCATAAGAAAGGAAACCAGGAAAACTCCCAAGTACCCACCCTGACAGACGTGCATGCAGAATCTAGAAACACAACATCTATCTCCCATTGTTCAATAATAGCTGGAATCGAACTTGTAATTTTATGTTTTGAAGAACACTGTACTGCCTCTAGGTCACAGGGAGACCATTAGTGGGGGCTTAAGAGATTTCCGTGTTTCCTCCCTTCCGTCACCTGAATTAGTCCCACTTTCTTTGCAGAGTCTTTTCTGAAAGCAATAATACGCAGCAAATTTTCAGATGCCTTATAATGATCTTCGATTATTAAGTTGCTATTTCATTGTCAAATTAAGGGCTTAAAGAAGCCTATTGGGGCATAATGAGGTCGTCCTTTTGAGAACACTAGATCCAGACTTCTATCCCATCAAATGTTGAATGAACTGAAGATGGATGTTGTGCCCTTAATTTTGCATGCACATTTATCAAGTTGCTTCTTAAAAATTTCCCTGATTTTATCCCAAGCGACACGTGAGTAAATCACGTTCTGTGTGAATAATCCTCCAAGAATGCAACACGCAGCTCTATATTCAAAGGCTTTAAAATGATATTCGTTTCTAGACTATCCGCTCCAGTGAGTCAAAGAATCATTGAAAAAAGTATGAGCAAATAATGTAACTAAATATCACTTAAAGCAATTGAGTCAAATTAAAATTTTAAGGCATTTGAATTGTAAAATATATAGAAATAAATTTAGTTCATTAATTATAAATATTAGACCGAAATAATGCTCATTTAAACTAAATATATCAACTATTTCGGAGTTAAGTACGTAAGTAAGCGAAATAATAACTATTTATTTTCCCTTTAATCCTTAACGTTCATAGTTCAAGAAAATTTAACTATTCTAAAATTTATAATCATTTTAATTCCTGCTTTGTATGACATTTAAATGATTTTCAGAAGTAATTCAATTGATAATAAATGGGCTGAGTCACATGAACTTTCAACTCTCTATTATAAATTTAAAATAAATTTAGAAACTCAAATAATTTCTAGACTTCTTTGTATATTATTATATTATATTATATTATATTATATATATATATATATATATATATATATATATATATATATATATATATATATATATATATATATATATATGTATATATATATATATATATGTATATATGTATATGCACAGCTGAAAAGTAAATAAATAAATCACCTAGTGAACAAAAAGTGCAATTATCAGTAGAAAGGAACACTCCAGCAAAGATCTAAACATTTTGGAGTTAATAACATACGGAAATACAAATCAGAATTATATTAATCTCTTAAGTTGAATATGGATAATTAATCATAAAGCTAATCATACTCGCATCATGTTCTTTAAGAGGAAATGAAATAGATATCGTGCTACTTATAGGTCAATAACGGAGTTTGCGAAATTGTTAGAATTCTCTGTTCCAAGAAAAATGCATTCCACGCGGTACTCTAATTGAGACCATGAGCTGCATTGGTTGATTAATTAGCGTTGTGCTAATTAATACTTTACTTTGACAGTAATTAAATAATGTGGAAGTAAAGCTAATATTAAGTGCCTAGTTATTAGATGAAGGAGTGGGAAAATATAAGGTAAAATTCTTGAAAATGAGAAATTAGTGAGAATATGAGTAAATAAGATAAAAATTTAAAATGTTTCCTGTTGCTTATATGAAGTCAAATACACTGTACGCATAAATACTGATGATTAGTTGTCAGCGCACAACAAACTCGATGAAACAGTTCTCAGTGCCAAATAGCTTCGGTTTCTATATAATTTACGTTTCCATATTAGAGATTAACAAAGTGCATATAATCATTAAACTTCAGAGCTTTGGTTTGTACAGTTTATATAAGAATTATGTAATATTTATATACGAGGTTTTTTTATCGTATGTTTCTCGTATGTTTAAATAATTACCAACATTATTTAGCATTTGTATGGAATTTGCTAATTGATATAAAACTGATGTATGAAAATATGAAATGAAATCATTATTTTAAAATACCTGTGCCTTATTTTCTTTCAGTGTAAATATGAGGTTATTTTGTTTATAATTATACTAAGTTTTAAAAAACATAGTTAAAAATAAGAAAATTAATAATTAATTAGAAACCTCCAGTAAGTCGTGTTGATTCAAACTTAAGACTATTAATGTCTAATATATTTTGAATATTTATTAATTTAAATGAATTAAATATATAAATGAATTAAGTAATGCACCACGTGTAAGGAAGCTTATTAATGCACTGGTGAGCAAGCTTTTAAGGACTAAAATAAAAAATAAGCATATCAGCGAAACAAACAGATGAGAAGGATAGAATGGGCAAATCAGAAGAACAAGTAAGGTAGGGTAGAGTATTCAAGAAATGATATAATGGATGAAAGTCTGAAAGACAAAAAGCAAGCTGGTGAAGTATGTTCAGCATCTCTATGAGGCTATTGCTTGGTATATGTTATTTTAAACGATATCGAGATGCTGTTTTAGAGTGATATCTCAGCAAAAGATCCTGTAGACAACATTTGAATGACTTTAAATTGATTGAATCAATGGGAAGTTGGTGGGTGGTCGACGTGTTTCTATTATGGCTAAGGAGTTCGGGACATCATTTTATGAACTTTCAGAGCATTTTAAATAATATTAATAACAACCCTAGAATTTAATAGTGGTTCTCCATGATCAGTAGCATCGTGTGAGAGGGTCAGGACTTTGAAGGCACAAATGTGAAGATGGCAGAGAGTGACTGACTAGGCTGTTCCTATATAAATCCATACAGGTCATAATCACAATCAATATATCAGATAATTATATTGTCATTTGGAATGCATAGACATTTATACAGAATTTCAATGAAATTTGACAAATAGGAGTAGTAAAATAAAGTTGTAAGATTTAACTAAAATGAATATACTTAAATTATGAATATGTTTTACTTCAAATTATATAATTATATGTATATCAACAATTTTATAAAAATGAAACTAAAATCTTTGGGAATTTTTGATGAATATATTTCAGTGAAAAAAATATTAGCATGATTTTAAATTTTAATCACAGTATTAATGATTATTTTTTTTAAAAATGTCGTATTTTAGTAATTTTCACAACTTACAGTATACAACTTCACTATATGAAAATTAATCTTTCATAATGTTAAGCAAATTAAAATTACCAATGAAATAAATTTTAAAAATCAAAAACAGTTGAAATAGAGATACCTTGAAATACAAAAGCAAAACAAACCTATTCCTTGAAATGGTAATTTAAAATTACCTCACTCAGAATCATTTACAAAGGAAACGATTACTTAGTAATGATGATTTCATTTAACTAATTCGCATGAGAAACTCAGACCATAAAATATGTATTTTTGGCTAAAAATCACATTTTTAAAGAGTGTTTATTAACAAAAAAGCATGCAAAAATTTTACTCCTTTCAAAAACAATTAGGAGATTAAATTTCCTTTGGCTTTCTTCTGAATTTTAAATAAATTTCAATTTGTATTATATTTACAATTTCTATCTTCTCTTTCTCTATAAAAGGAAATAATTTGTATCCTTCCACTGTTGTATGTATTACATGTAATGAAATTGTAAAAGTGGGATTTAATATATATATATTTATTTATATATATATATATTGTTGGTATATTCCTTCCCTATATTAGACAAATAAATGTATTGTTTGCATATTCAGTTTATTTAAAAATTAAATATTATAAATACATCAAATGCCATATAAAATATCATTTTATTTTAGGGATTAGTTTATTTTTCGTCAAGCATTTGCATATAATGTGACAGTTAAAATATGAATTTTTTATAATTAAGCGGTATTAAGTGGGGGGAGGAATATTCGGAAATAAAACTTATCCTGATTAGTATATATACCTTTTCTGTATACAGGGAGTTCAAAACAGTACGGGCAACATGCGGTCGTGCATTATCCTGTTGAAACAAAGCATTAGGGAGGCCTCGAAGATAGGACAGAGCCACGGGCCTTAACATATCGGAAATGTAATGGTTGCTGTTCAAAGTGCCGGTAATGCGATTAAGAGGTGATCGAGACGTGTATCCAATGGCACCCCATACCATCACTCCAGCAGATGGACCAGTAGGGTGATGTCCAATGCAAGCTGGCAATGCGCGTTCTCCACGATGCCTCCAAATACGGATGCGGCCATCATGGTCCTGTATACAGAACCGAGATTCATCTGTAAAGATGACGTGATGCCATTCCCGCGTTCAAGTTCGTCGCTGATCACACCATTGAAGGCGCTCCAGTCTGTGACGCAGCGTCACTGGTAGCCATAGCCATGACAACCGTGCAGGCAATCCATGCTGCTGCAAACGTCGTTGAACTGTTCGAGCAAAAACTTGTTGGCTTGCAAATGACTCCATTTCTCGACTCAGGGTTCGTGACGTGGCTGTACGATCCCTTGTGACCATGCAGATAAGATGTCTGTCTTCTCTGCTGTTAGTGATGGGGGCTCACTGAGATCCGGCATGACGTTCCGTATGATTGTCTTGAACCCATCAATTCCATATTCTGCTAACAGTCATGGGGTCTCGACCGACGCGAGCAGCAATATTGCGGTACGATAAACCGCAATCCCGATAGGCTATAATCCTTCCTCGATCAAAGTCAGACACGTGCTGATAGGCATTTCTTCTTCTTACACGAGGCATTACAACAACTTTCTTTGCCGAAAACAACGTTGAAACGGGAATTGAGTATGAGAAAACTGCTGTCAAATCTCTGGTTTTATACACATTGTATATGTCGCTACTGTCACCTGCTTTGTATGAATGCGCTGAAAATCTAATAATTTGCATATGACATTAAGTTCTACCTGTCATGCAAATTTCACGTGTGTGGTGTGCCACTTTCCTGGTGTAGCAATTTTAATGACCAGTAGTATATATATATATATATATATATATATATATATATATATATATATATATATATATATATATATATATATATATATATATATATATATATATATATATATATATATGTATATATATATATATATATATATATATACATATATATATATATATATATATATATATATATACATTGGCCTCCAAAAGTTAAGGAACAACATGTTTTTCGAAGCTTACCATAAAAATATGACACTAACAAAACAATTTATACTTTATATAAATGATAAAAACTAATTTTATGCAAATTTATGCAAAAACGGTAGCTATCACTTTTTTTATAGTTAAGAATAGCTATATATGAGTGAGAGAAAAATATGCAAATATAAGTCTTTCGTAATTACGCGTGTAACTTTTGTTGATTTACAACTTTTGTTAGCAGTTTCCTTGACAATAGGCTGTGGGATCCCGCAATGTCTGAGAGAAGCTGTTTGCCCGATTCGTTAAGGTGGTGGGCGGTCGGATGGTTGGAAATGGGGTTATCACAGGCTGATGCTGCAAGACGCCTTAATGTGTCTCGCAGTGTGGTCCACCGTCTCTGGATTTAATATCAAACTGAAGCTTCTGTATCCAGAAGACATGTTCCAGTCCGACCACGAGTCAAAACACCTGCGGAAGACCGTTTTATAGCTCTTTCGGTCAGAAGGAGAAGAATTCCTGTTCCAATACTTGTTGCAGACCTCTCTGTAGCATTGGGGAGAAGAATATCCACTAGTACGATGCGAAGGCGTCTTCACCATGCAGGTCTCTATGCAAGGCGACCAGTTGTGTGTGTACTCCTCACCGGACGACAAAGAAGGGCTCGCTTATCTTGGGCAAGAGAACACGTTTCCTGGACCAGACAACAATGGGCTTTTATACTCTTCACAGACGAGTCCAGATTCACATTGGAGAGTGATTCAGGACGTCTTCTGATCTGGAGGGAACAAAACACCAGATACCACCAATCCAACATTAAGGAAAGAGACAGTTACCGCGGCGGTGGAATGATGATTTGGGCTGGGATCTCAGTCGGTGGTCACACTGACCTGCATGTGTTCCAGAGAGGAACTGTGATCCATATGTCCGCCCATATATATGTCCAATTGACAGTAATTTCATTCTAATGGATGATAACGCACGAGTTCACCGAGCTGTAGTTGTTGAGGAATATCTTGAGGATCTTGGTTTGGAGAGAATGGAATGGCCAAATTGATCTCCAGACATGAATCCAATAGAATATGTGTGGGAGTATCTTGGTAGACAGGTTGCTGCTTTAAATCCTCCTCCAAGGTCTTTAGGATAGCTGGAACAAAGCTTACTCCGTGTCTGGTCTTCGCTTCCCATTTCGGTAACCGACAACTTAATTGACAGCATGGAAAGTCGATGCCGCCAATACATGCAAGTTAGGGGTGGGCATATCCCTTATTAAAACTCATTTTTGTTAAGTTCCTTAACCGGTTGTTCCTTAACTTTTGGAGGCCAGTGTATAATTGAATATGATTTTTTAATGGATTTTGTTTCATTGAAAAAATTTTTAAATCTACAATTTTTGACTTTCAAAAATATTTTTGTTGTAATTATACTGTACTTTTGTTAAAAGAAATACATATTAAATGTATTATAATTCTTTTTAAATTAGAAATATTGTATATATATTGCGTGCATCATAAATTCATTTAATAGTCTTTTATTGGTGCAATCTTGTAAAAATGAGGAGTGGGATATATGAATGTTTTACATATTTATAATTGTATGAAAAAAGAATGTTAAAACAATTGCTTTTTGCTTTTTCGCATTTAGTAAAAAACAACTTGAGATTTTTTTACAGTTTTTACCAAATAAACCTTGATATTTGAAGTTACCTGATTGACCCCCAACACTTAGAATAATGTCATCTCTATAGCTGTAATAAGATCCTTTGTAATAGTTCTTTAATTTTAATAACATTGCACACATTTGTCAAATATAATAGAATTATGAGTTCTCACATTGAGTGAGTAAGATGGATGTTTGAATATATCTTATACCACTATTGACATTGGTGATCAGTAAGAGCGTTTGTATTATTAAACTATGTATTGTCATGGATTTGAAGGCAACAAGAGAGATCGGTTCCAGAGTACTTGATTAACAACCCCTAAAGTACAAGACCTGAATGCTGAATCGTAACATTCGAAGACATAAGTTGAGAAAAAAAACGAAACTAATTTTGAGGACAACACAATGCGCGATTGTAAATTACAGTTTCTCCATTAAATTCACAGTGTTAAGAACAAACTTAATAGATAAATAATATATAATATTAAGCATTATAGAATTTTGTTTCATGTATTAGAAGTTCACTAAACTAAAATAGCGATTTGTAAATGTATGTGTGTGCGTGTGTACAAACACACAACTTAAATTTACATTTTTAATTTCAAAAATAATACAATCATAAGCTCTTTAATGATAATTTCAGCTACATCATGCCATTTTAGTATCGTATTTATGATAAATTTATCTAATTTAAAACAAACTATAATATTAACCACTCATATGCCAACATATTTCCATAAATTTTATGCACCCCTTAAATAATTTTCGAAAATATTCTAAGAATAAGAACTTTTTGAGAAGAATAAAATTGTTTTGATTTTATTTTCATCTTAATTTATGAAATTAGTAATGGATAGATATAATATGATTTTGTAACTTTTATAATTGATTATATTTATAATTAATTTTTCAATCAATTACACTACAATAAGAAGTAACCTAATTTCTGTAATTATATACAATTCGTCATATTTACAAGTTTAAATATTGAATTGTTATTAATATACAGTAGAGAGTAATAGAAAATTTTCATTTTCTGTTTTATGAAAAACCATTAAATGGAAAATAAAGATAACACAATGGAACAAAGCTGCATTTGTTGATCGTTATTGATAAATGCACAGCAAAAAAAATAAAACGCTTATTCATATCGCAATAAAAATAATAATTTCATACCAAAACTTAATTTAAATTATCAGTTTCTTATAAGTTTTTTTATAATTTTTTCAAACTTTATTGGAATTTTTAACAATATTTTATTTAATAACATACTTAAAATTTGTAAAAACATGTATAATCAATCATCAAATATCAATATTCACAAAAAAAAATAGTAATTATCATCATTATGTATTTCTTTTCTGATATATTAAAAAAAGTAAACTTTGCTAAACGCAATAAAAATCCTTATGATAAATAAAAATTTAAATTTTAAACAATTGCATCGTTCTCGTAACCAGAAAATTGTGAGTACTATACTACCTAACGGAAGGTGGGTCTGTTCACTAATGGCTGCTGGGTCACGTAAAATAAGTCGTTATGTGCTCCACGTGAAATGGTACCTCAAGGTAATTTTTCCCTTGTCCCTTCTCCCAAATTACGAAGTTCAATCAAATTCGGGCTATGATGGGGTACCCACTAGGTGCCCCACTACATAACATGACATGGCTTCAGTGCACGGTAATACCGCAAGGTGAAATATTCCTAGTAGCCTGAGAAAAAATAGAAGAAAAACTTTCATCCATAATTGCTAGTTGAGGAAACATGAATTAGTTATGACATCTTCCACTCAACTGGTATATCTTCCATGAGCTGGGCATAGGGAAGTTCACTGGTGTCAGCATGAATTAGTTGCATATATTTTAAAAGACTTAATTATAAAGATTATTTTTATATTTAATTCAAATCACCAAAAGTTTTGAAGTTTTCATTTAAAATAATATACTTAGAAATTTGTGCTTTAAAATATCTCATTAGAATATTCAGATATTTTGAAAAAAGTAATAAAAAAGAAAATAATAACTGAACATGTACCATATTTGATAATTCAGAAACTTTGCACTGATTTCACTTACTTATAGCTTTTAGATAATAACAACATTTTACAGTAATTTATGACTATACTGCACAAACTTCAAAATTCATATTCTTTCAAATAGACATACAATAAAATCTTGAAAGGAAGTTCTCAGCTAAATTTATAATGTTAACTTAAAGAACTATCTGCATAAAATGGAAACAAAATATTTTGTTATTGAAATTTCATTCAAAAATATAATTTACTCAGTTAAGATTCTCAAAATACGTTAAGAAAATTTTATAAAAAGAGAGAAAGAAAGAGAGAGGAGGAAAGAAAAGGAAACAGAAAAAAATAGAAAGAATGGCTCTTTACAAGAGCATTTATCTAAAATGGAAAAAAGAAACATTAACTCACCTCCAAAAGTTAAGGAACTACATGTTTTCGAAATTCACAATAAAAAAATAATTTTTCACAAAAAAAATTTATAGTTTATGTATATGATAGAAACGAACTTCCTTAAATTTATGAAGAAACGTTTGCTATTACTTTTTCTATAGAAAATGAAAAGTATATATGATAGAGAGAAAAATATACGAATATCAGGTTTTCCTAATTACTCGTGTAACTTTTGTTGATTTTTTAAATTTTGTGAGCAGATTCGTTGACGATAGTCAGTAAGGTCCCGCAATGTTTAGGAGAAACCATTTGCCTGATTCGTATTGGGTGTGGTCGAATGGAGGGAAATGGGGATGTTATAGGCTGATCTGCTAGGTGCCTTAATGCGCCTCGCAATTTGGTGCAGTCCTTGGAAACAATATCGAAGCGAAACTTCTGTGTCCAGAAGATATGCTTCAGGTTGACCACGAGCTACAACTCCTGCAGAAAGCCGTTTTGTAGCTTTTTCAGTCCGACGGAGAAGAAGCATTTCTGGGCCGCAACTTGTAGCAGACTACTCTGTAGCATCAGGGAAAAGAATATCCGCTAGTACAGTGCGAAGACGTCTTCACAATTTCAGTCTCTATGCAAGGCGACTAGTTATATGCATCCCGCCCCCACCGGAAGACAGAGAAGGACCCAGTTATCTTGGGTAAGAGAACACGTTTCCTGGAACAGACAGCAATGACTTCTGTACTTCTTATAGATGAGTCTAGATTCATAAGGGAAAGTGATTCAGAGTAAGTGCTGATCTGAATGGAACAAAGTTCCAGTTACCATCAATCCAACACTGTAAAAAGAAACGCGTTGGTCAAATTATGGTTTGGGCAAGGATTTAATTCTGTGGTCACACTGACCTGTGCATGTGTTCCAGGTAGAAACTGTGATTGGTGTGAGATATCGTTATGAGATCCTTGATCCATATGCCCGTACAAATGACAATGATTTCTTATAGCAGATGATAAAGCATGACCTTTTCGAGCTGTAGTTGCAGAGGAATATATTGAGGGTCTTGCTTTGAAGCGAATGGTATTACCAGCTTGATCTCCAGACCTGAATCTCATAGAGCATCTGTGAGACTATCGTTTAGAAGTAAAATATGAATGAAAGCAGCTTGAGGAAAAGGTTAAATTTACAAATATATCTACAATACAAAAGACTCGCATTCTCCAAGTTCTCTAGGACTATAGAGCTGCATTTATAGGTGAACTAAAACAAGTTAACGTAACATGTCATAAAATAACATTAAAATCTGGAATCCAAAAGAAGCAGCCACTTATCTACATTACACCAGAATCCTTGAGATCTCAAGTGGAAAAACAAATAATGGCAATACTGGACAAGTATTTGATAGAACCATTTGCTGTAGTGATTTTTTTATTCTCTTGTATATGTCGCAAAGAAAGATGAAACTATTCGTTTATTTTAGTGGGCTGAGCTCTGAATCTATTTCCATAGAATTCTGTTTTCAATCTCCATTTCCAATGCAAACTTCTGAAGAATTACGTTTCACATTTGATGCGGTAAAATATCTAACAATGCTAGACATTCTCTAGGGCTATGGGGAAGTTCCATTAGACCAAGATAAGCAAGAACTGACAAGTTTCTTTTCGCCTGTCAATTGAATATTTTGTAATATTGTCACGTAGATGAAGTGAATGTAGTAAAGCCAATGGAAACGAAAGCGCTCAAGATTAAATAAAGATTTTATTATTATTAAATCTAATCAGTCGCTACTTATATACAGTTTTGGAACCTTCCAGACTTGGAAGGCCCGCAGAAAATTGGAAACTGAAATTTACATGAATTTGCATAGTTAACTTAAATTAACAAAGCTAACAGAAATAAATTTTACCGCAACTTGCCTCGCTTGCTTTTGAACCCGCAACCTCTGGCTCACGAGTCCGATGCTTTACCGACTGAGCCACGAAGTCCTTGATCGGGAGGAATAATTTTCGCTACAATATATATTTGGACTTTTCAGGGCTTCAGTTATCTTACAGCGACTGATGAATGAAGACTCCATAGTGACTTTGTCAAAAGTTTCTTCCATGACATCATAATTTATTCATGCAGGGATGAACATTTAAATCATACAAGAGTGGTCTTAGAAACCTTGAAAAAATGCATTTTATGACAAATTTAAGAAAATTTACATTTGTAAGATCAAAGGTTAAATATTTGGTTAGATTCAAGTTTCTGATTGTTGCAATTCGATCAGGATCGAGTCCCTGGTTGGATCCAGAAGACATGGACCCAATCCTGATAAAAATGTAGCAATGAAAATTTTGAAGTCGCCAGTAACTATTAAAGCTTTACGGTCAATATAAGGTCTGTGCAACTATTATAGGCAATATGTACCTCATTATGAGAACATTGTTAATAAATTAACATATTTGATCACAGAAAATTTACACCAAATGATATCCTTTAGTCTGAAGAGGTGGAAAAGATTTTCATCTAATTGAAAATCAGCTTATTTGCTGTTACTTAACTGTAGACACCTGATTTAAATAAGCAACTTGAACTCCATACAAATGCTTTAGTAACTGGCATCTGGAACATGCCTCATGCAAAGAGACACTGACTAAATCTTCAACTTGTTACTATTGCCAGTCGGAAATAAACATCAGCACAGACTAAATGAAGTACAGTTGAGTGAGAAAGATATGCCACGATCTGGACTTTAGGTAAGTTTGAACCATGGATTAATAGAATTTCCATAAATTTAATCAAAGTCAACAATCCTCTGAAATATCTTACCGAAAGCGTACCAAAGAATGCCAGATTACAGAGATGCTCACTGGCTCTCTCTTGCTATTAGGTCACGAAATAGTCTGGCAATAACAATGGCATCTCCAATCCTTTATCAAGGTTATTGAGAATTATTTTAGTTAAACTGAACATTATGTTCAAAGTTGTGACATTTGGTAATTACTTTCCCGTCAAGTTGAGGATGACGTAGATATCTGAAATTAATTAGCTGCCCTAATTGGTGATTAAAGTCTTGTAAGTGAAATGAAGTGGTTTATTGGTCTTTTAAAGTGAAATAAGTTAGCAACTAGTTAATAATATACTTTTCCAATCTTAGGTGATGATATTGCATAATACATTTGAATGAGAACTCAGAAAATATTCCCAGATTTAAATTTACAAGGTAATGAACGAAAATATTTTTAATTATGTACACCAGTATACACTAGTAATAGTTAAAGAAAAACAGTTCTTGCGTAATATATGAGTGGCAGGATAAGCAATTAACACAAAGCTTATTTACAAATATTACAGTAATAGGGCACTTGTTGTTTCAACTGTCGGGAAGTTTGAAAGGTGGCACCACTATAAAACTCAATTCGGAAAAGTTGATTGAAATAAATTTAAATATAGGCGAACTATATATCTGTAGTGGGGTTTAGTCAGAAGACTGATCTAGGCTTGTAAAAATGTTTTGTTTTATATGTATCGCAATTCTCAATTACTTGAATTTTGGGATGATTAATGTTATAAATTTTGACATATAGAACTGAAAAGGGAGGTATTTGATGTAATTCGTGACAGTAGGCACTACTTGAATATTTCTTATTAATTTATTGCGGAATTGGGGCACTGTTTTGGTGATTAGTCGCTGAGTTTTGTTTTGTTGGCTCTCAAGGTGTTTTCAGTTGGTTTCACCAGTTCCTTCCCAAATTGGAGCATCATATAATACATATGATGCTGAGATATGAATTATATATTGAGAGTTTATTTTTGAGTGACAACTGAGAATTACGAACTTTTAGGGGATAAAAGGTAGCACTAGCGCCGAAATGAGTTTGCTATGTGCGTTTTCCAGGTTAGACATTTGTCAATTATTACTCCTAGTCTAGAGATGAATTGACTCCATCAAGGTGCCATGCCGAAATATCATACTGCATTTGCCAATTAATTGTTTTTGGTGAATTTATTTGTTAAACTTCTGCTGGCGCAGTCTGCTTCCGAGGTACCTGAGTCCGTAGGACCCTCACCCTCATCTGGAACTATTGCGGGAGAGATAAGCTATAACTGTTACTGACTGACATATTATTGCTATTACATATAAGTGGACAGAGAGAGTTGGAATTATTTTTACTTGAGTTAAGAATATATTTTTAAGCTTAAGTTAAGCAATATTAAAATTATTTTAAGTAAGAAATTAATTATTTTTAATAAAATATTACAGATAATACTGTTGAGGTGATAAGAATTCAGTTAAATTGAGTTTTCAAGAGCCTGAAAATCTGAAAATAATTTAAACAGCTTGTCCACAGGGATTGAATGTTTCTTAATCCATTTAAAAGCTCTTTGGTCGGAATACTTGTGAGTATGTTTTTAATTTCAACGGTAAAAAATTCACAAATTTCCTCACATTTGGCTAATTTTCTCCCTTGTCAAGCGGTGACCGTAATGTTTTTTTTTTTTTTTTTTTTTTTTTTGCCTAACCCTATCTATCATTTTGATTAAATTTAAAAAAACATTTAATGATGTTCCAGTATTTATATTTAAAATGGCTTATTTTCTACATATTAGTATGCCTAATTTTTTTGAAGTGTATATCAATAACTTTGGATAGTTGTGATTCTTTGTTTGTCATTACTTATTTTCATTTTCTGGCACTATAGTATTGTTTCACAACAAATGTAATATATATTTTGAATTATTTGATATTTTTGGAAATGCTATTATCAGAAGTAGAATGTAGATTCTTTTCAATTAAAAAAGAATAAGCAAAGAAAAATTCAAGCATATGAGCAAATAAGTAAGCATTTAGTTACATTTAGAATTCTTGTTTTACTTAACTCTTGGAATGGTGAGAAAATGGAAGAAAAACATTCTAAAGAAATGTTATACTAGAAACATTTTATTTTCCCTGTGTTTTTTGTAATTTCCATATACGGGACAGGGTCTAATAGTGGAAACTGGAGGGAGGGTGTGAAATTTAAATTATTAACTATAAACATAAAATTTTTGTTTCTGTTATCTGCCAAGGATAGGAAAATGGAAACAGAAGGAATTTTCAAGTTTTGATGAGAAGAGGAGTTGTATAAAAGTTGAATTACCAGAGGTAGAGGAAAATACGGTCTTTCTATGTGTGTGTATAAATTTATGATTGTGTTTAATGTATAATAATTATGATGTTTTAAAGAAAAATGTTGGATGACGACAGGATAGTTTGAAGCTGATAAGAACTGTAGATGAAGCTGGTGATATAGTTTTCTTTTGTTCTATGTATGCTAGTTTTACCCTATCTATTGAAATAGGAATAGTTTTACCATTTTGTTAAGATGAAAACCCTTCTCCGTTTTATTGACAATTAAGAAAGATCTATCATATGGTAGTTCAAAAGGAGACTTCACCATGTCAAGGCGAAAAAATACATGAGTAGTTATTGCTAAATCCCAGTCTTAAAAACTTTTTGTTGTCCCCATACTTCTTGGGTAGTACAGGGCGAAGTGCTTGTATGTACTTTCATAATCTGTTCGCATATTTCTGCAGCTCAAAAAACTGTAAATGATTTGGACGTTCATCACCAAGTTGGAACTATTTCTTTATTTTTTGTTGTTCCGAGTCCTCTAACTTGGATATCAGCCGAGACTTCCAGAAAAGTGAGAGTCGCAACATGCAAGACCTAGGTAGTGGTGTCATTGTCACTGAGCATTAGTCAGAATGCAGAAGAAAGAAAATGCAGCAAACAAATACTCACATTTGAGTATCAACAACCTTCAGAGCATAGTCAGAGCTTGAATATTTGGGGGAAAATGAGTATGATAAGTATAAGTATATATTTTACTATTTTAATGCAAAAAACAATCGGTCGGTAACCAGTTTCTGCTCTGTTGTAGGGGTTCAAGAATATTTATAAATTATATTGAATTAAAATAGCAAAACATTTTATTAAACTCCAAAAACAGCTATCAGAAAACAGAGATTATAAAACTGACTTCCGATTTTTATATCATTTAAATCCAAATTATTTTAGTTCACTTCAAAGATGTTTAAAATATTGTGATTTCATATCAGTTCAAATATTATAAAACTATTTGGAGAAGTAGTCACCACAGCTGCTTTGCCTATTGAACATGCCATTCTGTGAAATGCATATCTTAACCGTCACCACAACATCTGCCAAGAATTTTGGCTGGACCTTTATCTGATTCATGACGAAGTTGCTCCATGCTCAACTCAGCATTTCAGTCAAATAAACCCTGTTGAGACGTTGGTTGGATTGATGAGTGCTTAATTCACTTAGCATTTTCCAAACCTGATTTTAGAGAGGCCACATTGTTGACTGATTTCTTTATGCTGCATTTCAGAAATGCGAGAGCGTATGCTAACACTTCATTCAGTTGTATTTGCCATCCTACTTTAGCCATTTTGCCAGATCGAGATGAACTAGTCAAGCAGCCTGTTACCTTTAAACATTCTACTGCAGCTAGGGTAGTTTGATGAGAGAGGTGTTTCCCTGTTGGGAAACAATTACTTATACAAGCTTGTTGTTTATCTTGTTTTTCGTCCACATTCACAGAACAGTGAAACTATCTCACAATATTCAGCTTTCTAAAGTATCACCGTGATCATGATAATCAACATACTACAATCCTATGTAGGTGTCTGTTTTATAACTTCCAAGGAGAACAGACGTGATATTCCTTACATATTTTTACACTGAAAGAAATTTGTACATCATGCACAAGTTGTATTAAGTTGATGCGACGCTATTTTAAACAATCTACATATTGTCCATTTTGTTAATAAAGACAGCCAGTACAAGAATGCAACTCTCGGGATTTGAATCGAGAATAATTTTCATTTAAAGTCACATAGGATATCTCTGTTTCATATTACAGTGTTCTGTTTTACCCTAATGATAGTCATTTTTTCTTTCAGTTTCAAGTTTAGTGACATCACAAGGCAGGAAATAACGAAGAAGACACAAATACTCTTTTTAACTGTTCTATACTTTGCATTAATACCAACAAAATACTTTTTTACATAAAATGGGTGGCACTTTATAGCTTCGTAAATCACTTTTAACCAATCTCATATACTTTTCGAGATAGATATACTAACTCCACAAATTTCCATTAATTTGCTCCTCAAGTCGTTTTATACAATATCACATACTTAAAAGCCGCTTCTATGAATATAGCAGCAATCTTTCTGAGAATAAGAGGGTGGCTAAAGAGTTTAGTGAGCATGCTATAAATATGTATATTAGTTCACGTTTCACAATGAATATCATCTTCAGATGGTAATGCATTCCACGCACATTTTGTAAGTGGGGCGAACCAACATGACAGCATTCACTAAAGTATTGTTTCAAAAGGGACTCTATGAATGAGCTCATGTTTAATCCATTGTGATGATCAGTCAAATAAAATTGCCTCTTTCCCTTTGATATTAATTTAAGAAACACTGAGTATGCATTTAATGATGCCAATGTTTCTCATCATAAAACGTTTAGGGGGCCAGTTACTTTCGACATTCAGAGCATTATGTGAAATCTAGCTTCGTGCTGTTTGTTTTTCTCGATCCATCATCGATCAACTATCAAAAACCTGCTATGAGCTAAATTGTTTGTTGTCAATTTAGAATCATCTAGAACTTTATTCTTTGTGCCATCGCATCCCTTATGGTGCATTCTCCCTCACTGTATCATTAAAGGAATTACCATTATATAGTCACAACTTTATTCTTCTGTTCTAGATTACGGATTAATCGATCTTTATCTAAGAGTATAATTTCTGCTTTGGAAACCTATTATGAAGGAGCTTACCGATGGGTTGAAGGAACGCATTCTGATTTGCATTTCTCCCTTGTGATTAATTTAAAGAGGATTGCCGCGCATTCACAAAATAAGGAAAAGGAAGAATTTCTATTTAATACCTTGTGAAAAGACACATATCAAGAATTTTGCACTATATTATGATTTAAAAGCTTGGGTGCTTTCATTTATTATCACCTAATATAACAAGAGGACCAAACTAGGGAAGAAATTTGGTTCAACACATTTTTTTATTTTCTGTTATTAATCATTACTGGCAAAATGTCAGGAGGAATAAAATATCATTAAAAAACGTAAAAACGTGTTGTTATTCATTGATCCTTTTTAAATTTTAAACTAGAATATATTTTCCTTTTATATAAACTCTTTTAGGCAACAAAATATTTAAATCTAAAAATAAGCACACAAATATTTTAAAATAAATTGCAACTACCTAAATCTTCTTATTTCCTTATATAAATATGCAAATCTCAAATTATTAGCTAACGACATTCCCAATTGTTTAGTTTCTTAGCAAATAAAAGGTTTCTTCGATTGGCATTTTAAATGTACAAATTGTGGTTATGAATTAAATATTTTCTATTCATTCATTTGTCTTCTAATATGGAATCACGAAGAATTACTGAAACAATCTGATGTAACTTGTTTCCTAGAAAGTTAAGCTATATATATTATTTTTCGTTGTCTCAAAATCTATAGTAGTTCTGCAGCCTTGACAAATTTATTTACTGTTATATTGTGATCAGCAAATCAGCATTAAATGAATCAATGGGAACAGTTTCTATACAATTTAGACGAAGGGAATATTTTCTATCGTTATCTCTTTATTTTTAAATTCATCTGAGGAAGAATTTGACTTTGATATGTTGCTTCGATCACACTTACTCTAAGCGTTATAATTTTTCGTGTATTTTGTAATAGAGAATTTTTTTCATTGTTTTTTACGTAGTAAAAAATATAAGTTGATTTATAAACATTTTTTTATAACGGTGGGCACTGGTGAACCAAGTCACGGAGGTGAGTAGCATTACCCACGTCACTCCACCAAAAATCCATTTATAAAGTTGGTCCCATTCATTCATCATCTCACAGAATTTACAAAGAAACACAGAGAGAAAGGAACAACTATGCTCGAACCCAGATTCGAACCCGGGACTAAAAGCTTAGAAGTCGGGACTAACAGCTTAGAAGAAGAACGTTAACTATTCAAGCATTAGTTAGCTGATTATTAAAATTATTAATTGTTCCATTATTAAAACTTTAGTGAAGTATCTTTGTAGAGAAGTACCTAACTTTATTTTTGTACGTTGGAAAAGAATTATAATTTTTTGGATTATACCAAGATTTCTTGGTTTAGACAAAATTTCCCTACTTTTATACCCATTACTTTCAATTTATTACAAATATATAAGATGATATTCTATATCTTATTTAATACTATTTACTCTTTGAGTTTCTCTGTAACGTGTCTTACAGTTGCTTTTAATTCCTATAATTTCTTTTCATATTTAAAAAAAAATTAAATTTCTTAAAAATATTTTATTCGTTTATATGTACATTAAATATATTCTTATTTATACTTTCATTTGAATACATTAAAGAATAAAACATTTATATAGTCTCCCTGAATCTAGACTGCATCAAAAAGTTTTAGGTTTTACAAAATCACAATATTATAAATCTAAGCAAAAAACTCTATAAAATTTTACTAACCTTATTTCACCTATTAACTGTTTAATTTTCCTTATTTTTTCATGATATTAATATAAGAGCTAGTACACAGTATTAGTAACGCTTGCCAAAAAATTTCAGATCAATTAATTTTCCATTCTCAAAGAAATTTTAAATTCCCTATTATTAGCAGTAAGATCTATTTTTTATGTTGAAAAAAACTAAATATTTTTCTTTAAGTTGACAATATTCTTTAAATTGTTTCAATTTTATCAATATTTTTTTAAAATGTGTAATTCGGCACTCTTTTATCGAATTATAAATTAATGTTTTTAACTCTGAATAAAGGAACTCTGCACTTAAAATAATAGTTTTTAGAAAAAATAATTGCTATTTTTAACTCATTCTATTCTTCTATTTGAACAACGTTAGATAAATTTTGAATGAAAAATTTAATATATGTAAAATATCCATATGAAAAATATGTGGAAGACTGATATCCGGTCACACGATTTGACGCTATCATAATTACAATGCGTCCTTTAATCCTCCACTGTTATTATTTTTCTTTGTATACTTTTTTAAATATTTTAATATTTTTAACATGCAAACATAAGACAAAAAATTATGGACATACCTGGTTTAAACTAAATAATATTTAAGAGTTTTTAATAACTTTTTGATGTGAAAAAGCTAAGAATGAGCTAATTTTTCTAATGAAAGATCTTGCAAAACTGCTCTAAATCAATACATATTAAAACGTAACATCTCCAAGACGTAAGAACATGAGAAATGCAAGCAAAATTTACCAAAAAAGAATTTCAGGAGATAAAAATGTGTTTTGTCGAAAAATTGGCTTTGAACACAGTTAGATAAAGATCGAAACGTCCATATAATACTTCAATAAGGAAAATCATCATTCCAAATCTTAGAGCAATGATTATTCTAATAATTATTCAAAATTTGCATGTTTATCCGGCTGAGTACACGATTATCTATGATCTATTGAGACCAGGGCTAGGGAAAATAAGGGCTGGCTCATCGCTTTGATGTATCGCATGCCACCTTGTCACCGGAGAGGGGAAGAGCGTGACGTCACTGGCATCAACTGGCTGGCATTCTCTATGCTAGCTTGTGTCTGATCGCAGCTTTCTCGTTCATTTTGGCTTGTTTAATGTTAATGTTTTTATTTTAAGCAAGAGTATTTTTTAAAGAGGAAAACATGACATCGCGTGCTGTTGCTACGTGTTCAAATATGTATCGAAATACAAAAGGAAAACACATAATGTTTCATCGATTTCCAAAAGAAAATCAAATGCTTTCGAAGGAATGGGTGCAAAGATGTCGAAGAAGTGACAAAATCAACATCAAGAATGCTAGAGTGTGCAGTGAGCATTTTGATTTGAATGAATATATGGACGACATGCAAAATAGACTACTTGGTTTGCCAGAGAGAAAAATATTAAAACCGACGGCTCTGCCTAATCTTAAGTTACCGGCTTTAAACAAAATTCAAAATACTCCAAGAGAACAGAGACAAACGAAAAGAAGAAGATTAGTAGAAGCTATTGAAAGAATTGAGTGCGTGAGTCCACATAAATTATGTGATGCAGAAAATCAGTGTGATGGTGATATTAAGTGCCTTAAATGCAATGAATATTTAAAAAATATAGAAGAATTGAAAAAAAGAATATTATGCGCAGAAAATACAGTGAAATTCCTTAAAAATGAGCAAAAGAGAAATCGAACTTCTACAACAAGAATAATTAAACGATTAAAATCAAATAAAAAATTGCTTTTAAATGAAATACAAAAATTAAAAACGAAAATAAAATTACTTCAAAAGGAGAACATTAAACTTGGGAAGATAGGGATAAATAATTTATTCCCTTATAAGCGTGAAGATGAAGAAAATAAATTAAGAACTAAGTGGTCATCTGACAGTATTTCAAAATGTATTTTGATTCGGTCATTATCTTCAAAATCTTACGATTTTTGGCCAAATACTATGGGATTAAATATGCCAAGTGCAAGTACTTTGAAAAGATGGTGTTTCAAATTTAGTTGCATGCCTGGAATTCTTAAAGATGTAATGTTATTGATGAAAAAAATTGCGAAACTTTGAGTGATATAGAAAAGATTTGTTCTTTGAGCTTTGACGAAATGCACATAGATTCGAAATTGTGTTACGACTCTTCATTGGATGAAATATTAGGCCCATTTTGTAAAGTTCAAGTTATTTTATTGCGAGGATTAATTTTCCCGTGGAAACAGCCAATATTTTTTGATTTCGACTGTAAAATGAATAAACGACGTTATCAATATTTTTTGATAACGACTGTAAATTGAATTTCTTTTGATTCTCAAGATGATGAATTAAATCGTGAATTCTTAATTAATCCCTTACCTTTATCTTGGGAAAATGAACTTGCCTCTTCCAATCAAAATTGCGATATATCTCCATTTGAAAAAGAAGCTATGCTTTATGTGGCAGGTTATATTGCTTATAAAATTAAAGATAATTAACTTGGAACTATATCAAGAAATTCAGTCGATATGCCCAATCATTCCGAATGGATTAATTTAATTTCTGCTGGGGGACTTACTGTTCCAACAAAAGCATGGATGGAAACTATAAAACAAACGGACATAATGTTTCGCAAATTTCATGGCGACACATTTTCTAAAGGGAAAAATGTCATAGCAACATTAATAAATGAAACAGAGTCTTCTTTTCCTACTGTAAATCGAAAGGCAATTAAACTTTTTTGTCGCTTGAGAACATTTATACGAATTAGGTATTTAAATAAAAATGTAGCGAAAGTATCTCACAATAAAGCTCAACAGAAAAACAAGAAATGGGTCAATAGTCAAAAAATCAAGATAAGCTGAAGCTATCAGGTAAATATATTTTTATATTGGTTATACAATTTTAAGTTAATTTCAATATTAATAATATTTTTATTGGGTTTATTAAATAATAATTGCAAATTTACTAAATATTTGAGAGGCATTTGTAGTTTTTTTCACTCTGATTAAAAACAAAATGAACTTAAAAATAAAAAGTAAGTATTTTGCTTAGAAATTCCAGGCAGCTTATTCTTCTTGGATGCCAGACTACGTCATCAACGGCTATTTCCGGTGACAGTTTTGGGGAGCATTTGAGCCAGCCCTTCTCTTTCCCTAGCCCTGTATTGAGACAATGCTGCTTATTTCTGTTGTCGCTCCAATTACCTCTCCAAATTCATTGCTTATGGCAGCTCAAGTACTGCTTTATTGTACTCTTTGATTATGTAGGTTATTGATTCTTGCATTATATTTATGGATGCATGTTTCTGCACACAAAAATCATAACATAGACAATTGCCTTATAATTTCGAAACTCGGTCAAGCGATAAAGGTCGATATTGTATAAGCCCTCTCCTTCACATCACAATAAACCAATCGACGGATATTGATTTTTACTGAACATTTTAGCTTCTATATGCTTTTTAAATGCGATACTTAAGAACTATAATTGAATTAATGCTTTGCTAACTCTGGGTTAATGCTTTTTGATTACCTACTTCTGCTGACCAAAACAACTAAAGACAGTTAATCACTTAATAAATTTGAACCACAGCTAATTGACATTTGAACTAGAACTTTTTTTCTCAACATAATACCCCCACTCTGAGGTTTTAGCTTGTATAAGTTCTCTTAAGGTAGCGATATTTATCCGAGTCAGGTAGTGTACATATGTTATCTTCTAGACATAATAGTGAAATCTTTTCTCACTAGGCTACAGATGACCCAGAAAATGAAGATGTTAATGTTATACATTTAAATTGCGGGTTTTTTTTATGGACTTAAGAAAATAATAATAATTTATAAATTTGCTGAACACAAAGGAGTTACTTGGTTATAATGAAAAAATCTCCTTGAGATAGTTTTAATTTTAATCAAAAAAAGTATAAAACTTATCAACATTCATACCTTTCTCTTAGGATAACGAATAGAAACGCAGAAAGGATACATTAAATGCAAAAGGCATGGGTGGCTCGGAAGTAAGGAGGAAAATGAAAGGTATGATATAACTTTTCATTACACGAAAAGAGAGAGAGAGAGTGGCAACACGATCGATCTGTAAAATTCTCTGATTTGTTTTTCCTTCTGTTATTCTCTCCACTGTGTTATGACCGAGAGTCGCGTGTTTCTATGGCTGATTTAAACCCATTTTCTAAAGTTCTTCAAAAACATGCTGGTCGTGCCAAAGAAAGGGTAAAAATTTATGTTTACTAATTATGGAAATGAAGCAAAAAAAATTTTTTTTTATTTCTTCCAATATATTTAATGTATTGAAAATCTGTATTTTATAGAAGCAATCTGTGGTATATTTCTAATTTTTCACTTTGTTTCTTAAGAACTCTATCCCATTTTTCATTAAGTTAAAAATTTATTTTAAATTAAGATCTTTCAAAACTATTGTAACTTGAAAATCTTATGCTGATTTTTAAGTTGAAACAATTTTTTCTGACCAAATGTTAATTGTTGTTTTTTTTTTTTTTTTTTACTTCATATATTTAAAATGGCATTACATCTGTAATAAGTGAAAAATTTTAATAAAAACATAGATATTGCTCTTTCTACTTAATTCTTGATGTTATTGAAATTTCTATCCAGCAAGTATAATAATGAAAAATATATTATGACAAAAGTTAATTTCTTGTTTTATTATTACACATTCAAAGTTAATTTTCTTGAAAAAAATGTATGCATCTTTTTAATAAGTTTTTTATTAAATAAGTCATTTTAAGTTTTGAATGATTTTTTTAGCTTTGAAATATTAGGTTCCATATATACTTGAAAAACCTTATAAATTGTAAAAGCTGAATTTGTTTTATATTTGGCTGAATATTTATTGTGAAGAATTAAACAGAATATCAAGTTTTTTGATAATTTATTTACATTATAATAAGTAACTTCACACACAATGTTCTATAATTTTTTAGATATTTTTATTTCACAGTTTTTTTTTTTCTCCTTCTAAAAGTATCATAACTAAAAGACAGGAAATACTCATTCAACAGCAGTAATAAGTAGTAAATTTTGCTCTTTTATCTTTTTTGTAATGTATGTTAAGTTTCATACTGTATATATATATATATATATATATATATATATATATATATATATATATATATATGCAACAATTACAGTAATAACAGATGATACTGCAACCAAAGCTTGTTTGAAATATTAGATTTATTATACAAATAAAAATGTACCTGTAAAAATTTACATTCAGCCAAATGAGTAATTAAAGATACTTCAGATAAGTTTTCTCCCGTATTTCGAAGGCAGGAAAATTTGTAAAATCTGCTCTAAAATGTAAAACTGAGCAGGCTTCTCCTAATCACATCCTGGACTGTTTGGAACTTTCCAGAGAGGATATATACTCATCCTCCATTCTAGTCCTCGATTTCCTTAGGGTCAACGGTTTGATGTACCTTGTCTCACTTCGTCAGATGTTGGGAGGATAAGCCACAACAATAAAATAAGTTTTATGTGATAAGAGAAAGTGTTTGTTACTTTTGATTGCTTAGATACAGAAGACCAATATATTTAATCTCAATTATTTTCAATATCAGTAATTTTATATAAGAAATTTTATTATTCTTTTCTGTTGATCTTTTTTTTCCATAAAATCCTAATATTTTTAATGCTTTTGTTTGTGTGTGGTTCACTTTGTAAAAGATGGTAATATGCTGTTTATCCATGTAATTTTACTGCCAATTTGTGCGACTTAGTGTTGATTAATTTCTTAAACTATTAATTTTTTTCAGTTTTTGAGTAGTTTACATATTTTTATCTATAATTTTTTAATTTCTTGATGTTATTTTGAGAAATCATTAAATTTCCAGGTTTTAATTTTTTGAGTACTCATAGAGATAAACTGAGCTGGCAGTCAAATAGTTAGCCATTTGGCCTTTGATTCAACAATTTGTGGGTTCTATTCCCAACTCATGCTTAGATATTTGTTTTGGTTTGACATTCATTTTAAACTATAGGTCCTGGTCTGATTAGGTTTGCCCTCATGCAAAAAATGACTGGAGCGACAACTAAACCATAAGAAAAGTCATTTGATTATTTTTGGGCAAAAAGTAATCTGATTTGTCCTTCAGAAATAAATTCTGCTTGTTAAAAACAATTTCTTATAGTCTGAAGTTTAACTTTTTGTCAAACATCTCTTAAAAAAATGGGTATTATTTAGAAACTTACTATACAATCTTACTTTTGTTTAACACATTCTGAAACCCAGGATAGAACTTTGCAATATTAGTGTGTTTAGCTCTTGATAATTATTTGCTCCATAGGTTACAAGCTGATGCTTTTTGAGTACGAGAAAAAATTAAATATTTTATAATGAATAAATTTTAAGATGTACTGGCCCGTAATCTAAAAAGAACATTTTTTCCAAGTGAAGTGCAATCTTAGATTTATATCTCTGACTGGAAAAAATTAGATGCCATTCCAGCTCTTATGTTTGGTAGGTATCACAAGCTATTTTTAAAGCAAATTGATTTCTAGATTTTACAAATAATTTTTTAACTGTGTTTTTCAGTACATTGTGCTTATCAAAATGGTCAAAAAGTCTCTAAAAAGCTTTCATCTCGTATTTTTCTCCTTTTAATTTTAAAGTTCTTTCCAATGTCTGATAAAAATATGCATGTTCTATCGATTAAATATTTCTTGATTTCTCATATCCTTCTTGGAGTTTCAGTTCAGACTGATTTTAATCATTTATTAAAAATATCTTCTTACACTTTTGGCTTTTCTTGTTACTTTAGAAAATACAATATTTTTCAAAGGAAATAAAATATTAGAAGCATTGCAGTAAAAATTAATATTATGGAATCAAATACTTGCTGAAATTATTTCCTAGGCATTCTTAAAACATTGCTAAGACATTATGAAATTAAATTTTCAATTGATTTGTTTGAATGTAAAAACTGACTAATCAAAAAGAGTAATTTTTATTACTATTAAATAAAATGAATTTTTTTTTACTTTCCATAAACATTTTTAGTTATTCTTGATGTGTGTGTTTTCTCAGGAATTTTTTTTAATGAATATTTTTTGGTGGCAGCTAGTAAAAAGCGGTAGATTTCAGAAAATGTATTAATTAATTTAAACAGGCTAATGGTATTAAATTTTTTATTTTTTAATTCAATATAAATTAATGGAATTATATTAGGCTGTGATACAAATATTTGATACAGCAATATTATATTACTAATTTTCTATTTGTGCTGCTTTTTAAAATGGAACATTTAACTGTTATCAAGAAATGCTAAAAGCTTTCCTTTTTAATTTTGTAATAAAAAAGTAATTTTGTACCATTACTTGATATTTATAGAAAAATGAATTTTAATCTGCTGTTAGACTTAAATGTTGGCAACTACCATCAAAATTTTCTAAATTTTAAGCTTTCATCAGTGATTATTAGTTTTTCTTATATTTAAAATAAAATTAGAATTTATTTGAAAATGTTATTTCTGGTATATAATGAAAGCCCAAATAGTCATTTTATAATATAACTATTATAAAAAACAATTAACATATTCACAGATTAAAATACTGAATCATATTGTACAATAAATAACAAAATAAATTGAAGCATCATAACAAATATAATATCGTAATTTTTTGGTCATGGGAAATCATATCCATTACCATGTAGCTGCACCTTAAAATAAACTAATTTATCATAATATAATCACTATTTTGTAGTATACAGTGAGAGAGAAATTATTGTTTTTGCTATATAAATTTGTATTTATCATTTAATAAATTTGTAGTTTCCTCAGTATACGGTTTTCAGCATTTTCATACTTCCATCATATCACTTATCTAACTTAAAATTTGAAATTGAATTCAAACTTATTTTTTCACCTTCTGCACAACTTCCTAATTTGGCCAAAAATGCAGTTTCATTATCTCTTTGGTGACTATTTTCTTGTCATTGTTTTTCACTAGCTCACTGATATGATTGCTGTTTTTCTATATTAATCCAAAGTCTCAATTGCTAGGCTGAATGGTGTAGTGCTGTGATTCAGTTTGTGGATTCAACTTATACCTTGGGTATAGACTTCTTTGTGGCTTAACATATTTTTAAATTTTAGGTCTCTCTAACTATAGATCTTTGTGTGCAAACAATGGCTATAGAGTGATAGACAGATGAAATCAATATTATCAAATTTTTCAAAACCACATTTGACAATGCTATCTGGGTAAAGTTTCTTTTATATGGAAATAAAGATTCGTTTACTACCAGCCTAATTGATATTAAATGATTAGTACTCTGGCCTTTGATTCTATAGTCTAATTTGTTTCTCACTCATTAAGAGTGGATGCCGTAAAGGATTGAAATTCCACTTTAACTGTAGATCCCACTCTAATTAGCCTTTGTATGTAAAAAGTTGTCGTAGAGTCAATAATCAAAATGGTGATTTTTCCTCCCATGCATCATATTTGATTATTTTGAGACATATAAAGATATCTTCTTCTTCTTCTACAGGTTGTGTTTGTATGTCATTGGCACCTCTGCTTTAATCAGCATTTTGTACCACTAACTCCAAATCCAATGTTTCCTAGTTCCAGTTACTCGGGTCACCCACTTAATTAATATAGTCCGATAACCCTTTAATGGAATCTAAATGTAACTCTCTAGTATGGATGATGCCTAAAGAAGTTAATCTAGGGAGGGCAAGAGCCTCGCATTCGTAAATGATATGCTTAGCCGTTTCCTCTTGCATATGACATTTCCTGCAGATAGGGTCTTGCTGAAACAGTCCCATTTTATGGAGATGTTTTCTGAAATAGTAGTGCCCAGTTATGAAGCCTACGATTAAACGTATCTTCTGCCTAGAGCATCTTAGAATTTCATAGGAAATCCTCGCTGATGATCTACAGATCATACTTTTAGCGTGGGTTTGACCAGGAGATTTGAGCCAAGCTTCATGCATCTTCCGTTTTTCCCATCTAAGAACATTGGTTTTTGCCAGGACTAGGGAAAACATGAGGGCTGGGTCATCGCTTTGATGTATCGCATGCCGCCTTGTCACCGGAGAGGGGAAGAGCGTGACGTCACTGGGCATCCACTGGCTGGCATTCTCTATGCTAGTTTGTGTCTGATTGGAGCTTTCTCATTCATTTTGGCTTATTTAATGTTAATGTTTTCATTTTAAGCAAGAGTATTTTTAAAGAGGAAAACATGACATCGTGTGCTGTTGCTACGTGTTCAAATACGTATCGAAATACAAAAGGAAAACACATAATATTTCATCGATTTCCAAAAGAAAATCAAATGCTTTCAAAGGAATGGGTGCAAAGATGTCGAAGAAATGACAAAATCAACATCAAGAATGCTAGAGTGTGCAGTGAGCATTTTGATTTGAATGAATATATGGACGACATGCAAAATCGACTACTTGGTTTGCCAGAGAGAAAAATATTAAAACCGACGACTCTGCCTAATCTTAAGTTACCGTCTTTAAACTTAATTCAAAATACTCCAAGAGAACAGAGACAAACAAAAAGAAGATTAGTAGAAGCTATTGAAAGAATTGAGTGTGTGAGTCCACATAAATTATGTGATGCAGAAAATCAATGTGAAGGTGATATTAAGTGCCTTAAATGCAATGAATATTTAAAAAATATAGAAGAATGAAAAAAAGAATATTATGCGCAGAAAATACAGTGAAATTCCTTAAAAATGAGCAAAAAAGAAATCGAACTTCTACAACAAGAATAATTAAACGATTTAAATCAAATAAAAAATTGCTTTTAAATGAAATACAAAAATTAAAAATGAAAATAAAATTACTTCAGAAGGAGAACGTTAAACTTGGGAAGATAGGGATAAATAATTTATTCCCTTATAAGCGTGAAGATGAAGAAAATAAATTAAGAACTAAACGGTCATCTGACACTATTTCAAAATGTATTTTGATTCGGTCATTATATTCAAAATCTTACGATTTTTGGCGAAATACAATGGGATTAAATATGCCAAGTGCAGGTACTTTGAAAAGATGGTGTTCCAAATTTAGTTGTGATATATCTCCATTTAAAAAAGAAGCTATGGTTTATGTGGCAGGTTATATTGCTTATAAAATTAAAGATAATTTACTTGGAACTATATCAAGAAATTCAGTCGATATGCCCAATCATTCCAAATGGATTAATTTAATTTCTGCTGGGGGACTTACTGTTCCAACAAAAGCATGGATGGAAACTATAAAACAAACGGTCATAATGTTTCGCAAATTTCATGGCGACACATTTTCTAAAGTGAAAAATGTCATAGCAACATTAATAAATGAAACAGAGTCTTTTCCTACTGTAAATCGAAAGGCGATTAAACTTTTTTGTCACTTAAGAACATTTATACGAATTAGGTATTTAAATAGAAATGCTGTGATAGTATTTCATGATAAAGCTCAACAGAAAAACAAGAAATGGATCAATAGTCAAAAAATCAAGATAAGCTGAAGCTAATTAGTAAATATATTTTTATATTGGTTATACAATTTTAAGTTAATTTCAATATTAATAATAACTTTTTTGGGTTTATTAAATAATAATTGCAAATTTACTAAGTATTTGAGAGGCATTTGTAGTTTTTTTCACTCTGATTAAAAACAAAATGAAGTTAAAAATAAAAAGTAAGTATTTTGCTTAGAAACTCCCGGCAGCTTATTCTCCTTGGATGCCTGACTACGTCATCAACGGCTATTTCCGGTGACGGTTTTGGGGAGCATTTGAGCCAGCCCTTCTCTTTCCCTAGCCCTGGGTTTTTGCAGTCTTCAAACTGATCCCACAAAAAGATTCTGGACCAATGGGAACAAAAGACGATCCTTGTTTAGCAAGCTCATCAGCCCTTTCATTACCTTTGTGCCCTGGCACCCATACAAGGATCACCCTGTTTCTAGTTGCCAGTTCTGTAAGAAGGTTTCTACACTCCAAAATCATTTTAGATTTGATTTCGAAGGAATTAAGCGCTTTTAAAGCGGCTTGACTGTCACTGAAAATGAGAATCCGCTTACCGTAGTAGCCCTTCTTCATATTGAGTCGCAGACAGTGGATAATGGCCAAAACTTCTGCCTGGAAGACCGAAGCATATCGCCCAAGGCTTACAGACAAGCTGATTCTTGGTGACACGCCACAAACTCCCAGTCCTGAGAGGCTGTTCTTCAGTGATCCATCTGTGTACCAGATTAGATCTCCTGTTTTAGTTTCAAACATGTTGTTATCCCATTCGTCTCTAGTTGGCAAAACTATATCAAATGTCCTATCAAACATGTATGTTTTTTCCATGATGTCAGATGGCATCAGGAAAGTAGGGTCTTGAATTTTCCTGGTGATGACCTTGTGCCCTTTGGCATACCAGTGGTTTTGCAGCTTCATTCTGTATGCATTCATTCTTGCAACGCTGCAGATGAAGATGTATATAAAGATATGAACAGATTTTTTTTCCGAAATTTTGTTAGTTAAATAGTATTTAGTTATCTCTACAATGATCAAATGCTTTAGTGTAGAACTTCTTTAAATAAGCTGTAGCTCCATGTACCACATTGGTGCAGCATGTCCATTTTTGGACCTTGCGCCATAAAACCCAACCAACCAACCAGCTCCATGTACCATGTTAAATCAGATTGAGAGCCATGAGCTAGATTTTGATTAATTCAAAACAATCAAGGAATTTTTCTAATTCTGGAAGAAGCACTTAAGTCATCATATAGTGAAGAAGCCCTTCATGTCTGAGTAAATGAGGAGCAATTAAATTTTAAATCACTTGCACATTTGTATAAAATTTCAGATGATATTTTTTACATTGGCTTGTGAACAGGCAATGCCTTCTGTGCTGTTATATAAATTTACTTTGTCATATTTTTTCAGAAAATGTTTTTCTAATCACCATCAAAAATCCTTTTTTCATATGTAACCCTCTCTCATGGCGCTCACCTTCTTTAGGTGATTACAAGATACCCATGGATCTATATTCTCTGTTTATCCTCTCTTCTCCTTCTAATCTTTTCCTTATTCTTTCTATCCCTTGACAACAAGTGAGGAAGCTCTTTATAAGTAGCTATAGCCACTCTGTTTTCTCCTTGCTTCTAATGGACAGTCAAGACCCCCACATGTTGGCTATGGGTGGCAACCCTTTGGTGGTACACTGTGATTGCCAATGTATTAGTTATCTGGTACCTAACTATAGTCATGGCTAGTCTACTAGAGATCACAGCTTTGAGCTTGCCATTAAAGGTGACCACTGTCTTTGGAGGTGATTCCCAGTGTATAGGTGTTGAATAGCTCTATGATAAGCTGGCAGGAAGTGTCCAGAGCTGGTGGCTGCCATCCTTTGTAAGACTCCGTGGTGCCATCAAGTCTGAACTTTTATAAATATCTTATGGGTTCTAATACTTTCGTCACTGAAACCAATTTATGTACTCGTTACATGTTAATAAGAACTTCAAGTACTTATCATGTTGCCTTTTTTAGTACAAAACCTTCTCCCATCTTCTATTGGTAACATCCAAATGTTAAAAAATTGAGATTGGTAGATCTTGTTCAAGTTGAATCAAAACAGCAAGTTAAAAAAATCTAGGTTCATTTCTAGACAAAACATCATTTTATAAAACCTTAAATGAGTCTAACAGTGTTCTTTCTAACCATGATGTCATACATGTTACAAAAGCAGAATTTTTTGGTAAAAGTTTTCAGAGCTGTACAGGTTTGGCGAGATTTCAAACTTTCGCGCCAAGCATTATACAGCTTTGTCGCCAACCTAAATTACGTCACTACGCGCAATATCTGGCTACCAATACCAATTGCGTTCGAACTTAAACTTAGAAATCGGGCATTTTTTTTAAATTCCATCTATCAAATTTATTATAATTAAGTACTCTAGAAGTTTTAAAATTCTAATAACTAGAAACAAAATTTTTAAAACTCTAATTTTAATAAACTGTGCAGTTGCACTCACCTAAAAATATTTCAGTATAACACTACCTACTACACTGACAACTGGACAATCAAGCTGAATTTATAACTTAAACTAATTTCATTTTTTATTTAAACTGCATTTTTAATATGCCAAGCAATTGCATCCACCTTAAAAAAAACTTCAGTGTAGTGCTACCTAGTACAGTGACAACCGGGCAATAAAGCTAAATTACTGACATAAACAAATTTCATTTTTTATTTAAACTCGACTTTTATTACACTGAGCAATGGTGCCCCCCTTAAAAAAAACATCAGTGTAGTGCTACCTAATACAGTGAAAACTGGGCAAAAAAGCTAAATTTCTAACGTTAACAAATTTCATTTGTTATACAAACTTGAATATTAATTAACCGGGTGTGTGTTGCCCATCTTCAAAATATTTCAGTACAGCACAATTTGACACTAACATTAAACACTCAACAAAGCTTACTTAAAGGTGTATTTACTTGTAAACATGCATTTTTATAGAAACTAGAGTTTCTAATAATCGCTCTGAATGAAATTTTAATGAAAAATAGAATAACTCACCCTGCTGAGAAAAAAATTTGAGAGCTTCGAAGAAATCTACTGCATTTTCTTCATGCTTTCTCTGCCATACATACTCTGCAATGTATGAATCAAACTGACCGGTCACATTATTAACACTCAGTACAGATCTTAAATTGGCTGAGCAAATAAAAATTTGAAATAATATAACTTTAAAAAAATTCAAGGAATACAGTTTTCAGAATTTTAGACAATATTTTAAAAATTATAAACAACAAATCTTCCGAAAATTCGAGCTAATTTAACTTTAAAAAAATTCAAAGTCCAATAGCAGGAACATTAACGTAGTATATTCTTTAATTGTAAACAAATAAAATTACTAATTAAACGCAAGGGTTGCACACAAAACAAATTTCGTGCATGTCATGCAATCACATTAAGTCATAAAACAAAAATCTCGTCATGAAAATGCATCCCAAACCTTTAAACCAGTTTGGTGCATTTTACCCTCTGTACAGTTCTCTACTCTTTAGCAAATTTTTTTAAGAACTATGAGATCAAGAAATTTGTGCTGCATGTCGTATAAACATTCAACCTGGTGGTATACATATCCTCACACAACATGTTGTCTTAACTTTTCAGACACTAGTATTGCCAAAACCCATAAAAGTAGGTTATATAAACTGCAAGCTTCATCCATGCATTCCTAACATTCTTAGGTGTTTTAAATGTCAGAGATATAGTCATTCCCAAAAAGCATGTAGGAATAGTGATCCTATATGTGGAAAATATGCATAATCTAGTCATGAAATTAATGTTTGTACTTCAGAAATTCTCAAGTGTTGTAACTTTTCTTGTGCGCATGCTGCTTTTTCTAAATCTTGCCCTATATGTATTTTTGAGAAGAGGTAATTTCAACCAAGATAAAGCCAAATATTACTTTCCAGGATGCAATTCAAATAGTAAGAAACAAAACACCAAAAGTTGGTGTTTCCTATTCTTCTGCCTTACAAACAGATGAAAAAAATAAACAATCCAGCAAAGAAGAGTAATTTACCTAAATCTGCTCCATTTTCAACTTTGTCATCTAAATCCACTTTACCATCAACTTCTAATAGCACAAAAAGTCTACTTCAATTACCAATGAATCTAAGACTGATGATACAACACTTAAAAAACCAGAATCTTAAGTAAAAAGTATTAAAAGACCAACTGATATATTCTCTTCTGAAACAGATATGGAAATGGATTTCTCCTCTACATCTCAGAACGTTTCAAATGTAGAAAAGGCAAGCACGAAAAACAATCAAATAAAACCTACACTGGGTGACATTAATTTCGTGAAACTGTTGTGGAAAGAAAGCATTGGTGTTTTTTATATAACATTTATCTGTGTCTCATCTTTCTGGCTGTCAAGAATTTGTTTTAGTGTCTTTATTCTTTTGAGTCATTCATTTCAACATTCTCAATTAGTTTTTATCCAATGATAGACTCAAGCTCTTAGCAATCATAAATTTTGTTTTTGGTGCAGCTTATTTCATCTGAGGATCTTCTTCTTAGAATTGAGTTTGTATGTCATTGGGCACCTCTGCTTTTATCAGCATTTTGTACCATTAACTCCAAACCCAATGTTTCCTAGTTCCAGTTGCTCGGGTCACCCACTTTATTAATAAAGTCCGATAACCCTTTAATGGAGTCTAGGTGTAACTCTCTAGTATGGATGATGCCTAAAGAAGTCAATCTAGGAAGGGCAAGAGACTCGCATTCATAAATGATATGCTCTGACGTTTCCTCTTGGGTATGACATTTCCAGCAGATAGGATCTTGCTGAAACAGTCCCATCTGGTCAGAGAGTCAGTCATACTAGGGATAGCTTCCTGACTTTCACCAGAAGATGGCTTCGGTTCAACAGTTCGTGGGTTCGAATCCCACCTTGGGCATGGATGTTTGTAGTGGTTCGGAATCCACTTTTTGCCGTAAGTCCCGGTCTAATTAGCCCTTGTGTGCAAAAAATGACCGTTGAGCGACAAACAAACAATCACCAGAAGATGGTTTGGAGGTCATTTCTACCTCAAGTGAAGGATTCATTACTGCCCCTTTACAAGACTGCCTCTGAGTTCCTTTGTCTTTTTCAGCAATGTCTACTTCAGAGGCATCACCTGCAGATGCAGAAAGGTTTGTTATTTCTTGTGTCTTTTCAGCCACAAGATAACAATTTATAAGCTCAGGTAATATAAGTCCACCCAGCATTGCCTGAGATACTGGGCAAGGCAAATTACTCTAGACGTTTGCCAGGCAACTAGAGGCTCCGTTAAGACACCAATACCGTGGTGCCAATTAGCCCTAGGCACGAACCGCATAACACCAGGGTTTACGGGAGCTGGTTTGCGGCCTCTGATTCTATATTCAAGGCTATCCTGTCATTCCTACAGGACGTTCGGTGATCCACCACCTACCGACGCGTTTGGTAGCTGCTCAGGCCTCAGGATCTGAGGATCTTGCACCAGTAAAATCAAAATCAAAGTAAACAATAAGTATATTGTTCAAACTATTTTGGTGAGTGAAGTGTTGCTTATTCTGTCTTATTTATTGTAATTTTTATTACATTAAATGTATTTTTTCCACTTTATTTATAGTATTAGAATATCCATGTGTGTGCTGCCGAGCTGGCAGCCGAATGGTTAGCACTCTTGCCTTCGGTTTAACAGTTCGTGGGTTCGAATCCCACCTTGGGCATGGATGTTTGTAGTGGTTCGGAATCCACTTTAAGCCGTAAGTCCCGGTCTAATTAGCCCTCGTGTGCAAAAAATGACCGTTGAGCGACAAACAAACCAAACCAACCATGTGTGTGCTATATGTTACAAGTACTAACTGTATTGCTTTAATAGTAATATTTGAAAAAGTTCTTCATAAATGATTGGAAAGAATCATTCAAAATTAAAAAATAGTACTTATGTTGCTAACAAACTTTTTGTGAAATTAAATATTAAAACATTAAATTGGTACAAAAGTATTCTGAATTAAATTAATTTTGTTAAATACAAAAAAGCTTTTGTTAAGTACAAAGTTAAAAATCAGACTGGTAAAAAATTTACTGGTTTTTTAGAACAAAAATTGGATTGGTTTGGAAACAGCACCTTAAAAGAAAAAGCAAATATTGAGTGAAATAACCAAATGACATTTAAAGTTCTGTTAATTCGTGATTAAACACTGAAGTTCTTGCATAGCACATTATATCAAAGCATGGGTTTCTATTTTCTCTTAATTTTTAGGATGAAATTTGTATTTATTATTGCCAATATTTAATAGCTTAAATTTAATATCTTAATACATTACTCTTTTTTTTTAGTGAGTTATGCATATTTTGTTTTTTTAAAGAAAAAATTCCATATAAGGTCCAAAAGTTATTTTTTTAATTAATTTTGTTGAAAGTAGAATGGTCAAATTTGTTCTATAAAATATTATAATTCTTACAAGTAACTTTGCATCATAAATTATATGAAGCAATGTATTTGTCTTTGGCTTTATACACAACAGAGATTATATAATAACTAGCTAAATTTTGTATGATTGATTTTGACCTCCCAAATGAGCTAAGTTGATGGTGAATGTTTGATCTAGTATTGTTATGATTCATTAAGATTTTATGAAATCTACCTCATTGATCACAGCAGGCATATGCTGCTATCAAGTGGATGAAATTATGCAAAAACTTAAGGAATATAAGCCTATAGTAAACAGATTCATTTCCTATCATATTTAATGATAAGCATAAACTGCAGAAATGAATGGCAAAACCAAAACTACAAGAATTGTTTTTGGAATGTTCTTATCTTCCATATACTCATGGAATACTGCACCCCACTGAATAATGTTCATACGACAGTTTGGACAACTTTTAACCCTTTCAGAACAAGCAATGCACACATGAACTGTTGGAAGATGTGCTTACAAGATGGGTCATTCACATTTTAACTCTGCTAGAATAATTTACAATGATAATAGCTGGGATATCATGTCCATTATTTTTAAACTGAATTTAGTTTTAGTTTTGATATTGCCTTTTTTGGTGCTTTTATGATCTTGGAGAGGCCAAGTAAAATATAAATTAAAGTTTGATACCATTACTTTTCATATGATATAAATTCCTATTTCTGATAGCTCTCCTATTTCTTTTTATTTTATTTTTGTTCTGTGCAAGATTATTTTACCATCAGTTCTGTTGTAGTTTACATTGTTTTTGATTGTGTAGTATGTACTTTTCTTACTCAGAAAATTTTTGATTCTATATTATATTGTGAAAAAAAAATGTATTTATCAAATGAATATATTTGTTTGATAAAATATTAATGTCATAAGTAAAAATAATTTTCTAAAGAGCCAGGAAATCTTATTTTTAGTGATTTTGATTCATACACATTTTGTGTTTGCATTTCTTCAGGCTTCAAGATTTTCGCCATTCAATTATCATTTTTAATTTTGTCATTTTTTGTAAATTATGATCTTTATATTTTAAAAGTTTATTAATGTATTTTATAATTTAAAAATTTGGAATAGTTTAACTAGAACTTTTAAAAATTATTTATCAAGACATGTAATTTTATTTTACATTTAATTTTGTTTTACATATTTTCAAGTAAGCTGGGAAATATGTTATTAAATGTGCTAATTTTAATATATATGATAGTTTGTGATTATATATAAATGTACTAAAAATTACTATTTTAAAATCTAAAACTTACCGTTTTCTTAATCTTTGGTGACACAAACCTGCCTTGTTGGGTAGTTCCTTTCTCTCATATGTTATGTTCCATAGGAATGTTTTTGATAACACACACTGTCCTAAAAGGGCTAACAGGAATTCTGATGTTGTAAAACTGGTTTTCCAGAAATTCTTTGATTCGTGTGCGTGCGCGTGCGTGCGTGAGAGAGAGAGAGAGAGAGAGTTTTATAAAATTAGCCTGAATAACCTGTTGATTAAATGGCAAAAATGTAGTATTGATGCATACTTTGGGGAGTAAAATAGTTTCTTAAGTTTATGAAATATGTAGAGGGAAAAAAGTTAACCTACTTACTCTTTTTTTTCCCTATAAATTTCATATTTGATGATCTAACAATATTTCTCTAATTCAGTCAATTCATAATTAAAACATCCTTATCTGCCATCTTGATCTTTATGGAAATGAACCTGAAGATAAAAGAACATATAATACATTGATGTTTGGAAGCAACAAACAAGCTACTTCTCAAAGTAATTATTAGCTTTACATAGGAGATAATGCATTTATTCGCAACAAATAATTATGCTGTTAATCCTTTGCACTAATTGTAAAATCATAGAAAAAGATTTTCTATGATTTATAAATAAAAAATATAAGTTGTCAAGCTTTAAAAACTATTAGATCAAATTTTAAAGAAAACTCATTATTAAAGAAAACTTAACTGTTAATATAATAAAGGGAGAATATTGAATTACATTTAATATTTTTATTTTTACATTACAAGACCTAAAGTTGCTTTAGTTATTATGCGGCTTTTTTTTGAAGTATTTAATTAATAAAGCAATTTAATATTCATTTAAATAAAACATTTTAGCTCTAACGATATTTACAAAAGTTACCCAAGAAGTGAAGACCATTTAATATTAAAAATAAAAAACATAATATTTATTTAAAAAAAGAAAAAAATGTTACATACATGCATACATGAAGCTTTCTTCATATCTCTACATCATCTCTTATATTTAAACATTTGTCACGTGGTCCTGAGCCTCAGAATTCCTTTGCTGGTCCAATTTATTAAACCAAGAAATTGTATTCTTTATTCATCTTTTTATAAAAGTTTACAACCCTGAAATTCCCATTTTGTTTAAAAGTGGGAATTGCTAGGATAGTTACAAAATTCATAAAAGAAAATGTCTAAACTAATTCTAAAAATTGGTTATGATTAATTTTCCTTCCAATTCAGCATTTCTTGATTTTCAGCAGGAATGTAAATACAAGTTGTGAAGGAAACTGATTCTTCCAGAAAGAATTCATTCCTTCCTGTGTGTTTTGTATGACTCCCCATAGTTTTCCTAGAATCTCACAGAAGATATGCTTTGATCATGTTTGTAAGAAATGAAGTAACTACCTGGCACATTGAGCTTATGTCAGAAGAATATAACAAAAGATTAAAAAAGTATAAATGCAAGAAATTATGGTTATTTTTAAAGGTGTACATAGTTTTATGTATGTTTCCTAAATATTGTTTTTCCATTTTTATAACTAAGCATTTTTTGCTTTCAAGATGTTCTTTGTGATTGTTCAACGAAAATGAGTAAAATAGTAAATCTAGAGAAACGGTTGAATATTTTTGTAATGTCAAAAAAGTAAATATTTCATCGTATTTTTTTTAAAAATTTGCTTTTGGGTGTAATTTAGGACACAATGTATAACAAATATATTTATGTGCTCATGTTATATCAGGAAATGTTCAAAATGATTTGTAACTGCAGCAAATATTTATGTGAACTGTGTATTATATCATTGCATTTGTGTAAGAATCAGATGTTTATAGAATTAATAAACTCTTATTTAAAAATTTTCTTATACTTTTTTACTTATAATATGCAGATTCTAACCAAATTGAATGCTATTTTTTTAAAAATTAGCATAATAAAGTTGAAACATACTCTATTAAAAATGAATGTGTTTGATATTTGGTGAAAATAGAGCTTGGGAAATATTTTATTGCAACTGCATGAATGGCAGTATATTTTTCTATAATATTCAACTCTGTAATAGAATTTTTATTTAAAAATAATTATTCCAAAAAATATACATAGTATTGTTTAGTTAATTTGTATTACATTTTCAAAGTTACATGATTAAAATCCATTTCAATGTGTAAAAGGGGTAAAACATTAATCCTAGATGAGTATATTTTGAATTCATAAGCTGAAAAAAAACATCATTAAAAATAGCTTAAAAGTCATAAATAAAAATCAAATTTATGCTATTCAGAATCAGAAAGTTAGTTTAAAATATTATAATTAATAAGCCCTGCATTAAGAAAAGTTTATTTCTTTAAATAATTTTATTTAAGTTTTAAAAAATAAAATAAAATATACATTATAAATAATAAAAACAAATGTTAAAAGTAATTAATATTATATCTTTATTGAAAAAAATGCAAATTTGAGATTTCATTCTAATTTAACCTAAGCAAATATATTGTCCAGATATCTTTATAATTTTTTATTTCTAGCTTGCATAAAAATTAGTTAAAACAATTTTCTGGAAAATTCTTAATATCCAGTCATCCAGAATTTTTAATATCTATAATATCATTAATCCTCTAGCTGCTTTCAATCAATGTAGTGCACTGGCTTTCAGTTCAATAGTTTGTTTTCTAATCCCACTTTGAGCATAAATGTTTGTATACTTTAAACTATAAATCATATTTTAATTAGCCCTCATATTCAGAAAATAACCATCGAGCAACAAACAAATCATATCAAAATTCACACTAGTGCCATAAGTGTCCTTGCTATAATAACTTTATCATCTGCTGATATCAATATTTAAACTGATATTTGAAAAGTATTACTCTGGTATCAAGCTTAACACCTTTAATTAATATCTCAAGTGCTAAATTAAAGAAAGCAGGGTCATCAATACATTTCCTGTCTCACTCCATTTTTTGTTTGTTGAGGACATGCAAATATCATGCCAAGGGTCTAATATGTGATTGAGAGACAATGACAAACAACTGTTAATAAACTTTCTGCATGATTTGCTGAGAATGGTCATATATTATTTCCTAACAAGGGTAAATGTGTCCACTTCTGTAGAAAGATTAGCCTTCGTAATGATCCAATGATATATATCAACACTCCAATATAAGTAGTCAATGAAATAAAATTCCTGGAAAGTATCTTTGACCGAAAATTAACCTCTTTTTCACGCATATTCTATATTTACGGAAGAAGTGTAAGCGATCACTTAATATCCTTATGGTGTTATCAAATACATCTTTGGGTGGAGATTGCACAACGCTCCTTCAAGTTTATCAGTCTTTGATTTTATCACTTATTGACTACAGATGTGTTTATGGATTGGCTAGGTCTTCTGTTTTGGAAAGGTTGTGGACACTGTTCATCACTCAGCTCTGAAGATATGTTCAGGCACATTCTGCACATTACCCATCCAGAGTCTATATGCTATTTCCCAGCAATTCCCTTTAGACTTGATATGAATGCAGAGTCTCAATTATTATGCTAAGATCATGTTGACCCCTCATCATCCAATATGTTCCATAATTCCTAATGTCTCTCTTAAGGGACTTTATGATGCTTGTTAGATGAGCATCCCACCTTTTCTCCCACGAGCCAAAATACATCTGTGACTTCCAGATTTATGTGATATTTGGATTAAGACAGTTGACCAGTTAGCTCATTTGCCTTGATATGACTCAACAATTATGTTTTTTGATACCTTTGCTCATCATAGAAAATCAGACACAACACCTATTGTTTTTCAACAGCTATTCTCATCTCAATGTTGTCAGTATGAATTATACACACCTGTATTCACTGATGATTCTAAAACAGCAGGACATGTGGGTTGTGTTTTTATTAATAATACAGCTTTTAGTTACAACCTACATTCATCCTGTTCCATCTTTACTGCGGAAGCAACAGCTATCTACTAAGCTCTTCAACCTGTGAACGTGTAGGTGATCCTCATCAATTGTATGTGTACACTAACAGCATCAGTGTTTTAGAAGCTTTGAGAAACAATAGTTTTACTTGTCATGCTGTTGTGTCGAGAGTTTTCAGAGCATTGGATTCCTTTGCTAGTAAGGTATTTGAAATTGTATTTTGTTGGATACCAAGTCACATAGGTTTTGATGGAAATAAGAGCAGATGCAACTGCTAAGGCTGCATTGGAACTAATTCTACCATTGATCCGCCCTTTGATGTTAGAAAGGGTATGAAAAATTTTGTTCTGTGTGACAAAAATTTTGGAACTTGTAGGTCGGCAACAAACTGCATACCATTTTTCTATCTCTCACCTTATTTTCATTTTTACCTTTATAAAGTGCTAACATCCATTGCCTTCATATCAGACTCACAAGTTTCACTCATCTGTTCTTGAGTGAATTAAATTCAAGGGGTGAAGCGTGTAATGAACCATATAATCATTATATTTTAATTTCGTGTCATGCTTTTAAAAAAGAATGTTTATTTTTTAAAATCAATATTTTAACTATATTTGATTGTTATACACACCAAACAGAAGCCTCTACTTTTTTTAAAGGCAATAGGTTTCCTCCAATTTATTTTAATTTTATATTTTTCATCATACAATTTAGAAGTTCATGTTTGTAATTTTTTCAATTTTAATTAAAAATATGGACTTTAAATTGTATTCACAGTTCTTTGTGTTTTATTCTGATTTTAATATTACTTGGGATTTTTTTTATAATTTATTAAATAAAGATTAATTTTATAAAATTAAAGCTTTGGCGCAGCTTGTCCTTTTCGGATCTTGCACCAGAAAACCTAACCAACCATTCCATTTCTTACTGCCATCAGTTTAGAGCAGCTGCTGTATATATTAACTCATACACTTGTTTCATTCAGTGTAAGACTAGTTTCACCCAGTTTATCTGGGATATTGAACTCTTTCTTGTCCTCATATTTTTCCTCATTTATAATTTCCTTCTGAACATGAATGCTTTTCTGTTTATATTATTATAAGCTGTTTTGAAATTTAAGCAAAGGTGATAAGATTTTAATTCTTAATTCTCTTGGTTTTTTTCTAAAATTTTTCTTTTAAAATTTGTTTAGTTTTAGCTCTTTCTGAATTCACATTGATAATCTCCTATATTTCTCTCTGATGGAGAAAGCTTATTAAATAAATTCCTAATTTAAAAAAATATCATAACTTCAAGAAACTTTGTAAATGATGCAAAGTACATTTTTATTCTTATTTTTAGATGATTCAACTGTAAAAAAAATCTATTTGAATGAGGTGGACTACATTAAGCTTTAGAAATTTTTCTTAAGTCCCAGACTAATTTAATGATACAGTGGTTTTGATCCTGTCATACTCAGTATTTTTAAGGAATTGAGATGGAATTGCATCTGGACTAGAGAGTTATGCTTTTTAATTTCTTCCTCAACCTGTATTAATGAGTGGGTAACATGTTATTGATTATAACCAAGCAGGTTTTTGTCTTCAAGTTGGTATTATATCCTTATTGTGTAAGTCATATAAGTATATATTTATCTTTTGAAGAATCTCATTTTTGTCTCAAGATTATTCCAGTACATCTGGATTCTACATAAGGAGATTTCTACTTTCTTGGCTTGAACTCTCTATGTCCAAGGTTAATTTCATGAAAGAAAATTTCACTTTCAGTTCAACTCCTTGGGTGTTCAGCATTTCTAGTCCTCATGATATGTATTTTTCATACTAAGAATTTTCTCTCTTGCTGTTATATATTTCTCAACTAAGAATCTTGAATGTTTCTTATTTAACATTTGCCTATATTCATTGTTTTTCTTTATTTGGGTGGTTGCTTAACAATTTTGTTAAACCAACTTTAATGTTTTTTCCCCTTATTTAATATTGACATTTTGTGCCAACCATGATATGTATTATATCCTGATTGTAACTTTAAATAACTGTTTTAACTTATATGTAATGTATTAATGATGTAACCTTCTTGAATTTGCCAAGGGCTTAAATGTGACATCGTTAAAAATATTTCCTGACTTTAAGTACTTATTACTAACATCAAAAACTTGTACCAAAAATATGCACATAAATACCTTTTTCTGTTATTCAAATCTGTTAACAAAATCTTTATTCAAAGAAGCAGTCTATTATTTGGTTGGCAGGAAAACAATATATATATTTTTATTTTTTAGTTGTTGCAAAATTTAGGGAAAGCTGATAGAACTACTGATGAAGATTTTGATTTTCATGTCAAAAACTTTTCAAAGCAACAGGTAAGAAAACATTGATTATTAATTCATAAAAGTCAATTTCTAATTTTTTTTCGTAGATTTAGTTACATTAAATTATTTGAAACTATGTGCCGAATTATATATTTTAATTAAAATCTTTATTTAAGTTAATCTAGACATTAAAGAATAGACATTCAGTATCATTTTAGTGGCTAGACTTGTCTTAAAAAAGGAAAGAAAATACAACATTCTCATGAAATATTTGATGAAATACAAATTTTAGTTAAGTATTAGATATGTTTGGATTTAACATTAATTTTACTTGATTAAATATTCAACACACAAACACTTGATAGCACATTTTATAAATAGTTGTCTAACCTAGAACTGGACTATATTCTTTTGCTTAAAAAAACTGCCTTTAGTAGTTTTTTTGTGCCAAGTAATATGCTGAGTGTTCAACCAATTGGTCAGCACTAATGAGTCTGTTCAACAGTTCGTGGGTTCAATGCTCACCCAGGGTCTACTTCTCTGTAATTGTTTCGATTCCACTTTTAAGTGGAATTTTTTAAGGTTAATTAGATTTTTGGATCTACACTTAAAAGTGTAGATCCAAATCTAATTAGCCTTCATGCGTTAAAAGTTGCTGTTGAGGGATAAACTTACCAGCCAAATGGTGTTGGCTATTCCGAGGAGAAACTATGATATTAAGTTGTCATGAAAAACATTGTTTAGTAAATACTTGTTACTTTTAAGTTTTACTTTACAGGCAACAAAACACAAGATTTCGTCTGAAATTTAAACAAAGCATCATTATTAACAGTGGGAGGGAAATAGTTGCTATAACATATGTAGTATTTAAAAAAAACATTTATTCCACATTATTTCATAGTACATAGCTTAAACAAGAATTTTTAACTTTGGAATAGTGACGTTTATTTTACTTAATGTCTGATTTTATAGTAAAATCTGGTAAATATATAATTTATTCAGAAATTTTGTCACTAAAATAAGATATAAGATTGCATTTAAATTGTAATTTTCCATTGCAAATGACTTTTTCATGCATCAATTACTTTTCCTTCAGGAGAATATGTAACCTAAATTATATGAATAGAAAAGTGATGAGATTGACTGATAATATTATAGTATTGAACAGGCGTTTTCCTTTTCTCTCCCTTTAAATTCAGCAGAACTGACAGCTGAAGAATTAATACTCTGGCTTTTGGTTCAACAGTTTGTGGGTTTACTCTCACCTTTGAATTTGATGTTTGTAATTGTTCAAGATCCACTTTTTTTAAATTATGGGTCAAGATCTGATTAACCTTTACATTTAAAACTTTCCTTTTTTTTTCAAATCGAAAGTTAATTAACTACTTGAATTAGATTTATTTTATTATTCTTATTAGAATTTTTTTAACATAGGCAAAACAGAAAATTCTTACAAAATCAATAAAATGATTCATATGTTATAAATTTACGTTTTTAATGAAAGGCATGAAAAATCCTGTTAAGTCTAAAATTTTCTTTATTCATTTAAGTTAATGATTAATAAAAAAGTTATTTGAGAGAACCATTGTTTATCTTATTGTGATATTGCAAATTTGTTAAATTTTATACGTTGTGCTTAAATTTTATCCAAGATTGCTAAGTTATAAATATTTTATTGATACCATGGATTATTTTAAGTATGTTAATAGAATACAAAAATAAATAATTGAATGAAAATATCCCTTCAGGGGTTTACCTTCTTTAGGTAAATACAGGTGCTGCAATCCTGAGCTGCTCCAGTGATCTTTATCCTTTTCTTCTCTTGTCTTCTACTTTCCCTTATCTTCCTTATTCTTTATCATCTTTGAAATCAAGACATACTGCTTGTGTTTTACCTTGCTATTCCATGGGTTCTATGTTGTATTTCTATTGATCTTCCACCCCATACGTTGGCCGTGTATGGCGTCCCGTAAGAGGGAAATTGGTGTCCTGGGGTCCCTCTGAGTTCTCTTTTTCCCTGGCTTCTCTGTAGACAGTTGGCTAGAGTGAGCCTGCTCTCAGTCAATTGACTGCTGCTATGTTAGGAGTATTTTCTCCCCTGCATGGTGCTGTAGGGCTAGTTCTGCATTTTGGGTTGTGCTGACATGTTCGCTAGATCCTCTACCCAACATGTACTATATCCTGGTGATACCCCTAAGGTAAGCGCAGAGGCTGGTTTTCGCCTGAACCGGTAACTGCCTTCCCTTGATGGGCTCTTTGATGGGCGAGGGTCCACCGGGATGAACAATTTTTCTTTCTCATGGATCCAAAAAATTCAGGCCATAACGAGAGCCTTAATTCATCCCAATTTGCTAGTAAGTTTGATGACAGACTTGGAAATATTTACCCAAAGCTCATAATAATATGGAGCAATGAGGGCATGCTTAAACAAATATCATCTTTCAGAATTTTCAAACAAATTAAAGCTGTTGCAGGAGAACCTAGTAATATAAAAAAAAGTTAATATCTGGAGATTTACTAATAGGGAGCTCATCTGCTCAACAATCAAAGTCCCTTTATCTTTAAAAGCTTTTAAAGAAATACCCATCATAGGTTAAAGTCATAAATCACTTTATCAATGTCATGAGATAGAAAATTTCAGAGATAGACCTTTTATCAGTATCTGAAGTGGAGATTCTGGAAGAACTTAAAGACCAAAGAGTTTATAATGTCCGTTGAATCACCATTTGTCAAGGTGAAAATTTTCCCTACAAAATACTTGATTTTAACTTTTAACTGCCCCAATCTCTCCAATTTAATAAAAACAGGTTATTTGAACTGTCCTATCACACCTTATATCCCAAACCCCATACGTAGCTTTAATTATAATAGATTTAGATACTCTAAAATGTTCTCCTAATCAAAGACTACATATATTCGATGCTCAAGTCTAGAACACCAGGAATGTGACTGTGAATCTGAACTGTTTTTTATAAACTGTAAAGGAAATTATAGTGCATCTTAAACCTGCTCACACTGCTCAGAAATTCAAAGAATAAAAACAACGCAAAAAATCTCATATCAAAAAGCTAAAAACAGCTTCAAAATATCACAAATTGTTTTAAAAAGCTGTATGCCCATGTATTGGAAAAAAACAGTATCAACTGCTGTACAGACATGTGTTTCATCAATTACAACAATTCTTAAACCTGTGGCACAAAACAAACATGAAATAAAACTGCGTACTACAGAAAAAGCTCTGTTTACAAAGCCATAAAAAACAAGTGACTTTGATACCAGAAAAAATCTTAAGGTTAAAGATCATTCAAATGTAACTAATTTTAAAGCCATCATTCCTACAGGCAGCTATAGTGACATGGATACTAATATCGATACTTTTAAGATTATTGCGTAGAATAGATCTCTTCATAGTAAAAAGAACACTTTGTAATGGTGGTTTTCCTTTCTTGGAATTGCTGTAGATTTTGCACACATATATCTGACATTAAAAACTTAGTAAATTCACACTCTCCTACTTGTCTTGCCCTCCAAGAAACTAACTTAAATCTCATACTACATATCAAATGGATATACCTGATTATGCTGTATCTGGCAGGGTATGTATTCTTGCTTCAAATAACTACTCCTACACAGTATTTCCTTTGCATACTTCGCTACAAGCTGTGACAGTTAAGATACATATTAATTTTCTAATCACTGTAACAATTGTTTACCACCATGTAATACCACCCTCCAAGATGACTAAAATAAGTTATTGCATCAACTTCCTGCTCTTTATCTTTTTATATGTGATTTTAATGGTCATAGTGCTCTGTGGGGAAGTGCTAATACTAATTCTTGTGGTCGGCAGATCAAACAGCTGTTCACTGCCTCTGTCTGTTTAATAATGATGAAAAAACTCTTTTTCATGCCCCTACGAATATGTTTCATTCCCTAGATTTGGCTATTTGCTCTCCTATTTTATTACCTCATTTGAATTTCACCACTGAAAACAACTTCCATAACAGTGACCATTTCCCTATAATTCTTACTCTTGCTGGTACACCTTGTAATGGCTTACAACCTGTCACCTTTAAGTATCACTAGGCAGGCTGGTATTCTTTTGCTACTCTGGCTGTTATTGCAGAAGAAATTATCGCAAACTCTGATATAAATGATGCTGTTATTAAAGTCATAAATACTATTATGCTAATTGCTGAAATAATCATCCCAAAATATTCCCCTCGTATTTAAAAGTCTCAGAAACCCTGGTGGAATGAAACCTGTGCAAGAGCCTATCAATTAACAAAAGTTTTGGAGTATCTTTTGAAGACATCCTACTAAAAATAATTTAATTGCCTTTAAAAAAGCAAAGGCCTGTAAGATTCGTCTTCAAAATCAAAGGGACTCTTGGATACGATATACATCGTCTGTCACGTCTCAGTTTTCCTAGCAAGTTTGTTTGGAAGGTGATAGTAGCAAAGGAATGTATCAAGAGTTCTCTTTCCCGATCTTAGCTACTAGCACTGCAGTTTATTCTTCTCCCAAGGATGTTGATAAAATTGGTGAAGTATTTTCTAGTGTGTTCAACTCTTACTCTTCTTTTTTCCAAGAGTAAAAGAGTGATACTAAGCAGCTCAACATCATTTTTAATAATTTCGAACAATTACCCTACAACTGCGATTTTCACATGTATGAGCTGTAAAACCTCTAAGATCCATTGTTCTAGCCCACATCCAGATAGGATTGCTTATCAAATGCTCCGCCATCTAAGACCAGTTTTGCTTACCAATATCATGCTCTTTTTCAACAGAATCTAGCTGAAAAATATTTTCTCATCTATGTGGCAAGAAGCTATAGTCATCCCCATCTTAAAGCCATTAAAAGATCCTAAAGACTCTTTAAGTTATCGCCCAGATGACTTTTCATTCACCTCAAGATTGTATTGGGCTGCCCGACAGAGACTGATGGTTGAAAAACCAAGGTCGGGCGTAGGATAAAAAAAAAAGTTATCGCCCTATAGCCTTAACAAGCTGCTTTTCTAAGATGATGGAACGCATCGTAAATGGCTGTCTTGTTTTTTACTTAGAAAATAATAAGTGTATACTTCAGCTGCAGAGTGGTTTCCATCATGTTAGATCTACATTAGACAACATTATTAATCTGGATAATGACATTAGAACCGCTTTTGTTCTTGAAAATGACATTAGAACTGCAATTATCAATATTCTTAGATATTGAGAAGGCCTATGATAGAACCTGGCACTATGGAATTCTTATGGCTTTAATCTTCGTGGTAACTTACCGCTTTTTATTCAAAACTTTCTACAAAAAAAAAAAGTTTTAAAGTGCCCATTGGGTATATTTTGTCTAGACAATTAGTTCAAACTTAGGGCATTCCTCAGGGTAGTGTACTTAGTGTGATAATCTTAATAGTTTATATTTCCAAGGTTTTATCTGTTTTACCTTATGTTAAAAGAACGCTTTATGTGGATGACCTGCAAATTTCCTGTCAAGGTTCATACATACATTCAATTGAGTGATAACTACAGACGTCTGTAAATCAAATTACTGACTGGTATGACAAAAATGGCTGTACCATTTCACCAAGTAAGAGCGGTTGCATTCATTTTTGTAGGCAACGAGGCCTTCACCCTGATCCTAATATTTGACTTCATAATGCTTCCATTCCTGTTAACGAGATACGATACCATGGGGAGACTTTTGATACGTTCTTGCTGCATATATCTAATATATGAGGGGTCAACATGATATATCTAATATATGCAGCAAAAATTTACATTCTTGCTGCATATATTAAATTTGCGCAAGAAGTGTGAAAAATCTCTGAACATACTAAAAGTTCTTTCCAAAACTTCTTGGGATGCTGATCGAACCTCATTGCGTAGAATATACCAGTCTGTTTGTTATATTGTCCTGTATTCACTATGGCAGTGTGGCTTATGGCTCAGCTTCTGTAAGAGAATGTTTAATACACTGCCTAAAATGCATTCTCTTTGTTCCAAATTTATTTCTAAACAAGATTCAAATTTATACTTTTTTACTACATTAAACCTGTTTTGCCAATTTTATAATGGACATTTTACATCTTTTATTCTGATTTGAGATAATTTTAAACATTCATTCAACACGGTATGTCCTTTTTTGGATTTTGGGCCAAGAAAAGACACTCACTCCCTCGCTCATTGGATGAAAATATTTTCAGAAAAGAAAAGTTAATATTAAGGAAATACAGGTTTTTATGATGTTTGTTACACTTGAATAAAGTATGACATTTTTCTTCCTACTCTCTCTGAGGGAATAGGAGGTACAAAATGATAATATTCCCTTCTTTTAATCTTGTGGCATAATTAAGCATCTTTCATGCTAACTACTATGACTATTAGGCTGATTCAACTGAGCAGAGTTATTTCTAAAATGCTATTCAGGGTTCATACAGCTCCTGGAATTCGAAAAAAATTTTTAAGTGAAACTCTTGGAATTTTGACTTGACTCCTTAAAAATAATGAATCATTCCTAAAATTTTTATTTAAATCTTGATGCATTCATTTTTTTAATAATTTAAAATGTTTAAGGAAACTGTCCAAAAACAAAATTGAGTATTAGCCCTTAATGTTACCATTTGATTGTGGCTCAATCGATATTTGATTGTTATTGCTTGTTTAGCTGTTGACTAAAATAAAGATCTAGCTCATGCACAGATGTTTCATGATTGAGTTCAGTCAGGATTGGATGTGGTATTTGGAATTGAAAGGAAGTCAATTAATCACAAATAAGATCATCATGTGGTGCAATCAAGCAGGTGGTTGTAATTAAGTTTTTTACTATTTGTGTGTGTGTGTTTCTGCTTCCTTTATATTATAAAATTTACTAAATATTTATATTTGAATTTGAAATTCCTTTTGAGCCTGGGGTCACAGTTTTAAAAAAACTGCTCTTACAGCGGCACGAAAAGAGGACATTTCCTACCCCCTTGTCCGAGAGGAGAGGGTCATTTTCACCCCACTTAAGTACTAAACCTTTCACCGTGACAAATCTTTATCTTTTGAGGATGAAATGCCACACTTGGTCTGACGTAATTTTCATGAAAATGTAAATGTGTTTACCATAAATACTATACTTATCGACAAGCAATCGATTTTTTTCCATTCGTTGTTTTACATACCAAACTAAGAAATGTTATAATATGCATGCATTTGTGATACAAATTTAGTCTGTTTCAAAAACTATGATATGGAGTATATTAATTTATTACAGAGAATTTTCTGAAATTGTTTAAAATAATTAGACTTCTTTAAAGGAATGAATTTACAATTGGTTATAATAAAAATAAGCAATAAACTAACTGAATATTTAAAAAACATTCCTAAAAACAGCGTGCCTGCTATTAAAAATGTAAATAAAGATATTTTGAACAAATATTTCTTTTTATAAGTAAGTACATGCAAATTGTCAAAGTTGCATTTGAAAAAGATTAAAAAGTAGTCTGTGTGTTAAATACAGTAATCATTTCTGTTTTCTTTTTATTTAAGTATAATATTTTTATTTATGACAAATTTCTATATTGAATTGATTAAAACGTATACTTTTTTATCTTTCACTTTTAAGGAAAAAGCTTAAAAATAGACTTTTACTTTCTGCGTGTTTCTGTAACTAAATATGAAATGTTTTGCACTATGAGTGAAGCCGGACGAATCTGAGTTTCTACTTTATATGTAGCATTCAGCTTAATAAAATTACATTTGTCATACAATAATAATATTCTGTTCATTTCTCAATGATTGAGAACTTAAAAAATGTTTATTCAAATAGTACATTCCAAAATATACACGTATTAGTCTCAGAAAATATTTTTATAAAATTCTTATCAGAAAATTAGCAAGAAAACATTATCTTTATATTGGGAATAAATTCTTATTTGCAGTGTTTTTAAGTTTTTATAAAGCTATGCTTATTAAATTATTTTTAAAAATCAAAACCGTGATTATTTTTATTTTATACAGAAACTAAAGCAATGTAGAAGAAAGACTGACACAACTATTAGGCAACTTTCTTAAATATCTACCGCATTTTCATTTTTGTTTTATTTCTAGCGACAAAAAAGTAACTAATTATAATGAAAATATTTGCTAAAGTGAGGAGGAATATGGTTCCTTTTTAAAAAGAGATGCCAATGAAACCATTTTGCACCAAAATTCTCCGCTCAGACAAGTCCCCAATTTTAACGACTTTCACACCCAAAAGAGCAGCAAATAAATCTCCCGCAACTACTTGCTGAAATTTGAGCTGGAAAAAGTCAAGCGCTCTAAAGGGCGAAAAAATCCATGGTACAATTGCTGTACCACAGCCGTTTTCTGAGACACTTACTTTCGTAATACAACAGTTGTACCACCAGGACAGAAAGGTTAAAATGTACTTTTCATCTCTTCCTTGGTGAAAATTGTATTATTTCAGTGAATAAGGATGAGTTTTCTTTATCAATGAAATAAAAGCTGAAATAAATTATTTAATATGCTTGGTGAAAAGTCTCTTCAATGACCACTGGTCTCAGGAAAAGCCATATTAAGATAGCTTTTGCATGGCTCAGAAAAACACATGTCCATAGTCTGCCTAATTTGCAAGAAAGACTTCTGTATTTCAAATATAGGCAAATCAGCTGTTAAATACCGTATGAAAAAAAATTCTTGCATTTATTAGAGGAGCCCATATCTTGCAAAAAATCTTATTTTTCAGCTTATTGAAAGAAAAAGTTAATGATAGTAACTATGCATTTTTCATTGAAGAAAGTTTAAATGATCACCTGCAGCCAAAACAATTGGACTGCCACATAAGATTTTGGGATGATAATATCGTTAAAACACGGTATTACTTGTCATATTAGATAGGTCTCTCAACCGGAGATATTTTGTTTAAAAAAGTAAATGAAAAGTGCTTAGAACTCCAATTATCAATGGATGGGCTTAGTGTGAACTGGCTCATTTTCACTAAAATGCCTGATTTTTTTTTTTTTTTTTTATTTAAGTGCATAGCATTCAGATCTTATAAATTTTGCAAGATTAAAAGAAGTTGCTCTACACATTTTGAATTATTCATTAAATAAATAAATAGAAATCTAATGAAGATGTTTAAAACTCTAAAATTACCTTTTGTTTTATATAATGTGTAATTCAGTAATGTAAACAATTTGTACTTTTAAATACTGATATTGATTATTTAAATAAATTTTTTTCCTGTAATGGCTGTAAATTCATTGAAAGCTTTTGAAGTATTCATTAAATATAATTCTAACCTAAATAAAAATTGTCTCATTAATTTTTTAAATTATTTGTTTCTATTATAAATACAAATATAATCTTTAGAATAAAATCAATAGCATTTCAAGAAACCAAACTGGAAAATCTGAGCCAATTCAAGGTAGAGAGTTATAATGTTGTTTGAAACACTGATTGATTGCCTTATGTTTCGTGTCAGAAACACTGAGTTTAATGATTGGTTGAAAAATTTATATGCTTGCATTGGATTCCATCACATGTTGGGGTGAATGTAAAGAAGACAGCAGATACACTTGTCAAATATGGTTGTAATATAAGTGAGCTCATGTAATATAAATGAGCCCATAAATTTAAATGAGCTTACTCTTTCAGAAATCAACTCCTTAAACAAACGGAAACTGCTCGCTGCTCGTTTCCCTCCGGTACATCACTGGTATCCTGCAAGCAGTTGGGGTCTGTCCCTATCCTGTGGTGGCCCCTGGCCTCATCAATCGGCCATGAATAGATTTAAAAGTGGCCGGTTGAAAAGCTTTAAGGTGTCTTAATGGAAAGAGGATATTTCCTCCTTGTTCCTGCTCCCTCTCTGCCAGTCCTGAGCATATTACTTGTCTAGCACCTCTTGGAGGCAGCTGAGCAGAATAAAATCTGTTTGGAAATTGTGCATTGGGCCTGGTGTAGGCTTTCTTACACCAGGGGAATAAGTAACAACAACATAAATATTATTAAAAAATGTTGCATATACATAATTATAAGAATATTTGATTAAGAAAAATTAGTAAATTTAAAAAAGTTATTTAACATGATTGTTGATACCACTTGGAAATTTTTTGGACTCCTGGAAAACTCCTTAAATCTTCTGAAATTTGATTCTTTAAAATCTGTATGATCTCTGGCTGTTGGATGAATGCAAAAAATTTTAGTATTTATTATGATATCCATATTTGCTAATATTAAGCCTCTGCATCTCAGTATCTTCACACTGCTTCTCAGAAGATCAGCAAAGTGAAGCATCACTTGCTGCAGGCATTGATTGGGGGAATGAACACATTCTCCCTTACTGAGTTGTAAGAGTCAGGTGTGGACACGTTCTTGTTACTCTATGGCATCCAAAATCATGCTGGTGTGTCATGGATGTGGAGATCTTGTCACCTAACCAGTTCAAAATTATGAGGTACATATAATAGGCAAGTATAAAATCTCAGGCTTTAAGGTATGACCAGAGGCTCACTTCTATTGTTATGCATGTGTATCTACTAATATTTTATAAGTCATGGTTTACAACTATGATTTTAATATCTAATGCTAATCCCTTTGATGTATCTCTTTGCTTAATGCACAAAATCTGCACACCAAGAAAAATATTCATCTATTTCAAAAATGTATTTTATTATAAAAATGGTACCCCAGAAGTTGTCTAATCAAAATATTTTTCTTTTTATTGAGGATAATATGTGTACCAATTAGTGTTCTGTTTATACTGATCTGATTTTCAAAAAAATATGGTGTACAAAGTATAAATGATATTACAAAGCATAATGGTATTACTCAAACTAAAATTTCAATGATTTTAAAGAATTATTTTTAAAAATGCCTGTTAAACTTACAAATGTTACTGTTAAGCCTCTGCATTTCATTCGCCATCATGTCATGAGAGTAATAAAAGACATTCAGAATTGTGTAGTGTTAATTTTTCAATCCCAAAAGTAAACTTTCAGTCAGCCCAGCTAGCTTTTGAGGTTCCTGGGTCCAAAGACCCTCACCCTCATTTGTAACTGATCTGGAGACTGTACCTATAGCTGTGTTCTGTCTGGTATATTATTGGTTAACTTTTTCTTATGGGGGAGACGCTTAAAATTTCATGCCTAGAGTTTTACTCTAACTTTACATAAGTAGAAAAATATTGTTAAATAGTTTAACTATTTCTTAATTTTATCTGGTAGTGAAAATTTAAATAGCGTAATTGATAAAATTTCTGTGCAAGAGAGAGAAAGAGAAAGTGTAATTAATATAACTTTTTAAACAAGATATGAAAAATGTAAAAAAGAGATAAACTTGCTGCATTCTGATTCGCTGATGCCATCTCCCACTTTTAAACATTTGCAATACAACCCTTTTGATGAACAGGTATGCAAGTGCCATCAATAGTGAATACAGCAGCACCAGATCTGCAAAATATCAAAGTTGTAATTGCTGTACAAATATGAGTTATATGTTAAGTGTAGCAATATGGATATAAAACAAAAGCAAAAAAACGAATTCAGTGAAAATATTTTAAATGAAAAGTAAATATGGTTATAAGATGAATTATATTGACCAGTACTAAACTGAGAACTGAATATATAAGTTAAGTGTATTCAGATAACTGTTTTCCATAACTAGAATGGCATATTCACTTATCATTTGAGAAAATCTGGAAAACTTCAAAGCGGCACTCAACTGAAACCTTGCTGAGTTAAAATAGTCATGCTACTTTGTTGCGGGGTAAAATCCTAGATGACTGTATGTGTTTGGCCGATTCCAATTTTTCCAACAAGTGTGACAGTTATTTTGCCAACCTAAATTATTACTTTGCGCAAAACCTGGTTTTCAAAACCCAATCATGCTCAAACTTTGATTTCATGCTAGTTAAGATTCAAAATATCCAAATTTCAAATGTTACATTATATTTATGTACTACAAAAGTATTACTAAACTTAACAATAAAAACTTAATTTCACATTTTTTACAAGCATTGCATAAAACAAATATAAAATATCTCTAAATATTAACTCTTAGTCAATAAAATACACAATCAATTTTTTTAATGTGCTTTTAATAAAAAAAGTGCTGTAAAAATACACTATACAATACCAAGTGGGAATTAACAACTATACTTGTCAAATAAGTAAAAAATGTAAATAATATATATTTTAATGAAATCTGCAATTCTAATTAACCTTAAAAAAACATCCATTTCAATACAATCTAGAACAGAAGAGCATCTAAGTAATAAAGTAAAATCAATAATGAAGATAACATTCATTTTTATGAAAATTCAGGTTTCTAATTAACTGAGCATTGATGCCAAACTTTAATAAAAAAATAAAATACATTTTTATGAAAACTCAGTTTCTAATTAACAAGAATTGAAATTCACAATTAGCCTAAATATATGTTAAACATTTCTATACTAAATAAATTGCATAAATTGTTACATACTCCAACTAGTTTAATCTCTTGTAGGAGAATTAAAATAGCGTAAATTTATCACCATCCGGACCTTTGAGTAGCTAAATAAATACAAACTTTCAAATTTTTGAATTTTATTCTCTTTGAAAATGAAACTTCATTTCTCTATCAAACTTCAAATACAAATGTTCAAGCATAAATGTAAAAAAAACTACATAGCTGAAGCTTCAAGGGTTATTATAACTCCGAACAAATTTCACATTCTGATTAGATAGCCAAATTTTGTCAAATAAATAACAAAATAACCCATAATAATTATTCAATAACAATTCTTCCATGTGGTTGCACACCTTCCATCAAGTTTATTTACAAGTAAACTCAAGTTAACCTCTAAAATCAGCAGGATACGTAGTGGATAGGATTTGGTGAAACCAGACATAAGTCATATTAACTCGAAAGCTTACTCAGAATAGTGAATGTGGCTATAAATGTTCATAAAAAGCAGATTATTTTTGATCATTTAAAAAAATGTTTAAGAATAGCGATTGATTGATTGATTGAATTTTAATACATTTTATTTAGATAACTTTCATCTTGGTGTTTAAAGTATTTTTTATGTCTGATAATTTATCAGAGATTTTAACTGTCTAATGTTAAATTCTTTTTCAGAATGCTGTCCTAAGATTGCAAAAGGAATTTAAAAATTACCATCAGTGCCTTAAAGGTAAATCATTATTTTAATGCACAATAATGAAGCTTATAATAACTTGGATAAAATGTAAATTGTTTAATTATTTTATAATGTAAATTTATAGAAATATTTATGTACAAATGAAATTAATGCAATTGCTTTGACACTTAGTCTTTTTAAATTTAATGAATATAGAAAGGAGAAACAAAGCAAATTAAAATTTGCTTTTGTTTGAAATTATTTTTTAGATGTGTATAAAATGTCTTTATAATACTTTCATTTATGAAGAATGCATGTAAAAAATTTAAAACTCTTACACACTCATGAATAATTTTTATAACAAAGGCCATTCATAGAATTTATTTAGATATCAAGTGCCAACATACCCAATGAATTTCAAATTGTTTATTTTGCAATATACAGTAGAATCCAGTAAAATAAGGATTTATATAATGTGAAAAAAAATTGCTGCTGGTTTCTCTCTGTTGCAATTAGCAACTACTTATGTTTATGACATTGTATGTATTGTAAAAAAGTTTTTTCCTTCTACTATATACAAAGTCAACATGATACATCCAAATAGCATTATATGGAAATCCACTCTAATGGTACTGAATAAAAATGCAAAGCATGATTTAAATTATTCGAATTAAAATATAAGTTAAATAAGGCTGAGAATATCAATAAAAATATCAACTTCCTCTTTTTAATTTTCTTGGAGCCATTTAAATGTATTGCAGTTGAAAAAATCTTATATTCACTTTTAATATAAGAAGTAGAGTAGTAAGATTAATTCTATTGAGTTCTAAAAAATCTTGTCTGGAATTACTGTATTGACCCAAAATAAGAAAAGGCTTTCTATGTACTTGTTATTTTATTTGAGACTTTGTATCATTTTTGTTTAATGTCATGACAAACTTGTGTGAGAAGGTTCTGTATTTATGCTATTAAAAGACAGACTTTCAGTGTGACAAAGAATTTCTCCTTTAAACAGTATAGCAATATCCAGATGCAGATTTTCAGCATGTGGAATATGAGAATTTCTTTTATAATTCAATTGAAACACAATCATTACTATGATTACTGTATTGATTAAGATTATCTAAAAATTACCTCTTATGGAAAAATCTGAAATAACAATAAACTGACTGGATTGTATTTCTTTAATTTTAAAACATATTCGATATTTATATTTTTCCAATCAATGTTGATATTTTTAAACTATTATAATTACATAATTTACATTACCTGCAAATATTTATAGTTTATATATTTAATGCATAGCTTAGCTTTATAATTTATATTTAAAAATTTACATTAAATATTTCTTTGAAACTGATGCCTAGTGGTATAATGGTAGTGCTTTGTGCTTCCAAAGCACAGGTTCAAAGTTTGAACTTTAGGCTGGGAAGGTCAACTCAGCCATTCATCCCTTCTGTGAGTCATTAAAATTGAGTACCAAGAATGCTTTGGTATTAAACACTGGTGTTTTCACGTTAGTCTGACCACCTAACCAGGACATACATGGCATCTTAGAGCCCTTGGCAAGAAAACTGATATTGTCACTGTAGGCTTTGACTCCATGGGAGCTGTCATGTCACTGAGTTTAATTTGTTTCTGTGAAACTATTAAATTGGTAACTTATGATACTTGCTCTTAATATATCAAATTATACTTTAGTTCACTTTATATTTTGTACCTTTCTATTTGATTTGTGTATGGAAAACTTTTTTTTATAAATCATATCTTATTTTGAATAAGTTACTAAGCTCATTCTATAAATCAATATTGTTTTTATGTTTAACTTGTAACGTTAACTGACGTTCTTCATTAATTTTGTTCAATATAGCTATGCAATCTGCTCGAAGAAGTCTTATAGAAACTGTAAATGAACTATATGAGCCTTGTTGGATTGGCTTAGATCAATTTTTAATCAAAACGGAGGTGAGTGTAGTGGTTAATATGTAATAAAAGTAATTTTGTTTAGTTTTAGAATTTAATGACTCTAATCTTTCTTGAACGCTATGAAGCACAAGTTTTCTACACTCTGTTTCCAGAAATGGTATAAATTTCAAGAAGCTTTGAAATAAATGATGTATATTGATATCAGTGAAAAACATTGTGGCAAATTAAGAAAATGAAAACTAAAAAATGAATGAAAATTTTCTTTAATCATAACATTATATCTGAGTAAATTAAAGTACAATTAGCAAAATAACACAAAAATCAGCTGATTTATTAAACAGAGAAATTGTAATTTTAATATACAAATACAAGCTCTTAATAGTAAGCAATAACATCTTACGTAGTTAACTCTTGTACAAGAGTCATTTGTAATATTAAATATAGTAGTCTTATAATTTAAATATAGTGAGAGAGCCAAAATTTCCTCATAATGTAGGGAAATTTTTCCAACCCCATTTAAATACTGCTGCTTTAAACGAGGGAAGTTTAAAGGAATCTCCTTTTTTAAAAATCCTTGAGAAAATATGAAATTACTACTATAAATTTACAATATTTAGCTTTACCTTTTTTTATATATAAATTCAACTTTTGAATGAAGTAAACTTCTAAAACTGTTAGATTTTTTAATGAATTTTAAATGTTTTCCTTTCTGCCGAATACAATTAAGTGCTCTATTTGAAATATTAAATTTTTTGTTAAACATATACAAAAATGAGAAATGCAGAGAAAAACAGTTAACAAATTTTAAAATGCTTATATATAAGTATATATTTATTGAATTACCAAGTATATTTTGTTTTATAAGAAATTTGATCAGCATATAATAGCTTCAGCTTCCAGCCAAATAATTAGTGCCCTGGCCTTTTATTAAATAGATAGTGGATTTTAATCCCCTTTCAGCCATGGATGTTTGTAATGTTTTAAAATCTCATTTACATTGTGTCCAGTCTAATTAATTCTCAAATTCAAAAATGTTTATTAAACAATAAAAAAATATCATAAAATCTAGTGTCTGATGAATGAAAATAGAATTTTTTTATAAAACAACAATTTATGCATAGAAGATGCTATAAATAAACATTATAGTTAAAAATGTTTCTTGCATTTTCAAAGGAAAAGTCGAGTGTACTAAATTAGTTTGCATATAAATTCAACTTCAATGTAATTATTTCAAAATGTTCAAGAAAATTATATCTGAAATACAGCTCATAATTAAATATCAATGTTTTTCTTTGTGGTCTTGATGTAAGTTCTAGTGATATACTCTAGTGTTAAATTAGCTATTGAAAACCTTAAATATTCCTTTTCTACTAAAATTAATTTTCTTCTAAATTTAAATATGTAAAAATAAATAGAAATTAACATACGTCCATTGATATAAGTAAAATTTTAAATTATTTACTTATGTATTTATAATTTATTATAATTATTTATAATTAATGTATTAAAAATGCAGAAAAAAAGTTTATTTTCATATTTATGTGTCATACTATAAAAGGCATTTGTAAAAATAATTATGTGACAAATGTTTTACAACCATTTGGTTGTATGTTATTAATGTAATCTATATTTAAATATAATGAATAATTTATTGTTGAATCTCCTAATTCTTTAGTGTAATTTTTTGAATTTCATTCGAAATTAATTAGCCTTAGATAGTAACTGAATGGTTACCCTTATTTCTAGATTACTAGTTTGAGTTTGGCTGTGACACCTTTAGTATGTATGTTTGTAATGGTTCTCAGTAAACTTCAAACTATTGCTCTTAATTCTTTCAACTCTCATGAAGTCACTATAGAATGATTAACTTAAACTAAATAAGTTCTTGATCTGCTACTAACAACACAATTTGAATAATATAAAACAAACTGATGAAAACTATCAAGAAATTTCATACTTTTCTATCATGGCTCTTATAGGACTATTTTTTATGTATTTTAGGTTTTAAATAAAAATTTTGATGATTTTTGTGAAAAAATTAACGATGATCTACTGTCTCCTGTTACGACTTATTTGTGCCAGTTTCCTGACTATACAGTGAGTATTTCTAAATTTAAAACATTAAGTTTCTATAAATCATGTGTATTTCGCAATGAGCCATTATTTCAAAAAATATTTAATTTCTTTACAGTTGAAAATTTATTTTATTTATTTTTGCCATCTGTCAAAATGTCTTTTTGTTAACTCTTTTTTATACATTTCAGAACAAAATATCAAAGCGAAATCGGAAGCTTTTGGATTATGATAATTGTCGTCATAATTTGCAAAACCTTGAAACACTGAAAAAACGTGAAGAAGCTAAAATTTTAAAGGTAGTTTTAATTTAATGATTTACTTTGACTTCAAATACTGTATCATGTTTTAAGTATAAATTTTCATTATTCTTAAATTGAGATATTATTTCCTGTTTGTGTTGTAAATTTCTAAGTCTAGAATCCGTTGTTTCCTAGGGGTTGGATTGTATTCTTAAAGGTGGAAAGTCCATAATTCGATTCCAGCTTCTGTTAAAAAAAGGGGGAGATAAATGTTTTGGCATTACATATCTCCTCATGTCAAAACTAAATAATATCTGATACTAAATAAAAATAATATCCTTATGCCAAACTCTGTTGTAAGGCATTTGAGCATCCACAATTTTTACTTTCTTGGTTACCGACAGTTGTCTACATTTACATCTCACAAATTAGGAAATTCAGAAAGCTCCCAAGCCTTCAAAACATGTTGAACATGCACATTTGTTAAGAAACAAATGTGCGTGTTCAACATTCCATGATTCAACAAAGGATGGTATTGAACTTGGGACTTTTTAGTCCAAAGAGAATTGTTCTATCAGTATGGACACAAACTGGAGATGACTGTTGCATTCCTGTTTTCAGCATGCATGCATGTCTGGCCGTACTTTACGTTTTTCCCCTAGTTTCATGAATACAGCTATCTAAAAAGTAATTCTGGCTGTCTTATATACAATGAATGTTGAAGTATCTTACTACAAGATTTTCTCTTCCCACTACATTATACCCAGTTATTGAATCTCAAGTATTAAACTACATATCATTGCAGCGACTTTTATTAAATTAATGATAACACAAATTTCTCATACAGTTTTCTTTTACTAAATAAACCTACTTATTTATTTTTTAATTTCATTCACTTACTAATGTAAAACTAATTTGAAAGTAGGAGCATATAGATTATAGTAGATTAATATGATAATAAATCTAAATGATTTTTTAGATTTCTTATTATAACTTTTATAAAGATTTTTTAAATAAATAAATGATTGATTTCTACTTTGAGTTTTGGGTTACTAACAAGAAATAAACAATTCTTTGTATTATATGCGTAAAGTTTCTTGAAGGAGCAATATTTTTAAATGTTATCTATCCAGTTTATTCAATTCATTCTCATATTTCATACATAATTTGTTTTGTTGTAAATAATATACTAAACTTCCTAGACTTATTGTACTTTGAATATATAATTTTTTCAAATGACTTTAGTAAGTAATATATTTTTTTAATTCAGTTTTAAGATTTCTGTCTTCTATTAGTGAACTTTATCTGTATTTTTAAAATTTTTGTTCCAATCAATGTAATGTAAAAATTCCTAGATTTAATTTATTCCAAAAGATGTTAGAAGTTTCTATTTGATTAATCTAATGATAATGACTAGAGTAATGCCAAATTTTAGTTTTATTATTAAGGTAAAATTAAGTACTTTTTAGGACAATGAGACATTAGTTTCTATTCGGCTTCTAAAGACAATCATTGCTTGTCTTGTTAAGAACAAAATTTCAGTGGTTGACTACATCTCCTTTATTTACACTGGGCTTAAAGCTGTAGAACTCTAATTTGCAATATGTTTACTTTCATTCTTTGATCATGTGACCACAGATTTGAGTAATTATATGCACATTTAATATTTTTTTCATGTTTTTATATTAGTTGATTAGAAAAGATGCAAGATTAGGTTTTGATCACATCACTTAACAATGATTCAAAATCATCAAGGTTGACTAAACTAGTTAATTTCAATCAGTAACAAAAAAATCCAAAATCTTCCCATGTCACTATATTAATGTGCAAGCATTTTGGTTGATATGAAATGATAAGGAAAGTAGCAGATGTGTTTGTTCATTAAACAAAGGATTACATACATAGTTAATATTTTATTTTCATGAAATGTCAAATTTTAGTCCTCGGGAAGTTTAAAATCGAAACAAACAAAATAAAATTTATTTGCCTTAAAGTGTACTTTCAGGAAAGTAACTAAATATGACAAAACCAAGAAGTCACTAAACCTCTAGTTTATATACTAGCAGTTTCAGATTTTGTGGAAGGGGCTAATGGTAAGAAACATGCATACACAACATAATTAAGGGCAAATAAAATTTTATATTTGACTGCAAGGAAGGTTGTGCTAGTATTATGGCCACTGTATATATGTGAACCTTACACTCTCTAGATTATTGTCAATAACAGCTCAATGAAAATGCATTTTAAAATAAAAGCTGGCCAGTTTCTTCTGTATAGAATCTTGCAGTAGGATGTAAAACTTCATGCAGATTTCATTGTTTATTCATTTTCTTCTAGTATAGTTATTTCAAATAATATGCTATTCTTCATTTGTGTGCTATGTCTTGGAAATGAAAATAATAACTCAAAATTATGTGTTGTAGAATATTGTACACCTTCTGCATTCAATGCTGCTTTTAGAAATTATTCGAGGAATTTAAAAAATGTTTAATATTAATTTAAATAAAATTTCATGTATATGTATAGGTAGATATATGTGTATGAATTTTACTATTTTATCCATACATATTTAAAATGGTTGGAAACGTTTATGTATAGATTTCATTTTATATAGTTTTATACTACAAAATTTAAAAATCTTCAACTTAAAAATTTTCTATGTATTAATAAATAACTAGGTTATTATTTTCAAAATAGAAAAACATCATGAAAGATGGACATAATAGTATAGTTTATTAAAGTGTCAAGCATTTTATGTACTTCTGCTGGTAGACTATTAAATCCCATCATCTTTTTCAAACTTCTGTAAAATAATACATATGCTATTATTAAAATATTCTATGTCATGAACTTCTCATTCCTGTAATGCAAACTAAAATCATCTTAATTTCATTTTTTTATAAAATGTTTTAAAACTCTTATTTCTGTGTGAGTGTGTGAAGACATTTCACATTACTCTCCCAATAGTCAAAATATACAATACTAAAAATGGGGACTTGTATTTCAGTTGATATCAATCTTATAAAAATAGATCTTTTATTTGGAAGAACAATAACATCCTATCCTCTACAAACTGTTACATTAGGGCTAAAAACATGCAATGAGCTGTTTTGAAATTAAACTTACTTAATAACAAGGAAAATTAAAATAACAAAATTTGACTAACTTGTATATAAGGTTATAGTAAGATTAAACAATCTTTTGATTTTAATCAAGGTTTAAATAGGAGACTAACATGATATTTGCTTTAATTCTTTATGAAAAATTTCCATTTCATGACAATAGTTTTGACAGTTATGAAGTAAATGCATAATTATTTTAGAATCAGGTTTGTTTTCTAATTGTTACTGTGAAGCGAATGAAAATGAAATAATTTAAAATTAGCATGTCTAGTAAAAAATTGAGTTAATTTAAAGATAATATAAATGTGGTTAAGTTATGATATACCATTGAAAAGAATCTTTTGTTCCTTTTGCATTTGATAGTGATGTGATGAATTATTTATTCCAGTTCTGGTGATTTTCAGTGTAGATGCTTAAAATATGAAATAGGAATTGCATGATTAGGCATTGTGTTTACATAAATTGTATCTTTAACTTGAAAGTCAGTTTTTTACTGTCATTTATTCCACAATGGTGCCAAACTTAAGTAAAAAATCAACTATAGTTATTATTTTCTGTCCACTTATCTAGAATGACTTGCACTTCGAGTTTTTCTCACCTGTTGATATTTTGTAAAAATAACAAGGAAAATAAAGCATCCATACAAATTAGTACTTCTGTAGATTTTTTTAATACATCTTAAAAATTTAGAAAAGCTCTGTTTAAAGGTTTGAAATGCATCTCAGGCTTTGATATCTGCAGTGCATCAAAATCTACTTTATACTGTAGCTCCCAGTCTAATTATAGCTCTCATATACAAAAAATGACCATTGAGTGAAAAACTAACTAATCCCTCAGGGTATTTTGTTTTATCTTGTAGTTTCTGCATCATGTAGTTTTTCTTTTGTGTCATTACAGAGGAAAATAAGAAAATGGGAACTCTTGTGGGAAAATAGAAAGGTGTTGCAATCAGAATCTTGCTGTTTTACTAATTATTAGCGATTCTCAAACCGTTTTTCACGTTTGACTTAAAACTTCTATATCAGTTGGAGGGTAGCTTATGTGTATATACTTTTTGGATTAATGTTACCTCTTACTCTGTTTTCAAAAGAAATCTTTGACTTTTCCTAATCTGTTTGCTGTTTATTTTTCCTCAAATTTTTCTCATTTCTAAAACAGGTTATTTTGCTTTTAATCTAAACATAGGAGATTAAAGCAAAATCCCTATTTTAAAAATCATTTGTTACAGTACTACTAATACCATAAGTATAGCAACTGATTTTCTGAGAAGTATTTCCCACACACATTTATGTGAAATATACAAGATATGCATTTTCTATTGAAATTTTCAAATATTATGATGCCATGATATTTTTATCTTATCTGTGTTAATAAGTAAATGATTTTCGAACTCCAAGTTCATGTTTTTTTATTACTATTATTAAATGTTTCATAGATCAGCAATGTCATACATTTTCTTGGAATTAAGAGTTTCAACCAAGGGAAAGTAAAGCATGGAATATCTTGAGTCAAGTATCGTGGAAAGATTTATTTTTAAAAATTATCAATATATTCATAAGCAGAACTCAGGATCCTTAAATGCAATATTAAAACTTCTTTCAAACACTTTGTGTAGTAGATTATTCATAGTCAATTTTTACAAGAATAATCCATAGTCTGAACTTAGAGGACAACCATATTTGATATTTATTAATTCTTTCACATGACCAAATGTTAACTCAACTCTTAAAAACCCAAAATGTTTAAACTTCTCAGAACTATAGGTTTAACCTGTATTTGTACGTTTATCCATTTTAATATCGTTTTTTAGTCAATTTTAAATTTTATTTATATATAGAATAAAATATATTATAGAATTTTAACTCAAAACTATTTAACACTTTGACGAGCTGAGTAACTAAACAAAATTTCGTTTTCCACATTAGAAATTTTTTCTATAAAGATGTTATTTTTATGATTATAATAGTAAAAATGTAATTCTTTTAATTTGAGTTTTTGTGTTATATTTAGCAATAATTCATTAAAATTTATTATAATTGATAGTCTTATTATTGATAGTCATATTATTTAATTCCTATACTTTAAATTTTTCTTTTAATGCACCCCATTATAATTTTAAGTATTGTTTTCTGTTTTAAAAGTGCAAAGTATTCTACTATATATTTGTAAATGCTTTGATTCATGGTATGCTCAACAAAAATACTTAGTTGATTATTAGTTATTTTGAAGCTATTAATGCTTATGCTTTTTATTTGTAAGCAATTATCAATTATTTACAAATATTTTACTTATTTTTTTTTTTTTTTAGAAAAAGATTTTTATATAACTACATTTTGAGTAAAAAATTAATACCATGATTTTTTTTATACAAAGTTACCATAGAATGTGTTTGAGATTTGAGAGGAAAAAAATCGTTAGGGAATTTACTGATAAAATACAATTTAATAAAGAGTACTGTCAAATGACTATTTAGGTTATATTGTAAAAATATTTTTCTTGTTGACATTTTAAACAATACTTTTTACTCACCACAGTTAAAATTTTTGTAAACAGATTTTTTTAAGCATAAATATAAGTTCCTTCCTATATAGGATTCAAATATTTATTGTATAAATTACAAATAAAGAAAGTTTTTATAATGATAAGGATATTATATATGCTTGGTAACATCCTAAAGTTGAATTATTTTCAAATAATTGGTTGCAAATATTAATAAGAATTCCTTATATTAGAGGTAAATGCTCTAATATATAGTGTTAGATATACTATTATTACATTAAGAATTCTAAGAACATTTTTTTAATATATTTTTACTATTAAAATTTTTTTCAGTAAAAATTCAAACTAAACAAATATTTTATAGTTTTGCCTCACCTTTAATATCAGTAAATCAAAACATATTTCGAATTTTATTTTGTACTTCATATTAGGTAAATAATTTATGTTTTACTTTTTTGATTGTTGAAATGAAACTTCTATTTCTATAGGCAAAGGAACAGCTGGAGGAAGCTCGAAATCATTTTGAAGTCATTAATACTGAATTGCATAATGAATTACCAGCTTTATATGATAGGTAAATATATTAATTCTTAAAATATATTATCTTTGCAATTTTTATTACATTAACACATTATATTATCTATGTATAAATAATTAGAAAATACAGAATAATGCAAAAATAAAACAAAAGTAAACTGAAGGAAAAATTAATTTTATCAAACATTATAAAAGTCAATAGCATGATTAATATTAAATTAAAATGTATTCTGAAACTTAACTGTTAGAAAAAATTTATCAACTTCAAAATATCTAAAACATACTATAGTAAATACTTGTATGATTTTGGATTATTTTGTCATTGGGTATAAAAAATTTCTTATAAATTTTGTTTTTTGTAGCAACTAATTCTTATGTTTCAGTCTTAAAATATTCATTACTAAATACTATTGGATTTCTTTACAACACAGCAGCTCCTTATCTTTGCTTGCTGGGTTGGTAGTTAAAAGATTACTGCTCTGTTTTTCAGTTCAACAGCTCATTGTTTCAGTTCCACTTTAAACTATAGGTTCTAGTCTAATTAGCCCCCATACAAAAAATTACCGTTGAGCAACCAACAAATGGTTTTATACTGGCAATAGCATCCACTCTTGATTGTTTGACCCAGCTCTGAATATTGTAGCCACAGGAATGCACTAGCTCAGATATGACCTCATGACTGGTTCAAAATTATGAGGGTCTTTGTGATAGGTAAGTATACATACTTGCAAAGCTTAAGATACAGTCAAGGGCTCCTCTATACCCTTGTTTATACATGCCATGTAAATAAATTTTACAAATCAACTGTTCTTTTTACAGCTAAAAACTATTTTTGAGCAAAAAGCACATTTTTACTCTATTCTTCATATTGCGTGACAGTGTGATGTCAAAGATTGCTAAGTGCTTGTGTCAGCTATTTATATGAAATTATGAAGGTTGGAAAACTCAAAAACGATGTTGTTTAAGTGAACTATAGAGAGAGAGGAATTATAAGGTAAGTACATATTTATTACTGTGTTTATTAAAGTGTTAAACAAGAATGATACATTTATTATATGTTGAAATTATTTAACTCCTTGCAAGGAAACTTCATATACAATTGATTAGATGCCAACATGATAGCAGTGATATCAAAGTGTTTTGTCGTTTTATATATTCATTTTAAAATAAGTATTTCATTAATATGTTCGGAATAAAATATTTTTATCTGGATCAGAAACATTTTCTCATTCCATTTCAGATATACTATTTTTTTATACTGAATTAAAATTTTTCATCATTTGATTTTTTATAAAAATCAATTGTTACAAGTCTTAAAAAAAGCCTATATATATTTATTTGTTGAAAAAAACGAATTTATATAGTAATTGGCAATCTAAAAATATTTTTTATGTTTAACTTATAGTGTTTGCTTACAATAACATTAATATAGGATTTTCTAACAGTTATTCACGATTATAAAATTTTTTAATAATTGCTGAGTGAACTTTAATTGCTCTTGTTTCTTATATGATTTATTTACATAATTCTTTGCTTTCAAGTAAGTTTTTTTTCAGAAATAAGTAATTTATGCATATTTTGCCTTACACCAGTACATAGTTTTAAAATCTTGTTTTGCAAGACTCCTTAAGTATCTATAGGTAAAGTTTAAATAATAAACTAAACTTTTGAGGCATGTGTAAAATGGCATTTGTGTATTAACCAATCAACCATTAAAAGTCACTGGATTTGCGCCACTAAAATGTTTCTGTAATACAGATAAATGTTTTGTTTTAGAATTATACATATTTTAAAGCTTATACAAGAATATTGTGTTACATTAATTGGCACCAAGTAAAATTTGCTTAAAATTCTATACTTGATGAGTTGATTTGTAATTATCTGGAAAAGTTTTCATATGAATCAATACTGTAGTGTTATTATTTAAATACATATTTCATACTTTCATTATTATTATATTTAAATTCACATTATGTTTCTTTTATTTTAGTTCATTTAAGCAAGCTATACTAAGGATTACATTAATTTGTTTTTGCACTTTTAAAATAGTTCTGTGTCTGATTTTCATTTTCTACATTTGTTTGGTGAGATCATCAAAATACGCCAAATAAGTAAGGTTTATTATTTTTTCGTGATCCTAAGTAGTGTATGTATGTAAGTATTAAAATTTTTTCTTTTGCTATTAAAACTTGATATAAATTGTTTCAAATATGAATTTAATCATATATTGTTTTGTCCATAAATAATGCAAAAAAAGAAGAAATTGCAATATTAACTATCCCTTTTTTACATTTTTTATTCCTATGTCAGGGAGCTGTCATTCCCACATCACATCGGTAATTTTCCCTATATTAGCCTAGTGCAAATAGCCTTCGTATGATAGTTGTCAAGTCTAAGAGAGTTGTTGCTCAGAAATGTCTAAAATTCATACCCTCTCCTGTGGAACATATGTCAACTATCCTTTAATTTAGAACAAATAAGTATTGACATACTGTCCATTAATAGAACTATAACTCATACGGGTCATGCTGCAGAAGTTGCCAAACTGTATATTCAGATGCTCCTGTAATTGTGACCTAATAATATACAAAAACTAGTGTCTTTCTGGGCATCCAAGTTAAATTTTGTCTTATTTTGAAAAAGATACTAAGCTTTCTCCAGTGCAGTACTGGAGTTCCCTGGTGTTTTTAAGATATAGGTTTCAATAATTTATATCTTCTCAAGAAAAGGGAAGAATATTGTTGCAGAACAAGCCTGTTTTTGTTTTTAAATCAGCTTTCTTATTGCCAATGTATAATGATACAAATGTTTAAAAAAAAGTTAAATGTAGAATTAAATTTTTTAGAAATTTAAGTATAAAATTCAAAATAAAATCTTTGAAATAGCGTTGAAACTACATTATAGTCATCAATTGAGCACTGAATATTAATTTCCTAACTCTTTTAAGTGTGCACATTTCAAATTATTAAAAATGAAATAAGTTTCCCTTTCCAATTAAGGTATTTTTGTACATATAAATTTATTTCAATATTCTGCAGTTTTTTTAATTTTAAAATGGTTTATTTGTAACAATTGATTAGATGCTATTTTAATATTGTAGTTTTATAAAATATTGCTTTAACTTAATTCATGTTTTAATAAGTGAGAGATAGAATGAATACCAAAGTATACCACATGATTATCAAACATGTGATTGTAAAACATGTAATGTTTATTTAGTTTTAATGCACATTTACTTAAAACTTTACATGTAATAAATAGGAAGGCATAGAATTTATTTGTAGGATTCCTTGTACTTTTTTAAAAAGTGAGATTAATAAAAAAAAATATTTGATGCGAGTTTCTCAGAATATTTAAGAATAAAATCTCCCTAGAAAAATATGATAAAATATATTGAAAATGTTATAGTGGAGCAATTTTATTAATTTTATTTTCATATTTAAGCATGAATATCTTATAGAAGGTACAACTTTGGGGGGGGATATTTTTTCTGTAGGTATACTTAATATATTTCTATACTATATTGTTGGAATTATATTAGGATAATTTTTATACATCTTTCAAAATTATAAATTATTACATATAGCTAGTATGTTATATAAACTGACAAACTATAAATATATCTGTTGATGCCTCATTGATTCATTTTTTGTTTTCTATCTTGCAAGCTCTTTTAAAGATTCTATAAAACTTTGCATTCCAATTTAAATTGCAGCTTAATGAAACTAGTTGAGTGCTATTAATTTAATTGCTAATGATATTAAGATTTAGTATATAAACTTAATGCTTTCGATAAAATAAGACTGCTAAAAATTATAATAATAATTTATATATAATAAAAATTATAATAATTATTATAATATTAATACATATATATATATATATATATATATATATATATATATATATATATATATATGGTAAAGTTTAAGGTATAATTTTTTTTTAATTTGTTAACCAAAAATTAGAATGCTTATATTTGAAATTTGTAAAAATGCTTTAAATATCGATTTCATGAATTTCAACATGTGTTATATGAATTAATTGTGTTATACTAGAAGTAATTTTTAATTATTTCAATTTTATAAATTTTACTTATCTGTAATCCTTGTTTATATATATATATATATATATATATATATATATATATATATATATATATATATATATATATATATATATAAATTAGGTTACTACTTGATTTAGATAACCCCTTTATCAAAACAATACCAAGATGATTACCAAATTAGAATTTTTAGGTTATAATTACTGAAAAGTGTCTCAAGTTGTACTTTATGGTATTTTGTTATTAACAAGTTTTAAGCTTAATAAAAATTAATTACTGGCTCTTTATTTTTTTATTATTTGTTTTTTGAATATTCTTGTAATTATTTCATACTTAGTACTCAATTTTTAAGATAGTTAGATTTTCTGTGAGATATTTTTCATTAACATACTTCTGATTTTTATATTTCATTGATTATTTCAGAGTGACATTTTAATCAAAATGTAATGTGTATATTATAAATTGATTACATTTTATTATAATCTTGAAGAAAGATTTAATTTAAAACAATGAATTTTAATATTACGTCAGATGCTTAGAATTCTCATACATTTTTTCCATTAGAATTTCTCTCTATTAATTATTTGTCACTATTTTCAATTAATTATTGAAAGACTTGTTAATTTTTCATATGAAATTTATTGTCCTTTATATATATATATCTGTGTGTGTGTGTGTTAGTTACAAGAAATTAATATTCCTCCTTTTTTAAAGAGATAAAATTAAAACTAAAGGAAAAGTTATAGTATTGAAAAAATTTAATAGCAAAATTATTGAATTTTCTAGATAATATTAATTGTGAATTAAAACAGTATGTACATTCACAGTTATGGTAGGAATAAAACCCCTGAGAGAATTAATAAACTTATGCCCAGGATACTACAATTATGCAAACACTCTAAATTTAAAAATAGTTTTTTGTTCTCCTTATTCTTGCAGATATTATCAAGCATTAATTTATTTAAGTATGCAAATATAAGTATCATAAAAGAATTCTTTTTTCTGATCTCTATACCTTTTTAAATATCCTTATCAACTTAATTTTTTCAATCTTGTTTTCTTTGCTTTTTTCTAAATAATTACATATTTATTGCTGCGCATGTTGATGGTTTTATTTTTTTAATTTCATTACATCAATTTATTTTTGTTTCTGTTTCATTAATTTTTCTTAACAAACTTTAATTTTCTAAATGTTAAGAACTGAAGACATTTCACTTGTTAAAAATCCAAGTCTTTTAAAATTGCCTATACAAACTAGCATTTTTGTATAAGTTATCGTAAAGTTAAACATAGGGGTGTAAAAACAGTACAATAAGCATTTTTTAAAATTTTCTATTTGCATTACTAATTGTACTATTTTTGAAATCCTATATGCAATAGGCTGAAGGATAGATTAAGGAAAAGGTGGCTTGAACATGTCTTAAATAATCTTAAGTTTCCAACATGAAAATTAAAGTCATGGACAGAGCTGTCTGGAGGATTCTGTTCTTTAATGGTATTACAGCCTAGGGTGGGCTGTAGTGTCAGTAAAGAATTGAACTATTTATGCAGTACTTAATGTTGATACATATGATAATGGAAGAAAATACTGCCAAAATTCAAGCAAATATTGAGGAGCTCAAATAATAAAGCATTTATTTTATCGTTGTAAGTATAACATGCCTCATAAAAAGACATTGATCACTGAAATTTTTATGGTAAAGCCTGTACCAATATAATATATAAATAGGATTTCCTCCACATTTACATAAACATAAAATTTTCACTTTATTTCTTTGTAAAAATAGTGTTGTTTGTACAAAAGCTATAAATAAGTATGGAGAAAATGAGAGAAATTGTTTATTGCAAAAATATAAATTAGTTGTATTGATCTTACTTTTTTGTTATTAAAATGTTTATTCTTTTTACATAGTTTGAAGTTTTCTGGATATTGCAAAAAGTAGTGTGAAATTTTACTTGTTTGTCTGTAGATTGTTTGCATTTTAGCTTTTATTTTCAGCAAGTGTTCCAGAACAGTTAAAAATCAAATATTTCCTGTACAGCAAGTGAAAGATTACTTTATAATAAACTCATTTTGGAATAATCCAGATTGAGAAGGTGGTTGAAGTAAAAGAACAAAATTTTAAAATTGAAAAAATTGTTACAAATTATGTTAATTTTTGAATGTTAATAAAAAATTTTTTCATATTGTAATTCCTGTCTTGTTTTGAGTACCATCATAAATAAAAATATATTACTTGACACAATATATAAGTATTTTATGCAAAGAAATTCAATTATAAGTAACTTGTGTGCACCTTAAAATAATTCAATAAAATGAATATCAATATTTTAAAATAACTAGCTCTGCATCAGTAAAAGTAGTCACTGCCAGGTAAATGATAAAAGGCTGAGGAATAACCAAATACAAACATGTACTCCTTGCCAACGAAACATAAATGCTGGAGGTCACTTTATCTACAGTCAGCGAGAGCAAATACCAGCAGGCTGCTGCTAACCTAGATGAGCTGCAACAGCTGCTCTGTTGACGCCTGGTATCCATGCATTTGGATATACAACTGTCTTTGTGAAAATGTGTGTGAGTTATTTTAAGAATTCCCATTCAAAGGTCTATAAACACATGATTACACACAAAAAACTTTAGAAAATTTCATTATTAGATATAATTAATGATCAGTATTTTCAATGATTTGAAATTTTTTAATAAAATATGTGAAATATTATAAAGAATGAAATTTTATGAGGAATGGTTTTACTGTAATTATTTGGAGCAATTATTTAATGCCTAGATATTTTACTTCACATTTATGTTTAAACTTCTTGAATTCTAAATATCAAAGAAAGCAGTTTTGTCTTTCTGACTCAAAGATATTTATTTCATGTTGATTTGCTTATTCATCTGATTTTTAAACTTTAAAACCTGGTCTAATTCCCTTGTGTGCAAAAAATGACCGTTGAGTGACAAACCATCTGATTTTCACTAAAGACAAACAATATCCTATGGCTTTCACAAATACCATATTTGAATAATCCAATCAATATTTTTCCATGTATAAATTAATGTAAATGTAATAAAATCTCAAATTGTATTTTAAAAACTTCATACAAATATGATAAAAAATTTTATTTTACAATCCATTTAAATTCAAATTTTGTTCCAGCTGGAAGCTAAATCATTAATGCTTTGACCATCTGTTACATAGTTTGTGAGTTTGATTCTAGTCTTAGGCATGATTGTTGTGGTTCAGAATCCACTTTAAACGATAGTGGATGAACTAATTGAATTGACTATCGTGGAGAAATGCCTATAGGGCAACTAACCAAACCAGACTGTGTTGCCTAAGTATTATAATTGTTATTTCATTATTTGCTTAGATTTGTTGTGGAATATAAGGATCTATTTTAATATTTCAGTTTTCAAATTTAATTTATATGCATATTTAAATTCAGTAAATCACAAATGTTCATTTAATGCACCAGTATTTTGTAGTATTTCGAATCTGTTTTTTCATAAATTTATCACATAGAAAGAAGAACATTTCTATAGCATTCAATTTTTTCTTTATTTTGGCTAAAATTTTCCAATAACACTCTTATATTTGGTGTTTCTTTCATCAATTTGGGGTGCAAAAGAAATACTGCATAAAGATTTGAATAATAAATATTGCTTTTATTTATTGAGCAACTGCAACTTATCAAGTATATGCCCAAATCAACAATTTATCCTGTACTTGTATGTCATCATGTGACAGAAATGCAAAAAATGGAAACTGTTATTTTAATACATAGCCAAAGTCATACAAGAAATTTATTCAATTCAATAATAAGTCATTTGATTATTTAAAATTTATGAAGCAGTCAAAGTGATTACTTTTTGGCAATATAGGTATAACGTGTGTGTGTGTGTGCCAGAAATTAAGGGAGGGGAGTGTTAACTATGATTATATTAATAAATGCTATATGTTGTACAAAAAGTCCCAAAATTCTAAGAGGTTGTGTTATTATAAGCATAATTATTTTTCTAATTGAAATTAAAGAAGCTGTCAAAATGACTACTTGACGCAATCTAGTGTTATATAATGATTTCTATGTCCTATTTTTCAAAACTTTTGTTACTTTAGATGCTTAATATAAAATTCATCAGTGACTTTATTAATCAAAATATAAGATTTTCCTATATTATATGAATTTGAGTGAATTTACAGATTTATTCACTTTTTATTGTTTGCAGTAGTTTTAAAATTCATGACAAATAAATCACTGATAAATTAAAATTTCCCTTTATCTTCATTTATATGCATTTTATAATTTTCTCAAACAACTTTAGTTTTATATTTTTCATAAACTGTAAAATAATGTTGCATATTTTTATGACTAATGATAAGTAGAGTATATTTGAAATATTTCTAATCATGGCCACATTTCAGAACTTACAATATCCATGTGTAAAATTGTAAAAATATAATTTCAAACAAAAATTTCAAATTTTTCTCAGACAATTACTTAACAATGCATCAAACTAATTTGATTTGTTCTGTTTTAACTTTGGTATTGATGAATAAAAGTACTATGTTTTTTGTTGTGAACTGTAATTCCTTTAAAATATTTTTATTAATTATAAATAAATTTTGCAATTTTATGTAGTTCATATTTAATGTTGCCAAGATTAATTATTGTTCTATTACTGTACTAATCTTAAAATAAAAATTGATTTGAAATTTTATTTCTCTTATTAGTAGAAATTGTTAATTATTTTTTATGTCTTATAATAGAACAAATAAAAATTTAGGAATATCTATTCAATGTATTTATATGAATTCATTCTATTTTATAGTCGTGTGTCTTTCTTTGCATCCCATCTCCAATGTCTCTTTTTAGAAGAAGCTCAGTTTCACAACAAAGATTCAGCTCTCCTTGTTGAAATTAGTAGTATTTTAGAATCATTAGATGAAGCTTATAAGAAGAATCCTTTGCCATCATTTAATGAAAAGTTGAAAATTCCTTCTATTGAGTAATTATATATTTTTAGTCTTCACTAAATTATTATAAAATTGTTATGATACTATTAATTCTGTAGGAAATAAGTAAAATGCAATTTCATTTATACTAAAAGAAAGTATTTCCCATATCTTTTTCATCATTTTAGTCTCAGACCAAAGAAATATCTTTTTAATGATGTATTTTAACATAATTGTTAATTATATCACCCAAGAAATACATCAGCATACAAAAAGTTTAGCATTATAATATAATTATCTTACCGAATAAATGTAAAATTATGGTGTGATAAGTATTGAATTAATTTTTAATATTTTTCAACTTTTAAGCACTTTCAATTTGTTAGTTTATATTTATAATTAAAAACTTCATTTTATTCGAATTTTTCCATGAGTATTAGGACAGTTTTTTCAGAGCTCTTATCACATTCATTAAGGCACTTTCATTATTGAAAATAATAAAATGAAAAATTGTTTTTTAGATCAAACGAAACTCAAATAAATGAAAATCTTAATTTGGAATCAAAGAATCCTTCCGACTGTCTTTCATCTAAAGAAAATAAAGAAGGTGGGTATATTTTATGTTTAAAATATGAACGAATATTTAATAAGTGAAAGAAAAGAACTTTAAACATTTAAAACTTTTTAGAGCAGTTTAAATTAGTAGCCTTCTTTCTTTTAAAGCTGTTTTATTTTATTCATTTGTGTGTGTATGTGCTTTACTAACATGTATGATAAATTTGTTTCCCTTCCAAAATATTGGCTTATAAAGAAAGGTACCACATGTATAATAATAGATAAAAAGTTAATAAAATTCTTAGGATTTTTCCTGTAAATATATTCTTTTTTTCTATGTTTTCATTTTTTGCAATTGTATAAGTGTTATCCAATGCTCAACTACTAGTATTTTCACCTCTCAGCACTATAAAGGGCAGAAATGATTGCCCCTTTAGATACTGGGGAACCCACAATGATTGCACCTTTAGATAGTGGACCATTGTTATTCCGAAAGTGAGTGTGTTTTTGCAGTTTAGAAGACCAGACCAAATACAAGACCCTTAGACTTAACCAGCCTCTCCAAAGGAATTTCACACATGTAGGACATTATTGCAACAATGACATCTTACATGCCTCAGCCACTATTCAAGATTTAAACTAACTACCTTTAGATAATGAGAACAATGCATTAACCAACCAGGCCACCACAGCCTATAAAAAAAGTACTTATTTCTTATGACATTTTTATAAAGTTGACTGTCTTTATCACTAATAAGAACAGTGTTAAAATATTATAATGACTCTAATATACAGTTTATATTATTATTTAGCATTATAATCTTTAGGTTGAGAGTGAAAAGTTCCATTGTGGTTCCTGTATCAAATCATTTAATTGAGTTGGTGGAAGTAAATGAAATGCTATGCTGTATTATTGCATAGCTGCTTTTAGAAATTTCCAGTTTTAAAATGAGCTTGCAACTTCTAAAATGAAAATATTCAAAAATTAAATAACTATATGATTGTTATATTTCAAATGATTATGATCAATATATTTCAAATATTAAAATATACCTACAATTATATATTTAAAATTGCTGGTTCATATAATAAATTATAGATTCATTGACTTTTATAAATCTTTTCCAAATTCAAACATTTCTGTAATTCTTTTTGCAAGTAATTTTCTTAGAAATACTTGTACTTCGATTATTTCCTCCTTTCTATTTTTGTCTTCAAATTTGAAATAATATATTTGTTACTCTAGATTTATAAATAATTTGTGATATCTGATTATATATATAGGTTAATAGAATTATAATCATATTTAAACAATATTATGGTCATTCAAATTACTGAATGAATTTTTAAACATTGTCAGAAAAGAGATAATTTTTCCATCCTGTTTAAGTTTTAATAGTGAAAAATTATAAACAAAGTTGTCCTTAATTTATTTATCATTATATAAATACATATTTGTATGTATTATAGTAAAATAATAAAAGAAAATCCAATTTTATTAGAAATTTGTGTGATTTTATCAAAACATGAATGGAACTATAAGTTTGTGTTATTTAATATGGGCTTTATTTTAATTTTAACATGAAAAAACAATACTCTTAAATTATATTTGAAATGAAGAAGCATTAGAAAATAAAAATGAAATACGCACACACAAGTGCAGAGATCACCATATTTATTCCATATTTCTTTATATTAGTTTATGAAAGAGGACTATAAATATATTTTTTAATCCAAATGCTCATAAGTTTAATAAAATCTTCTATGGGAAACCTATTATTTTGAAATTTCATTCTCACCTTGCAAATTAGGATCAATTCTTAAATTTGAATTTTTTAAACCACTAAAAATTAAAATTTATGATATAAGCATTACTTTTCCAAAAAATGGTGTTTTAATTATATATAGAGAGTATAAAAAATGTGCTAAGACTTACATTAAAAGGTATATGTGACATAACATTAGAAAAATTTCATATTTTAAAAATTATATTACAAGCATTTCATGTCTCAGTTTTTATATATATTTAAGAAAATTTGGCTGTATGGAATTATACCTTTGCAATATGAATTTTTTAGTATCTGACCAAAAAAAATCTTAATGCAAATATTAAAAAATTAAATTACGATAATTCTTTATTACGTAATAAATAACATACATTTTAAATTATAATGTTTCCAATTAATCAAATAATTTCACTAGCAGCTGATAGCACAATCATCAGATCACATGTAACACTACTAGTCAACTACTTGGTAATAGCACTAATGCATAGTATAAATACCTGTAATTTTTATAAAAATTTATTTTTAATTAGTCAAACAATGTCATTGGCCTCCTAAATTTTCCTATGTTTTATTGAAATACATTGATTTGTAAATAAATTATTTGCTTCGATACATCTAAAGCCAATTATAAAATATGATTAACATAATATTTTATAATGATTGGATTTTGTTATATCCAAGCAAAAAACATTTTTAATCACTATTGAAATGTTCAAAATAATATTATTTAATATAAAAGTAATTTACTCACACATATATAAGATGTTCAATTCAAACTTTTTTACATACAACTTAAGGAAAATTGTAACTTCCTTGTTTATTTGTTTACTATATATTTTTTAATGAACAAAAGGGAGATGACCCTTGGTATCTACAATTAATTTTGCTTAATGAAATTCGTATGTAATGGAATATATTATCATGTAAATGATAATGAGTTCATGTAATCATATATTTATTCAAATAATTTAACATATTGTGTGGCCAGACTATTGAGAAAGAGGTGTCTACAAGAATTCATTTGATTTTTCTAATTATTGAAATTTCACTATATTTAATTTTAATGAACTGCATGAAAAATTTCAAATTTTTGCAATATTTAAAAACTTATTAGTAAAAATATGTACTTGATAGAGAAAGAAACATTTGAATCATTTATATAGAATATTTAATTTTCATGGTTAATTATACTAATATGTTCAAAATAATTTTAAAAGAGCTTTGGTCAAATCAGTGGTTTTTTTACTTTTGTGAATTTAATTTCAGCAGACTAATGAATAATATTAAATACTATTTCTTGATAAATATTTGAGGCCAGACTAATGAAGGAATGATCAACACTCTGACTATCAATTCAACCATTCATCAGTTCAACACCTATTACTAGCTTTGAGGTTTATAGATTCAAAGTATATTTTAAATTAAACTTAAAATAGTTTATAAAATATAACAGGTGGTCTGCAAAAACTACTTACTGGCAATTATTGAAGCCTATTGTAATGGATTAAGTGATTGCATAGACTGTTATGTGATTAAGTTGATAGTGTCTCCTTGATGGCTTCAGAAGTGTTTTTTACTTATGGAAGATAAGACTACACAATTAATAAAAAGTAGAGGCCAATTATTTGTAATCCCTCATTTATAGAACTAAGTTGAGAAAGAAATTGTGTATATATGTATATAAATGTGCATATATATATGAGCAATTTCATCACAACTATTCAAATTCTCTTAACTTTATGCTTTTTTCCCCTTTTTTTAAGCACCTTTCCATTGGCTGGTTCACTCTCTGATGAACATGAGAAGATGAATATTGAGGCTAGAGAAAGGTGATATAACACTTTTAGAAGAAATAAACCATTGCTATAACCCACAGTATTAATACACACCTTATAATATTTGTAATATGCAAGTGTTCAAGAAATGCATTACAGCATTGTCTTTGCACACATTAAAATTATTGGAAAATTTGGCTATGCAATATTACTTTGCCACTTAATAATGGGATACAAGTAGATCTTGATTATTTTATTTATTTATTACTTTTTATAAATTTTATGCAATTCAAATGAAATTTTTACCAATCTGTACACATTCCTACATGAATGAACTTAAGCTTTTAGTTAAAGGAATATGGATAGTTGTTTAAACTCTTAAAGAATTCATTCAATAATATCATTATTTCTTTACCATAGATACTATTTGGTTATAAGTAGGTAGTTTTTAAACTAATGATATTTGCACAGTATTATGAGTGTATTTGCAGTACAATATAATGTATGGTTCTATTTTACTGTATTTATGTACTGTTGATGGCTTTAAAGTCATTTCATGCTATTATAGTGTATTTGTGTATATATATATGTCATTTGTACATAAAAGTGTATATTATGTACATATGTATTCATACTTCTAAGAAATCCAAGATGGCTCTTCTTCATCAGGTAGCTGTGCCTTTTCAACTCCACCTACAACAGCTGAAAGGAACCTTAATTTAGATATGCTGTCTGAAATGTCAACAGTTGAAGAAGTTACTGAAGTATGTACTAACTTTTAATATTCAATAAATTATTTTGATAACCAATTTTGGATATCACCTTTATTGCAGTATGTGTTTACATTATAATCCAGCTGACAGTGAAAATTGCATAAAAGAAATGAAGTTTTAAAAATTAAAATCAGTTACTGTATAATCATTTTTTGTTTGATTTTTTATAATTAAATGGGTATATATCCCTTATGATTTCTATGCCAAAAATGCCAATCAACATATGTATCACAAGTTTTATACTATCCAGATTTTAATTTATATTGAGCTCAGTGTACTCTAAAAATTGCTCTCATTTTATTATTTCAATAAGCATGACTGCAAATTCACTAAAAATGCAAATGCTTCTTGTGGAAATTCATTGCATAGTTATTTTGATGATTCAGATTTTTCTTAAGGATATTTAAATGATATTCCATTATGCATTTATAATTATTTAGTTTTTTTCCATTTACTCAAAGCAAATATGCTTATTTATCCAAATAAGTTTGAATATTTTGAATTTTAATTTTTATAAAAATTTCCAAAGAACAAAAAAATTTTAACTTTTATTTTTTAGAAAATATAACTTATAGATGTATTTTTTTCATTTTCTTTACAGTTTGAAATATTATGTTAACCACAATTAATAATAAATGTTAGCTTAATATAGTGTCTAAATGAATAAAATTCCAACAAAAATAAATGGTTATTTATTTCATTAACTTCTGAATCGAATTAGACTGAATCGATAAAATTAAATTTCACTTTGAAGTACATTTCTTAAGAAAAAGTTATGTATCACAAATTTATAGAAAATTCATATTTAAAGATTTTTGAAATATTATTATTTATAAATAAATTTAAGCAAACTATGTGGAAAAAATTGTTTATACAATTTACATTTTTTCTATTTTCTCTATTTTTATATTTACCTTCTCTATAGCTTTTAGTTTAAAATTTGTGTGTGTCTTATATACTTTCACTTCCACATGGCAATGTATGAACTTTAATAATTTCTGAATGGAACAGCTCAGGTGAAGACAAAATGCAAAATGATGATTGTCAATAACTGTAATATCTTTCTGAGGGACAAAATTGTCCTTGAACTTAATTAGACAAAACTAATTATAGCTGAAATAAGTCATCTGAGTTATGGTGTCATTTGTTAATTGTTTTATAAAACATAAACGGCATTTCTTTTCAAAACTTCATTGTAATTTTTCCCATGAAGAATGATTTTTTCAGTGGCTGTGTGTATAATACTCACAACAAATTTTGATACTTTAACTGATGTGAGGATTATTTATGGGAAAATACAGTAAATAGTTAGCCCTTGTCAAAACATTCTTAGTGTGCAAATTCACTGTAGAATGGCAGCGGGTGGTTAGTACTCTTACCTTCAATTTAACAGTTTGTGAATTGAAATCCCACAGTGGGCATGGATGTTTGTAGTGATTTGGAATCTACTTTAAGCCATAGGTATCAGTTGTGTACAAAAAATGCCATTGAGTGAAAACATACCATCATTGTAGAATGGTGACAAAATTAAATCCATTAATGTTATTTTCTCAGAAGATCTAAATTTAATTTTTCAATGTTATACTGCTTTCAAATAATTTTACCTTTAAAAATATTTAAAAATTTGCCTATTGTGATCTTATTATTTAAATTTTGAGATTAATAACTATGTGAAAATTATTTTAACATTTTATGTTATTTAATTTATTGTTCATGATTTTTATAAACTATTAAATGTTGTAAGCCTCTTATATTTGATTGAAGTTAAACAAAGTAAACAAATAATTGTAAATTTATTTTTTGATAATGGTAATTTTCTACTAGAAACAACCTCAAAAGTAAGTAGTAGAAATCATTTCACAAAACTTTACAAATAGAAATTTTGTGAACTATTTATTATGCTTTGCTTAAAACGCTAATTTGTAACATGAAATAAGGTATTAAACATTTCAGATTTTCTTTATTTACGAAGTTATTAAATATTGAAATCCACACTCCTTTCATCAGAATATTGCCTAAGGTAAAAACATGTAAGCTGTAAAGCACGAAAAATATACTATTTCAAAAATTGAAATTTATTTATCTTCAAAAACTAAAAATAAGACTGTAAATTTTGTTGTTTTTAAAAGTGTTTTCTGGGAATGTAGAAATAAGGGTATATTTTGAACATGTAATTATTTGTTTTTTTTCTCTCACAATAGTTAGGCATGGGTGACAATTTTAAATGGGTGAAGAATTTTCATTCATGAAGTAAAAAAATCTTAGTTAGTTCATGGTTTAAGCAACTTCGCATTGAGTTTAAATCGTTAATTATGATTTAAACTCATTACATATTTTACATATGCTCTAATAATAATTTTAAAAATATGCAGTTTATATTTTAAGGTAGCAAACATCAATCTTATTGTAAGTTTTCCTCCATTCTATACTGCCATTCACAGTTCTACCCAAAGCAAAAACTTAATGGATAAATAAAAAGAATTTTATTCATATAGATATATCTTTAGCTTTTGAATACTGATTTATTGACAATAATTACACTCATTTCTTTCTCCCTCTATAAATATATATATGCACTTCCTTTCAATTTTGCAAACTACACTAAAATGCTTCGTAGTTTTAAGTGCATGTAAAAGTTACACTGCTAAAAATCTAACTTTTAAGCACTTAATTGCTGCAGCTTTTCATCCGAAAATTATGGTAGATGTTTCAATTGAAGTCATCTTGAATGACTTATGCTGTTATAACTGCATAACTTTTCATGCATAATAACATTGATCATTATGCATAAACAATAATTTATTAATGTGCATGTTCATTAAAATGAAGTTGTAGTTACTAATGCATTTAACTTTTCAATAGATGTTCATATAATAATTATATTAATTTCTACTATCTCAAAAAATTAAAGTTTTTGTTATTTTACTATTTGTTTATATTCCAAAATCATTAATGTATTAGTTTCATTTACAGGATGAAAAATCAGATGTAAAAGTTGCTCCACACTCTGAAAATGTTCTTTATCAGGTAATTTTTGTGTTGTATGAGAAGTTAATTTTATTTGAACCACATTTCTATTTAAGGTATTTCTCTTCTACAGGTTAAGGGGACATATAAATATGTAGCTGAAGATGTGGATGAGTTATCTTTTAATGTGGGAGATGTTATTGATGTGGTTGCTTTTGATGATCCTGAAGAACAAGTTAGTATGTTTCAAAATGATAATTTATAGACTAGATATTTTTCCCATAAAATCAACTTTCAATTGTAAGTCAAATAAGCTTTTAGCCATAAATATCAAGCTATATATTAACTTTTTATGTTTTATTTTGTAGGATGATGGTTGGTTGATGGGAATTTTTAATGGAAAAAAAGGCTTATTTCCTGCCAACTTTACATCACGCATATAGAATTGCTTGACTAGTTTTGCAATATCCATATAATGTGTTGTGATATTTTGAAAGACCATTCCTTACTCTATTGATCTGATGAAATTACTCGTGTTTGTTTTTAGAAAATGAATTTCTTGTTGTGGTTAAAAGGAGTGAAGTCGAAACAAAATATTTTTTGTAATGCAATTTTTGAGTTTTTATGTGTTATTTCTTATAATTAACATTATCCCTCTTTTTTTTATTAATTACAAGTTAAACATTAACTTTCAAGATTAGGTAAATAGTGACACAACAGTTTTATAATTAAGTTGACAATAATCTGAATTACTTGCAAACTATTGTTTATTGTTGATTTAAAAGCTTAATATCCACTGTGTGGACATAATTTCCATCTTATGTCATACTCATATTACAAAAAGAAAAAATATTGATATATATTTGCCCTTGTAAATAGAGTTAAACAGATTACTAATTTATGTTTAATATAATTTCTATGTTTGTATGTATATATATAGATCATTTTACAATAAAGGTAAATTTAAAATGCATTCTTTTAAAATAATTAATATATTCAGACTACATGTATTTTAATACCATTTTTTGTGGCATTAATTTTATGCTAAAATTATATCTATTTTTGATTTTACATAAATCAGTGCTTTTCTTAGTCTGGTTACTTGTGAGTAATGACACCATTTTTTGTGTCAATTTTCTAAAATGTCCTGAAACCATATTATAAATGTTTCATTCCTTTGTGCAAGCTGTTTTTTGATTTTTTTTTTCTGTTCCTAATATATGGTTTTGTTAATACTTATTTTTACATAATTCTTAAGAAAATGTATATAAAAATATTTTTAATTTGCTAAAATAATAAACAGCAATTTTATTATTTACATCTTAATTGCCAGCTGTACACTTAAAAATTTATATGTTTAAATCTTCAGTTTTGTTTCTTATAATTATTTAATCAAGATAATATTCATTATCAACTAAATATTTTTTTAGATTGTTTATAATCTGTTTACATCAATTGTAACTCTTATTTCAAGTATTATTTAAAACATCATATAAAATATACTATTTAAATAAAATGAAACTTTGTCTGGTACATCAACTTCTTACCCATCATTTTTAAAGAAGAAATTTACTGTCTTTTTAAACTTTTACATTATTCCCATTTCTTCTAGCTTTTGTGTGAATTTCAAATATGTGAAAGTCGTCTGTTCTAAACATTTTAATAATTTCACGAAATTTAAAACTTTTACATTGTTGCTGTCCAATCTGTCCAGCTGTTTATTTTTTGAAAAGAATATATTTATGAGCTTATAAATTATCTTTCCTTTTATTAAGAAGTATGTGATTGTGAATTATAATATATTGACATTTATAATATTTACAAACTAAAGGTAGAAGAAAAATTGCTTGTAACTTTTGTTTACATATTACACAATTATTACTAAATGTGTAATTATTTTCCATATCATCCGTTCTTTAAAAAGCAGTCATTTTATGCAAAAAGGGACAACTTATTTAAATATATCCATTTGTTTTTTGTTTATTTTTTGCTTACCACCAGTGTGCATTAACTTTATCTAAAAAATAAAGTTTACTTGTTACTTTTTAAACTTGATTAAAAGCAAATTTTATAATTTTTTTATCTATTTCCATTCCAAATATTCATAATTTAATAATTTTTAGTTCTAAGAAGTGAATTAATTCATTTTTATTTCACATGCCATTCTGGTGAAGCACTGATAAAATTTGTAATTTTTTTAATTTCTTCATATTATTTATTTTACATTTTTCATCTTATCATGTATTATTCAGTCCCTTTTTCCTGGGGATACAGTTTTTAAATGGCAAGGAAATATTTTTGTATTGAATTAGTACTGATGTATATTTCTCTCAGAAAAATAATAGTGCCTTAAACAATTGTGATGTTACTGTCTAAAGTAAAATTCCTTAACTGTAAGTAATAAACATTTTTTATTTGCTTAAGTTCATTCTTATCACAATTTGTTTTTTGTAACTAGTTCTATTGCTTGTAATGTGGAAGAAATGAGGTAACGTTTTTTAACTGTGTACTTTTTGCAGCTTATGAATATTTTTTGTTTACTAATTTATAAATGCATACATCAATAACAATTATTTTCTCGTGAAACACATGCATCAATTCTATTTTATTCTTAGACAAATTTTTATTTAAGTAATAAATGTGATGATTTCATATAAATGTTTCATATTATAACTAGTGACAGAAGCACATGAAAATGTTCCTTCTGAACAGAAACTCAAGAAAATTTTCTATAATATACGCTGGTTTGGATATGATCTTGTAAAATAATTTTGTTGAGAAAATAGCACTAACTTGGCTCCATTTAATTTTTTATATAATTGTTTTATACTTACACAATTTGAATATGTGATTTCCCAGTGACTGACAAAACTATCTTTAATTCTTTTTTATATAGTGCATATTTAATCCTCAAAATGCATAGAAGTTAAACAGTATTGTATTTCTCCTCTGTTCATATCTAAATATTGTCTTCTGTCATATTCTTAGTTAAGTCCTGCCTGATTATTGCCAATAATTCAGCTCTGTAACTATAATATAGCAATATGAAAATGCTATGATTGTTTTGATTTTTTCCATTTTTGTTGGTTTTCAAGATTGTTGACAAGATTTTTTGATTTTCTACATTAATCTTGCATTAATGCAAGTGCATTCAAACAGTTTTAAGCTAATGTTAAACAATTTCTTATTTTTCATGTCAATCCTTAATTATTTCTTACCAGAAGTAATGTTTGAAAATGACACTAATATGATAAAGTCATGAACTTATCTTATTGTTTATTGTGCATTATACTTACTTGTATAACATTGATTTGCTTTCATATTCTGTGCCATAATTTAACCTGTAATTTATTTTAACTTTGATTTTGCTCAATTTGTAAAAAGCATTTTTCTGTTTATATTGACTCTTAGCAAAAGTATTTCGTTTCTTAACATTCTAAGTGTACTGACTTTTAAGGAAACAGATTTATAAGAACAAAGTAAATTATAAAATCCTTGTTTACTTAGAAAAACTTAGCGAAAAAATCATTCTAAATTAGTATTTAAGTAGAATATTTGATTAAAAAAAATTAGGTTGTGAAAATCATTTTTTTTTCAAAACATAGGTTTCAGTGAATTAAAAATGCTATCAAAGTGATTTAAACAAAATTAAAAATCAGTTTTTGAATGCTATGCTTTTGGTAACTTCTGTATTGCAATTCTGATGCCAGTTTTGCCAAATTGCATCAACCAAAATAAAATTCATGAACTTATGTACTTGATAAGTTTATATGGAACACATTGCGAATTTGCTTAGCTTGTATGAAACAGGATTTTTAATATAGTTTGCTATTGTGTGCCAAGTATTGATTTCTTATTCTCCTATAATTAATTCAGTGAAGAGAAAAAGCATCAGTTTTATCTTTTTTATATTACCTTTTTACAAGCTGAAATTTGATTTGACATTTGCCTTTAGATAATACAGGAACCCGTATAAATTTTTTTAATCATTATTCCAATATTATTTCTCCTTATAATCCCTAATCTTTGTCTGCACTATTGCTGATTATTTTTAATTATTCAAATTACGATAATAAATGTTCATTTTACAAAAGAATGTCTAAAATTATTTATAACTCCTTTACGTTTCTAAACAAATTTGGCTTGCATGTAAGATATTTCAAACTATTAGCGTTAAATTCAACTTTCACTGATTGATCATCATAATTGTAATATTTTTAGACTTCTGCATATAAATATATTTTAAATTACAATTAAATCTGTTTTTAATCAGTTCTGATTCGAAAAGAGCATTTTATTGCAAATTTTATTGAAAGAGTATGAAATAAATTAAATTATATAGTATTATAGAAAGTGTACTTATAATTAAGCGACTTTGATGATCAGTGTCATAAAATTTCACTGTGTTAAAGTACAATTTCGATGCTATTTTATTATTTTTTATTGAAATTTAAAATTTCAATGTGTATTAAGTGACATTTTTCAGGAAACAATTTAGATTTAGAAAGTAATAACTTACTTGCCTGAATAAAATTTAATATTTTGAATTTCTCTTGATAACTAAAACTATCGTCCCTCAAAAGTAATTTAAACTGAAATTATCCAACTTAAATAATAGCTTCTCTATTTTAATATTCATATTAAAATTTTCAACTCTATTATTATTATTATTATTAACTTAAGTTTATGCAATGCACATGCATAATGCAAGTAAAATGCTCTTATTAATTATGGTATATAGAACATTCAAACAAGCGTAATGAAAAATTAATCACATTTGCTTGGAAATAAAGTAAATTAAGAATTTTGAGATAAACTCTTAAAGAAGTTTAATTGCCAGTGTGTTCACTTGATAGATACTCCTGTTTAGAAATTTGTTTTAATTATTTTTGCCACTGTCGCTTTTTTTTAAACTATGAACTCTATGTATTTGAAAAGAATAAAATCTTTGTTCCCTTGATAAGTCATTTTCTTGTTTTAAATTCTAACTTGTATTTAGTTTTTTTTTTTTTTTTTTCAGCATTACATTTATTTTATGAATTTTACAGCAATATAACAGTGTACATTTATGATATCACCTTAAAAATTTTAGTAATTTTAATTTTACTTGTTAAAATTTTAAAAAAATTATTTTATGTCCTAGGATACTCTGAGGAAGAGAATTTTTAAAATTTTAGTGTGAGACATAATTATTTACTAATTTCTTTCAAAAAAATATATGATTAATTCTTAAAATCAAAGATTTTTTATGAAATATGTAATAAATTTTACAAAGCATATTTAGAGATCTTTAAATGTTTTTTTCATAAGAAATTTAAGTTGATCATAGCTTAGTTTGATTTCATTTAAGTAAATAATAATGTTATGTCTACAAATTGATAAATAATGTTTTTAATATATATTTTATTCTTTTCATCAAACCGTATTCATATTTTCTGGTTTACTATATTTTAAATGTCAAATTTTGGATATTTATTTAAGTACATATATATATATATATATATATATATATATATATATTACTATTTCAATTTGTTAACTGTGCAAACAACTGAACATTAATTTAAAAGGTTATTTAACTTAATAAATATGTATTCTATTATTTTAGATTACAAAACTGAAGTTTTGTTCAGTAAACAGATTTTCTATTTAAATTTTATTAGTAATTTTATTATTTTTTCAGTAATTTTCATACTAAATATTAATCAAAATGTTTTATTTTGAACAAACCTTTTTGTAACCATTGTGAAAACATTATTTAATAATTAAAATGAGCTGTTTTACCATTTAGTAATATTTCCATAGAATTAAGAGATAAATAAATTCTGCGTTTTGAAATAGCTAATATGTTGACTTAGAAATAATTGAGGTTAAAATGTGCAGTTTAGAAGAGAATTGTTTATTTTTTCTCTTACTATTTTCTATTACAGTAATTATAATGTTTTTTGTGTGTTCAAGATTTGATTGCTTTAGGTGGAAAAAAATTTAATTCTTTAATTAATTTATACATAGAAAACTATCATTTATATGATATGAAATGATTCAAAAATAGTTGAAAATGAATCTAATAATACTGTATGAAAAAAAAAATTTCTGGAAAATTCCTTTTAAGACTCAATATCAAATTTTAAAAATTATTTGAATTTAAAATTTTTCAATTTCCCTACATTTATTAGCTTAAATAAATATTTAATAATAATTTAGGTTATTTATTAATAATTATTTCTATTCATTTAATTATTATTTTGATAATTTTTTTAATTGAAATGCAATTCAAATATTGCTTTAATTTAAAATGTTTATTTGCATACCAAGTTTTTTCAACAATTGCAAATGATTGTCGTTTAGAATTACCAGTATTTTAAAAGAAATGGTTTTTTAAACAACTTTGCAAATTATGATTACTTTTCAGATTTTTTAAAATTATTTTCAAAAGAGATTGAATTATGTTTATCATGTCTTGGGTTGACAATGGCATCTAAATTGCAAGAACTTAAGCCAAAATTTTTAACTTGCTGGGCTTTTTACACAAAATTAAATAATTAAAATGAATTTTCTAATATGTATTATACTGAAATAATAAATTTGTTATTCCAAATTAAACCCTATTTATAAACTAGCTAATTAACTTCACTAATTTGAAAATCTTGTTTTCCAAACTACTACAAATAAATAATTTGATACTCCAAACTTTAAATTTTCTCATCTATTATTTGGTTTTTAGCAATCATACAAGTTTTTAACTGCATAATAAATGAGTTGTAAATACTGAGCACTGCCCAGATATTAATATATAGCTTAAACATTTATGATAAGAGAAAAGATGAAATAATATCAAATGCATTTTCTTCATTCTAATATAAAATGTATTCATAACATGGTGAGTCTTCAATTAATTTGTTTTTATTAAAGTTTATTAAATTGTAAATGTCTTATTTTGAGATGTCAGCTAAATTGTTAACTTTATTCCTCAGTTATGTGTTTAATACACTTTCAACTTTACATCCAGTTAAATTTTGCCCTTGCTTGCAAAAATTGATTATAGCGTGACAACAATACTAGTCCAAGCACATTCTTCTGACAATCCATTATTTATCATATTAACTAGTTTGTAAAAGACATGTGAATTTAGCATAAATTTTCACTTACTCTATTAAAAAAATTTTAAAAATTTTTTTACAATGTATCTCAAAAATTCCCAATAATTATCACATGCTATAAATACATGCTAAAATATTAAAATTTTTTACAATGTATCTTGAAACTTCCATATATTTATCACATGTTATGAATATTCCTTATTTGTGGTGTTCAATTTTGTTATAAGTATATTTTTTGAAGCTGTTTTCATCAAAAACAAAATCTATAAAGGAAAATAATCTTTATACATTTATTTTTATATTCCAGAGGTAAAGTAGTTATTTGTGTGAAATCCAAATAACAATTAAAAAGGACTAGAGATAAGCTTATACTCTGATGATCTAAAAAAGGTATTTTAAAAACTGTCAATGCAAATCAAAATTTTATGTAGTATATAAATTACAAATAATGTTTGTGACTTTTGACCCTATGAACTTATTGACATCAGTTTATGTACTTTCTCTGTTAAATTTTATCAATTATCAGTGTTTAAGCCATCAAACCTCAATCACTATTAATTGCTTTTCTTAAGCTATTATTAATGTGATAGTTAACAATTATATTTTTTGAAAGAAACTACTGCAGTGTAATAATTATGATAAGTATTAATAAGTAAGTCATTTCTTAAGGCAAATTTCCAGTTAAACTCTTTTTGAACTTTAAATGTATCTCTAGAGTAAAACTCTTGCTACATTTCACATGTAGTTCTAAAATGGTCATATATTATCCATGATATCTAGTTTATGATATATATGTTATAAAAGCACTATTTGACATACAAAAACATTGATTTTATTTTAGCTAATCTGTTTCATTATATAAATTACTCATACAACAATATTATTGAAAAAATGTTTCCTTATTTTAAACTTATATTTGATAAATAAAATTGTGTTTAAAACTTTAAAAAAAGTCTTGAAAATTTAAGAAACAATTTAGAGCTTCTGTTATATATGATTTCATTTTATTGCATTTTATCAATATTTTCTGTTTTGCTACCATTGTAAATTAAATTTGAAATTGTTGAAATTATTTTTGCTGATGAATTCAATTTTGTATGCAGGTTATCATATTTTGAAAATTTTTATTGGAATAAAAAACGTTACTTGCTTTTTGACGTTTTTCTTGAAGTTAACTAAATATGACATTTATATCCATGCTTGTTTGCTTGAATATAAATTAGTAAATGAAATTTCTTCCATAAAAAAAAACTGCTTTGAATTTGTGTGATTAGGAAAATGTCAATTTCTATTATGCACATTAATTACACATTGTAAAACTGTACACATTAATATAAATGTTCACAATTTTTAATTATTTTTTAGACCAACTAATTGCATTTTTATTTTTCCTGATTTTTTTCATGCTCACATCATTTTTTTCGTAAATGAATAAAATTTGTAAAAATGAGGATAATTCTTTAAAAAATTAATTTCTAGATATTAAAATGAAATCGATGAAATAATTATTGTTCTAATGACTGTCAAACTGCTTATGTAAACAGCAATTTCATGCATTACAAGAATTTGTTTGTTTTTTCAGAACTCTCAAATATGAAAGCTAGGTTATAAAAATTGGAAAAGGTAAACATTTTGATGAAAGTAAATATATTAGTGTGTGTTTTTGTTTGTTTGTTTTGTTTTTTCATCAAATATTTTAGTTTGTTTTCCATTATGATATCAGAGACTATTTTCCTGAGAATGTATAAAAATAAAATTTATTAAATATTCAAATACAATTTTATCATAAATTATTGTTTATTCATAAGTCAAATTATTCATTATTATTTGAATTCAAACAAAATTTATATTGATATTTTTGCAAAATTTTACTAACAGAAATTATTCAAAATTACATCTCTAAAGAATCTGTTGACTGGAGCTCATGTTTCTGTGATGAATTGGACAATATTCATTATATTGTAAAACATTCACAACTAAGCTCAGTTTTACAACTTCAAACAATTAAAAACTATAAATTAATTTTTCTGAGAAAATAGCAATTGAGTGTTCTCATATTGGAGATTTTGATTCTTCAGAGTAGATGTAAATAGACTATTCAGTAAAATTAATGAATAGCATGGATGTCAACTTAACTAGATAAAGTAATTTTGCCAAAACCATCCAAATTATGTTTAAATTGGAATGCAGGGCTTAGTAGAAGCATCAATAATATTCATTACAAGCTAATATGAAAGTGCTAACAAAATATTCAAACTTTATCACTCTCTCAAGAGGTTTGCTTTTTTAAGTAAACATGGGTTTCATAATCCTGAGGTACCCATTATCTGAGCATGGGAGCCAAATGAAAAAGGAGTGATGAGATTTAACGAATGCATGGCTCTTGCCCTCCCTAGATTAACTTCTTTAGGCATCATCCATACTAGAGAGTTACACCTAGTCTCCATTAAAGGGTTATCAGACTTAATTAATAAAGTGGGTGACTCGAGCAACTGGAACTAGAAAACATTGGGTTTGGAGTTAATAGTACAAAATGCTGATAAAAGCAGAGATGCCCAATGACATACAAACCAAACTCTAAGAAGAAGTGTTTTAAGAAAGGTTATTAATTTTAAAATTTACAATCAATCAATAATTTAAATTGTTTCAGTTGAAAGGGCAGTTTGAGACAATTTTTTTATATGAAATTTAACTGATGTACAGTAGGTTTATCATTATTTTCACTCAACCTACTTGACTGCAATTGTTTATATATTTATAGAACTCTGAATTCAAGACACCTCAGATTTTTTCCTGAAAAACCAATTGATCAACTGACTTTTTGTATGCAATCGAGCTACTAATCACAGCATATTTAAATCATAATAGTCTTTTTTATTTAACTCCAAAAAACTTTGTGCTCACTCAGACATTAGCTAATGATAAATTAGTTTGTTGGTATTAAAGAAATGGGAGAAACTTATACAACACATATAACAACTCATGGTAAAAGCATAAAGTAATATTTAATCAAGGTTTGTACAACTCCTGGAATTTGAAGAATTGTTCGAAGGGCTCTTGAGACTCTTGGAAATTTAACTTGATTTCTTGAAAATTATGAATCACACCTATAATTTTTACTTAAAACGTGATGCATTTATTTTTTGTTAGAAAATTTATAACTTTTTGAATTTTTTTGTTTTAATAATTTAAAATCTTCAATGAAATTCCAAAAACAATATTGAGTATTTCTGAATGTTACCACTAGATGGCGGCACGATTGATATTTCATTGTTATTTTATGCATAATTGTTGTCAAATTAAGATCCAGTTCAACCAAAATTAGCCCCATGATGATCTAGTTCAATCACGACCAGTTGTATTTAGAATTATGTGTGTAAAGTAAAATGAAATAATCTACAATAAGATTATCAGGTGGGTGATTTTTATTGATTATTTTTTTATTTGTTTCTGTTTTCTTTATATTATATAAAATTCACTGAATTTTAATATTTAAATATATATTTTTTGAGTTAAAAATACTTTCCATACCTTTCTTTGTGAAAATTGTGTATAATTTTAGTGAATCAGAATGAATTTGATTGTTTATCAGTGAAATGAAGGCTGAAATAAATTATTTAATATGCCTAGTGGAATGTTTCTTTTCAATAATCAGTGGGTTCTGGAAAAAACTATACTAAGATTGGCGTTTTTGTGGTTGAGAAGTATATCCATTATCTGCCTAGTTTGAGAAAGACTTCTGTATTTAAAATATGGGCAAATCAGCTGTTAAATACCATATGAAAAAAAAATACTTGCATTTATTAGAGCAGGCTCTATGTTGCAAAAAATCTACTTTAAAAATTTTTTCATTACTGCTGTTCCTGTTAAAGAATATGAACCCAAAACATATTCTGAAAATTTAGATTCATTTGTTTCTTCAAAAGAAATTTTTAAGCCTAAAATTCTATGTTGTTCTTTAAAGTTTTAAACTGTGAATTCAGCTACAGTTCTTGTAGCAATATAAATTCTCTCTTTCAAGCAATATTTACAGACAATGCTATTGCAAAGGAAATAAGTTAAAGTGAAAAAAGGTGTGCTTATTTAACACTTTTTAGAATTGTACCTTGTTTTTTCAGCTTATTGAAAGAAAAAGTTAATGATAGTAACTATGCACTTTTCATTGACGAAAGTTTAAATTATCATCTACTGCCAAAGCAATTCGACTGCCTTGTAAGCTTTTGGGATGGTGATATTGTTAAAACACAATATACTTGTAAGACTTTTTAGGTCTCTCAATTGGAGATATTTTGTTTGGCAAAGTAAATGAGAAATGCTTAGAATTATTAACAAGTGTATTACTCCAGTTGTCAATGGAGGGTCTTAATGTAAACGGACTTATTTTCACTAAAATGGATGACTTTTAAAAAGTGTACAGCATGTAAATTTTGGAAACTTGAAAGAGGTTGTTATACTAGTCTTGAAATATTCAATAAATTAATAAATAGGAATCTAATGAAGATATAAAAAAAACCTAAATTTATCCATTATTATGTAATTATTTTGCAGTGTAAAATTCAATTATGTAAAGAATATTGTTTATTTAAATACTGATATTGATTGCTTAAATTTTTTCTGTTATAGTTATAAATTCACTGAAAGCTTTTGAAGTAATCATTGAATATAATTTTAACTTAAATAAAAAATAGTCTCATTAATTTTTACAACTATTTATTTCTAGTACTCACAAACATGTTAGAAACATATTGTCATACATTATTATTTGCATATTTGGTTAAGAATAATTGGTAAAATAATATGAATGTCAATATCTCTCTCCGAAAATTATTTGATTCGACTCCTGGAATTGATTTTTGGAAATCTGTACGAACTCTGTTTATCAATAAGTATTGTTGAAGTCACAAATAACGCTAAACATAAAATGATAAATGATGTGGCTAAATTTTTAATGAATGTAATAAAATGATTACGCACAGTTAGGTTCCAAAAAAAATTTATTAACCAAAAAAAATTGTGTTAAAATTAGAGAACATTCAAATGAAAATAGATTTTGTATTTGTAAAGTAATAAGTTTATTCGATTCTTATTCAACCATGCATCGAAATAACAATAATAAAGGAAAACTTTTCTGAAGAAAATAAGTAGTCTTGTGAATGTTAATGGAATTTTCTTTAAATAGGTGGGAATGAATTGCTTATATAGATCTCTGCAAAATTTTTCTCTTTGATTTTGAATGAAATAAATAAAAATTTTAGGAAGGATTTCTTATATCAGAGAATCTTTTAAAACTAAGCATTTATTTGTTGAACTACAGATGATAGCTGCACTTTATTCAATTTATTTGTGAATTTCAAAGTAAACTTAATTTACTTAAAACCATTGAAAATAGATTTTTACAGATGCTTATGTAGAAGTGATAAATTAAATGATGTGTTCATACTTAACAATAAGTTTTTATCACATCAAGAAAGAACTTAGAATGAGAGTTAAGTAATATGAAAAAAATTGTATGGGCAGTCCTTTAATCAATCTAGGAAAAATGGTTAATATATATGTATTATTTGGTCTAAAAGAAAATAATAATTTTTTTTATAAATTTGTCTATTGATATTTTATCGCATTTTAATAAATTGGTAAAATTTCAAATTTTGATATTTCTTATAGATTTAGATGGCTTCCTACTAGAGAAGCCAAATATTACTTAATAGGTTAGAAATGAGATTAAAGGAAATGTTAAATTACATAAGAAAGAATTAATTTGAAATGCTCTCGTCTTTAAAATAACTCAAGGTAGTGTTCAAGGTTTAAATTTTTAACTATTTTAATGAAAGCTTAACAGCTGTGTGTGCAATTCAGAATCCTCAGGTTCTTTCAATATTATGGATGGCAGAACAATGTTAAACGTGGAAAATTATGAGAATTTCTGCATCATCATGTATTTGAAGTCAAAACTTAGCACCGATAGTTAATTCAAAAATTACCAAACTTCTAAAAAACTTAATAAAATTCAACTCCATCTAAAGAAAGTGAAATCGTTTTCAATCAAGTATATTTTTATCGCAATTTATCTTTACTACACACATAAACGTAAATTATCCAAAAGCTGTAAAACATTAACAAAAACATAGACTTTTGAATATACTGTTAAAAATATAGTTGTGCAGCCGGTTAGCGCTCTGACCTTTGGTTAAACAGTTTGAATCCCACTTGTGACTTGGAATCCCCTTTAACTTATGTCCCGATCTAATTAGAGCCTTCGTGTGCATAAAACGACACCGTTGAGCAACAAAGAAACCAAAATATAAATATTCCCAGAGACTGTCATTGACTTCAACTTCAGTAAACGAGAGATGAGTTATCCTCAGCCTATTAATGAGCTTTAGTTGTCAGGCGATCGGTTCATCTACTTGATGAAATGCTAAGGATGGAGGCCATCTTAAGAATGCAGTGGTCTGCATTTCTTATGTGAAACTAAATAAGTTTTCTTATCTAGTATAAGAGCAACAGATGCCAAATTTAATACCAGAGTTGCTTATAGTTAAAAGAAAGCATGACAGTTACAATTGTGTCTTTATAATTTTAGAAGAAACATTGAGTATTATTGGAGAAATTAAAAGCACAAATTGGTTTCAGGTGCATCAGGTATTCAGCAAGCTGCCATTATTACAAATATGCGACTTTTGGCTAACCTTGAAGTCTCATGACAACCTTAGTTTTTCTCATTACAGTCAGGGACGTGTTGAATACTCCAACTGATAATATTCTGGGGAATCTGAGTGGGAAAGTCGGGAAGCCTAAACGCATTACAGTCATAAGTGATGGAAAATTCATCGAAAGTAAACACGTCATTCTGACTTGCGACATCATATCTCTTCAAGAACATCAAAGCTTCATATGTGAATTTACTCGTCCATCCATTTACAACGAATTTCAGTTATGTTTTCAGTGCCAACGTTTTGGACATTCAAAGACAGTTTGCAAGGGTAAACTCACATGTACATGTTGCGCTCTAGTTGGCCTCAAGAGTTTGAATTGCACGGAAAATAGACGCGTCTCAACTATCATAGTGATCACCTTATTTATATTTGTACCTTTCTTCAATGGATACTTGAAAACAGTGGCGGACTATAGCTGACCCTTGGCAGCACTTTTAAATTTTTTCAATGAAACAAAATCCATTTAAAAAAATATTCAATTATACACTGGCCTCCAAAAGTTAAGGAACAACCAATTTTTTGTGCCTAATTTGCAAATGATTGAATTTGCAAATTAGACACAAAATTTGGATGACATGTAAACAAAACAGATATTTATTGACTGCAACTTAGAAGTTTACATAAGAAAAAAGCAAAAAGGATTTACAACAAAAAAATTCAATCTCGCAGGAAAAGTCCATTTTTGGAAAAAAGAATAATCAGTTTTATGTGCTAAAAAGTAATAGAAACATAACAAAAATGAGTTTTAATAAGGGATATGCCCACCCCTAGCTTGCATGCATTGGCGGCTTCGACTTTCCATGCTGTCAATTAAGTTGTCGGTTACCGAAATGGGAAGCGAAGACCAGACACTGAGTAAGCTTTGTTCCAGCTCTCCTAAAGACCTTGGAGGAGGATTTAAAGCAGCAACCTGTCTACCAAGATACTCCCACACATGTTCTATTGGATTCAGGTCTGGAGATCGATTTGGTCATTCCATTCTCTCCAAACCAAGATCCTCAAGATATTCCTCAACAACTACAGCTCGGTGAACTCGTGCGTTATCATCCATCACAGTGAAATTATTGCCAATTGCACCGGCATATGGGCGGACATATGGATCAAGGATCTCATCCCAATATCTCACGCCAGTTACAGTTCCTCCCTGGAACACATGCTGATCAGTGTAACCACCGACTGAGATCCCTGCCCAAACCATTATTTCCTCGTCGCGGTAACTGTCTCTTTCCACAATGTTGGATTGGTGGTATCTGGTGTTTTTTTGTTCCCTCCAGATCCGAAGACGTCCTGAATCGCTCTCCAATGTGAATCTAGACTCTTCTGTGAAGAGTACAGAAGCCCATTGCTGTCTGGTCCAGGAAACGTATTCCCTTGCCCAAGATAAGCGAGCCCTTCTTTGTCATCCGGTGAGGGGTACACACACAACTGGTCGCCTTGCATAGAGACCTGCATGGTGAAGACGACTTCGTACCGTACTAGCGGATATTCTTCTCCCCGATGCTACAGAGAGGTCTGCAACAAGTTGTGGAACAGAAATTCTTTTTCTCCTTCAGACCGAAAGAGCTATAAAAAGGTCTTTCAGGTGTTGTGACTCGTGGTCGGCCTGGAAAATGTCTTCTGGATACAGGAGCTTCAGTTTGATTTTGAATCAGAGGTAGTGGACCACACTGCGAGACACGTTGAAGCGTCTAGCAGCATCAGCCTGTGATTACCCCATTTCCATCCAACCGCCACCTTAACGAGTCGGGCAAACAGCTTCTCTCAGACATTGCGGGACCTCAGTCCCTATTATCAAGGAAACTGCTAACAAAAGTTGCAAATCAACAAAAGTTACACTCGTAATTACGAATCGCTTATATTTGCAAATTTTTCTCTCACTCATATATAGCTATTCTTATCTATAAAAAAAAGTGGCAGCTACCATTTTTGCATAAATTTGCATAGAGTTCGTTTTTATCATTTATATAAACTATAAAATTGTTTTGTTAGTGTCATTTTTTTTATGGTGAACTTCGAAAAACATGTTCTTCCTTAACTTTTGGAGGCCAGTGTATTATGTAGTTCTGTTTAATTATAAGATTCTTAGAAAAGGAAGAAAAAAATATAATATACATGTACAGGAATTTAAAAACATAATTTGTTAAAACAAACAGAAATTCTTAAACAAATATAACCAGATTGATAATATTTAAATTATTAACAATTAACTAAAAAGTCACATTTGTAGCTTCTTAAATTTGCAAACTCTATTTAATATTTATGGCACAAAAATAATAAATTTATATAAAAAAATTATATATTAAAATTTTTTAAAAATATGGTTTGCTCGATCCTAATTCTTCCCCTAATAATAGGTTTCGAATTTTTTGTTGCGATGATTCTCCCGAGCGGTTTATTAATTCCTGTTTAATCTTTTTGTATGGATCGGTTGCATCCGGTTTCATAAGAACATCACGAACTAATGATGCAGTTTCGGGTGGAAGATGGGAAACAATATAATTATATTTAGTTATCGGTTCTGTAATGGGTTTTGGTGTGGCAAGAGCAAACGTGCTTTCACACATAACAAACCATAGTGGAGGATCAGATCTGTTATATACAGGAATTTGAACAGCATTAACTTCAGCCATGGTACAAGATTTAAGAACAAAATTGCGTTATATTTAACTATTAGCAATAATAATGAAGATATTTTAAATTACATAATAAGAATTATACATATTTTAAGGATTTATAATAATTAATGAACCTCTAAAACAATTATAAAACGTAAATAAGAAAAATGAAATCGAATATGAAATAAGAATCAGAAAAATTGCGCATTTTACTTTCAAAGCAAAAGCACAGAATAAAGAAACAGAAATATAAAAAAACTTATCTGCGATTCCCCTCTCGCTCTTTACGGAACACGCCACAAGAAGACGCACCTCGGTAATAAATCACCACCACTTGAAAAACGTTACCGCCGCACAGAAAGAGCATCAGTAGTTTTGATTCATCTTTTTCAACGGGCGAAAATTAGCCGATAATTTTAAAGCAGGTTGATATCCGTATATTATAGTCACCAATGAGGACGACCAGGTCACCCTTAAGGACATATGTATGTTATGTTAAAATAAACATCACCAACACGATATTATCTCCTTCAAACAACATTATTCAATTTCCTTTACTATTGCAGACATTCTAAAATTTGCAATCGTTTAATACTGGCATGGCATACTCTTCATTCCTGATCCTTCTTACTAGGGTTACAAATACTTACTTGGCGCGATGGCGCCAAACTCTGGGATTCACCACACATTCATATAATAAACATTAGGAGTAACAATTGCAATGAAAACAACTTGAAACCTCTCCAATCTTTACAAATGGCTATCATCTTTTCCAATTATAGGGATGGGAAGAAATACCTGTAATCAGTACTTTTTCTTCCAAATACTCAGTACTTCCAGTAACAAAGTCAGCGCGAGTTCGAGTATCCTCAGAAAGTTACAGGTACAATGTACTTGACCAGTTTCAAAAACACAGCGAGTACGTGAGTTCAGGCCGCAGATTCGGACTAGCGTCTAGAGAGAAAGAAAGCATTGAGCGATTCATAAGCAAACGAATCATTCAACGCATGCGCTGTTACTTAGAATGGTCATCAATCTGCGAATGCGCTAATGTTTTAGGAAAAGCGACAGTGGATGTGTTTATTAATAGCTGAAACATTAATCAGTGTAACAGAATAAATAATAAATTTAAATCATGTAGAACTTTATATTAAAAATATTTTTTCATGAAAATAAATTCCATAAAAAACTTGTGAAATGATATATGGTTTTATTTTATTTTCCTCTTATGAAAATTTTTTTCGACTTTTTAATGGGCTCACTTAAATTAATTTTATGACAAAATCTTTTCAAATATTTGTACAGGATAAATTTTTTGAGAAATAAAATTTAGCATTTTGTGAGCTATTAATTAAGTAATAAAAGATACTTTCAAATTTTTTTTCCAGATGTGAAATTTTATTTTTATTATGTATGGAAATAATTTGAAATAGAGTAAGGAGATGTTGTGATTTATATGAATTACTTTGAAATACTTTAACGATAATTTTTTTAGGCTTTGCCTCAAAGAAAGTATTATTCTCTCATGAACATACTCTCTACTATTTATATAATGATAAAAATCATAGAAGGAATTAATTAGTAATGCTAACATTCAAAAGTAATCAGTTGATAAAATAGTCAATAAATGTTAAAGGGAACTGTATTAAAGAGAAAATTTTATATGTAAATAACTAAATGCTGCATTATGATGTGGTTAGTTAAAACAGAAAATATTAACTATCTAAGTAAGGTAATATAGCCTTAAAAGAAAACTACAGATTAGTAATACAGGAAAATAAAAATTTTGATGTTTGGAAAACCTAAATTTTTGATAGTATGTGTATTTTATTTCATTAAGAGAATGCTCCTAGAATAACTATGTGACCACCTTTCTGTTAATACAACTTTTTTGAAGAGATA